>CM042162.1:22078834-22132870 GCA_023376005.1 Doryteuthis pealeii | reverse complement strand
AAAGAGAGAGATCCCTCTGTTGCAGATCTTTTTATCTGCATTCTTAGTCATTTCATTTAATATGATATTTTTAAGTTATATCAAAACTTAAATACTTGCACCCTCCGGTGGCATATATTTGCTAGTATATATAATAATATATATATTATATATATTATATATATATATATATATATATGTGTGTGTGTGGTGTGTGTGCTCAGGTGCACCACAACTCATCAAAGTCTCATGTCAAGTACACAGAATAATTAAGCACATAACCTCCCACAAATATATATATATATATATATATATATATATATATATATATATACTAAGACATTATTAAACAAACATACAAACACACAATTACAAACAAGTACAAAACACAACAGAATGGATTGATTCAGGCAGCAGTGAGCATTTCCCTTTAAGGCTCTGAACTTTTAGAAGTCTTCTGATGAAGGGAATTTTCATCCTGAAATATTAAGAAAATGAATCACAAGTAAATGAGCAACATCCCAGTTACCTCATCTTATAATAATTAAATTTATTGTGTACAGTGCTCAGGTGCACCACAACTCATCAAAGTCTCATGTCAAGTACACAGAATAATGTATTAGTGTCAGGAACATGAACAGTTTACAGTAGTAATATGCATGTATGTGTGCGTGTGTGTACATATGTATGTGGAGAGTGGCATCAGGTATAGTGTCGGCGGACTACAGGAAGCATGGAAGCTTTGAAAGATTCAGTGCTTCGACAGTCTACAACAGATGCGGACAGTTTATTCCATGTCTCCGCAATTCTGAGCATGAAAAAATGTTTCCAAAGATGTTACAATAGATGGAAATTTATTAGTCGTAGTGTTCAATGTTCAAACATTTTGGTTTATAAAGAAACCTTCTTCAGGACAATATGAAAAAAGTAAAGGAGAAAAAAGATTTATGTTGTTAAAAAGATGATGGATGTTTTGAATAAGTTGAGTTTGGAAAATATGTAGAAAGTGTTCATAACAGTTTGTTGATTAGCGTTCACAATTGAATGTTAATGTTTATATATATATTTATATCCACCAACCCCTTTGCATAAGTAAAATGTGACACAGGGTCAATTTGTTAAGTAGAGTTTAACAGGTTTGAATTCAGAGTTTTCCTTCTTCTAGATTGGTTACCTAACCAAGCTTAAAGAGCCCAGGCTGCTTTACTATTTACCCATAAATGGAGGGAAAATAGTTTGATGCATACCTTTCCCAAAAGTATTAGCACTACGTGTGAAATGTAAACAGGCTCATCCAGGATTTGAACTCTGGCCACTTAGTCCATTTCCTATAATGATAACCATTACCCACCACATGCCTCTAAACTTGTTTTAAAATATATTAGTCTAACTAGCACAAGTTATTGAATTATAAAGAATAACAAAACTAAATAAGAATGAATATAAAAATATTACACTTATTTCAGTGTTATTTTAATTGATTTCTATATAAAATTATGTAGTATAATAAAAAATTGAAAAAACACAGGTTTAAATGAGTTAAGTGGTGAGTTTATTGGCCGACGCTGCAGTGTTTCGATCTATTAATTAGATCATCTTCAGGGCTTTTGTTGGTATGTGGAAGGTGATAAAATTTTTTTATCTCAGAATAAGGAGAAAGGCAAGTAATATTCCTTGTTTATCGGTCTGTTTAAAATTTGAAGTCTGAGAAAAAAGAACGTTGAAAAAATGAACGGTTTGAAATATGACATCAAATATTCTTTTTTTCTCCTTATTCTGAGATAAAATTTTTTTAATCACCTTCCACATACCAACAAAAGCCCTTTGAAGATGATCTAATTAATAGATCGAAACACTGCAGCATCGGCCAATAAACTCACCACTTAACTCATTTAAATCTGGTTTTTTTTTTTTTCAATTTGTTATTATACTACATACCTTCGGATTCACTTCCTTTTATTCACATATAAAATTATACATAGGATTGCTTTTAATATGTTTGAGAATAATATGATTGTATTAGATATCAGTAACAGCAAATAATTATTTATTAAACCTAGTTTTGTTAAAATCATTATACAAATTATTTCCACCATATACTATGTAAATTTTTTATTTCTTGGAGATATATAACACATATTTCAGGATTTTAAATGCATTAATAATATTGACAGTTTTGCAGCAAATCTAACTCAGTTAGAATCTAATAGAGACATCATTAATAAATAAGATGCTGATTAAAATTAAATAATGACTATTTTATAATCATTGAGAATATAACTTAAATAACTAAGGAAATCATGGTTATTTCCTATAAGTCTAACATAAATAAAGGGGAACCACTCTTGACTGATAAATTATTTATTTATTTTCCCATTAAACTAACCCTAAACCCTAACCCTCACCCTCACCCCGTCTTCTTTTTTCCTAGTAGATCAATAAATAAATAAATAATTTATCAGTCAAGGGTGGTTCCCCTTTTTTTATGTTAGACTTATCAGAAATAACTGAGATCATGATGTCAGTGGTGACATAGTTTCGGTTACAGACAGACAGTTATATAATCTCCATTATAATAAGACTTATCAGAAATAACTGAAATTATGATGTCAATGGTCACGTAGTTTCGGTTACAGACAGACAGTTATATAATCTCCATTATAATAAGACTTATCAGAAATAACTGAAATCATGATGTCAGTGGTCATGTAGTTTCGGTTACAGACAGACAGTTATATAATCTCCATTATAATAAGACTTATCAGAAATAACTGAAATCATGATGTCAGTGGTCATGTAGTTTCGGTTACAGACAGACAGTTATATAATCTCCATTATAATAAGACTTATCAGAAATAACTGAAATCATGATGTCAGTGGTCACATAGTTTTGGTTACAGACAGACAGTTATATAATCTCCATTATAATAAGACTTATCAGAAATAACTGAAATCATGATGTCAGTGGTCACGTAGTTTTGGTTACAGACAGACAGTTATATAATCTCCATTATAATAAGAAGACTTATCAGAAATAACTGAAATCATGATGTCAGTGGTCACATAGTTTCGGTTACAGACAGACAGTTATATAATCTCCATTATAATAAGATTTTAAATTTGAGATTTTATTTTGGATGTTAGTTCTTGATATTATCAAACCAGATTTTAAAATAAGATTTTTGCTAAATTGTCAATTTATCATCATCAGGTTGTCCCAACGGCACAGATTCCCTTGATTTTCTCACCATCCGTTCTAATCGGGCATTGTTCTTGGTAAGTCCTCTTAGCAGCATCAGGTGTCTGCACAGAGCTGATTAATGTAACTTTTTTCTGGTTGGTCAGCACTGGTATGTCCGTGTATAGGAGTTTATAAGAGAATGTTAGGTACCACCAAAATACATCACATAATCAGTTAAGGCCGTATTGAAGGAAGAAATGTAAATATTTTTGAACTTATCTTTTTTTATATCTCGCAAAATTGAAATAACAAACAAAGAGTTGTTACAAAAAAATCAGTTAATTCAAAGATCAAATTATCTGATTGGGGAAAAATTACTGTTATCATGAAAAATAAGTAAAACAGTCCATTTTTTTACAACGGTTAATTTATTTATTGAGAAACTTATAGAAACTTAGAAAAATCATCTTATATAATTATTCAGACTCTTATCTTTATAAAAAAAAAAGTAAAAATCGTTTTTGTTGGTTCATTTTTTCATATTTCATAAAATAAAATGTGGGGAGGGTAGACCTCATAAAAATATTTCCCTAATATATTTTAGAAAAAAATTATTTCAGACATATTTTCATCAAAATGTAAGTAATTTTCATGAAAATCAGAACATTAATTGATTTTTCATAGAATTTAAAAAAAAAGACTCTAGTCATAACTTGTTTCTGGCTATGTTAAATTTCAATTGATTTAACGGTACGAAAATGTAAACATTGTTTTTCGTTCATAATTTTCATTATTTCCATAGGATGAAAAATTTTTAAAATCATCAGTTTTTAAAATTTTTTTTAATGTTTATTCTTTCGGATAGACAAAATATTTTCAAGTTAATATCAACCTTTATGCAAGTTTCATTGTGTTAAATATAGGGGGAGGGGGTAAATTTCACCGGGGAAAATTGGTGGTACCTAGAGAACGTCACTTTTTTGTCCTTACTTCTCCAGCCATGCCCCAACACATCTTATTCAACTAACTTTTATGGTTTGTGTGATGGGAGGTAACCTATCCTGTTCAATTCATTTCTAAGAAACTACTGAAATGTATTTACAGTTAGTTTGAAATGGTGAGGCAAGAAAAAAGGGAAAAAAAAACAAACACTGGGACTCATGGATACGATTTTATTGCGTCCTTTTATATTTTGGGGCGTCAGGGAAGCAGGACGCCTACCTATCAGCATCTCAGATTTATTTATTTAAATGAATGTCCTAACATAATTGCGTCTTATAAACCAGCAAATACGGCACATGTCAAAACAAATCCTAAAGTACAAGGGAAATAACTAACAATTACTAAAAGTTTGCATGAGTTATCTCCCATGCATTATTTATTCATTTAATTTTTAGACTGATAATTAACTTCATTTTTTGTCTTAGTCATTAAAGAAGTGGAATTATCAGCACCAACGTAAATTATCGCCCATAGATAAGTATACGCTGCGTTATTAGGACTATTGTTCTCATCTTCATTGTTAACAGGACGATAGCGCGAATAACGCAGATAATACTAATCACCAAGCCTCATCTCAAACATTCAGAGAAATAGATAAGTATACCTCTAACAATTTAAAAAAAATAAAGAGTTTAGTTTTTGAAAAAAAAAAAAAAAAGAAAAAAAAGATATCCGAATTTTATTATCACCAGTTGAACATAATGCAATAAAAATGGATATCATTAGGTACGATTTATCACCATACTCTACAATATTGAAACTCTGTAACCAAAATGATAAGTGGAACAGTTCATACATAGGAATTCCATGAAGTGTCAGGAAAAAAAACCAAAAACACAAAGACTTGCACAAATCATACCCCTTTAAAAAAAATGAATTTCATATCCCCCCCCCTCAAAATATAACAAATATGACTTACCCGTTTTGCCTGTTGTTGAGAGATGCACAAAGGATTTTCACATGACATATTGCCATCATCTGCAAAAATAAAATAAAAACATTTTTAAGTAATTTATGTCTAGTAAATTTGAATCAGATACATGGAAATTATAATCATTAGCTAAATTATATATATATATATATATATATATATATATATATATATATACCCACACACATATCTATATGTGTGTGTGTGTGTGCGAATAATATCAAATATTTATGTGATATGATTCCACTAAGAAAGGTGAGAGCTCAACATACAAATTGATAAAGTTTACATACACACATCCATATATATATATATATATACTTACATACATATATGGAGCAAATATAAATAAAAGTATACCTTTAGGTAAACATTATATATATATATATATATATATATATATATATATATACACACAAACACACACTGACACAGATAAACACACACACAGATGTTGCCCCAAAATACTGAAACATTTGTAAAATTCATAACTTTTGTTTTTATTAGATGAGTAAGCTAAGCAAATTGAAAATATCAAGTTATATTGTAAAAGAACAAATTCAAATAATATAATTTTACTATTCAACTGTGAGGTTTATAATTTCAGCAAAAATAAATTTTTGCTGTCAGAATAATTTCAAGAAATTCCGAATTCAAATGGCCTCACCATTAACTTGTATCATCTGCCCGATTTTTTTTGTGAGGTTATTTAAAAGATTGTTTAGATTTGAATAAGTTAAAGAAATTGCTATATATATGATATTTAGGCAGATAAAAGGATTGACCCCAGAAACCTTGAACAAAGTCATACAAACTGCTTGAATTAAGGTGTAACTTGGTATCCTTGAGAATGGATGCAATCTACAAGATATCATTTTTCACAAATAGCTAAAAATATATTTACTTAAATTATATTTTATGACTCAAAAGTATGTATGTATGTATGTATACATACATACATAGGTTGGACTATAAAGGACTTACACATAAAATAATTTAATCATTTAGTCTTTTGAGTCATAAAATATAGTCCAAGGAAATATTTTTTTAATTATTTGTGACCACAAGGATTTACTAATAGGATTTATATATATAATATATATATTATATATATATATATATATATATATATGTATGTGTGTGTGTGTGTGTGTGTGATTTTGATAACAATATTTAAAAAATGTGGTTAAATATTATGAGTGAAAAAACTAAAACCAAGTCCTTGAAATTTCTCATAAGAATAAAGTATTGATTTCAACAACTTAGTTTTCAATTTTTAATTCATATTTCTTAAACACACACACACACACACACACACACACACACGGTTGGGCAGAATTTACATCACAGTGAATATAATATCGTAATAGAAAGTAAACATTAATTATAAAAATCATAGGAAAAAATAAAAATGAAAATAAGAACATTATTTACATATAAAACATAAGATCAGAATGTAGTATCTTATTTGTCTGGGTTCAACCTGTCACTAAAACAATTGTTTCTTCCAACATCAAACAAGCTTCTAAGTGTGTGTGTGTGTGTGTGTGTATATATATATATATATACACACATACACACACCACCTGTGGCATCATTACCAGAAACCACTACTACACACCCTTCTGAGAGAAAAAGGAAAATCTACTACTACCAACCTCTGCTAACACAAACAACTGACCACCCCTCCCCTTATTTACGACCTCCTGATTCACCAGTATGAAAATGTTCACCATTGAAGCAAGAACTCAATCCTACGTCCTGAAGAAGGTCTTACAGACCGAAACATTATAACGTTGACATCACTACCTACATTAAACATCCATTTACTACAACATTCAATGTTTGTCTACCTTTCTCCACACATACATATATATATACATATATTACAAATACACAAGCATATCATAGTCACCATACATACACACACACATAATACAGAGACATCATACGTACACACACGCGTAATACATAGACATCATACAAAACACACACGCATAATACATAGACATCATACGTACACACACACATATATACATATATATATATACATATATTACAAATACACAAACATATCACAGTCACCATACATACACACATACACATAATACAGAGACATCATACGTACACACGTGTAATACAGAGACATCATACAAAACACACACGCGTAATACATATACATCATACAAAACACACACGCGTAATACATATACATCATACAAAACACACACGCATAATACATATACATCATACAAAACACACACGCATAATACATATACATCATACAAACACACACGCATAATACATATACATCATACAAACACACGCATAATACATATACATATACAAACACACACGCATAATACATATACATCATACAAACACACAATACAGACACACACACACACACAGACAATACAGAGACATCATCATATACACACAATACAGTGACATCACACGCACACACACACAAGGAGTTATCCATAAGTTCAAAAAAATTCACCACAATTAAGATATAAAAATTATCGCAGCACTGAGTTTCCATTGTCTCATTTAAAACAGATTTGTGACTAAAGTCAAAAGTTTTGTAATGTTCAGATTACATCAATTTTTCTGTCATACCTCATCTACATTAACACTGGATGGGGGAGTGTATATATATATATATATATATATATATATATATATACACACACACACACACACACAAAATACACCTTTATTTAATCAGTAACACTTAGGTAGGACTTAATAAACAAATATTTCAAAACTTTCATTCTGTTGGAATTTTTGTGGATATAAGGCATGAGGCAAATGGTCACTTCTACTTATAGACTCGTCGACTCCCATGTGACCAGCCTTCTTATCCAATCACTGGCAGTGATGCTGCTGCTGTTGGTGTATTTATACTGGCCTGATTCTAATCTTAGCTCATTGACACTTGGATCTTCTAGGACATCGGACCTAAAGGACACTATACCACAAGGACTTATTGACTTACTTACTTATTTACTTTAAGTTCTTTTACAACTGGCCAAGGATGGTGGCCAAATACTTAACACATTCCCAAATAATTAGGTAAGAAATTCTAAGGCCTGCTGGGGGGGGGGAGGGATTTGTTAGTAAAAATTAAATAATCATCATTCTGTTTTAACACTGGTATCATCTTATACCTATACAAAATTTCAACTTACTTCACCACTCCCCCTGAATTGGTTATCTGCAAATGAAATTAAATACTCCCAACAAGAAGGAAGTAATGGTTAGCAAGCTAGATCCATTACAACTGAATAACTGAGCTCGATTCTCCTTTCTGGATGCTCAATACTGCAGTGATGCTGATAGCTTTTTGATTTAGTGTGTCCTGGGATGCACATACTTGCTTTGAATGAGTCCCCCGGAAAATTCATGGGTCATAACTTAAGCCGTCTAACTCCTACCTTGTAACCTATCCTGTGTAATTTGCTTCTAAGAAACTACTGAAATGTATTTACAGTGAGCTTGAAATGGTGAGGAGAAGAAAAAAGAAAAACACTGGGATACATGAATACGATTTTACTGTGTCCTTTTAGATTTTTGTGCGTCAGGGACGCAGGACGTGTACCTATCAGCATCTGGTCACCTTGGGTCACATCATATCTATGACAAACAGGGATGAGTTTTTTTTTAAATTTTGTAATAAAAGGGTTAGGGTTTAGGGTTTGGGTTAGTTTAATGGGAAAATAAATAAATAATTTAGGTTCTGTTTCTTTTGGGTCACCCTGTAATATCTTGGGATTTTGAGTATGATTTGCAAGTTAAACCCCCTTTGTTTTTAGTGAAATAGATCACTAATTAGGACTTGAGCCTATTCTAGTAGTGACCACCCCAAGCGGAGTTTAACAGGTTTGAATTCAGAGTTTTCCTTCTCCTAGACTGGTTGCCTAACCAATGTTAAAGAGTCCAGTCTGCTCTACTATTTACCCATAGCTGGAGGGAGAGTAGTTGGATTTATACCTTTCCCAAGGGTATTAGCGCTATGTGAACTGTAGCCTCGTCCAGGATTTGAACTCTGGTTGACGAGTCCATTTCCTACGATTCTATTCATTACACCACACGATTAGCAAAAGCCTGCACAACATGTCATTAACATGGTCGCTCCGAATGTAATGCCTCCTATTCATTTACACAAAAATTACAACAGATACAGAGTGTAATAGGTACCACCAATTTTCCCTGTGAAATTCCCCCCTACCCTATATTTAACTTGAAACTTGCATGAAAATTAATATTATCTTGAAATCTTTTTGTTCATTCGAAAGAAGAACCATTAAACAAACTCAATGACTTTAAAAAAAAAATTTTCAGCTTACGGAAATAATAAAAATCATGAACAAAAATCAATGTTTACATTTTTGCACTGTTAAATCAATTGAAATTTAACGTAGCCAAAAACAAGTTATGACTAGAGTCTTTTTTAAAAATCTATGAAAAATCAATTAATTTCCAGAATTACTTACCTTTTGATGTAAATATGTCCGAAATAGTTTTTTCCTAAAATATATTAGGGGAAAATTTTTTTTACGAGGTCCCCCACCCCACGTATTTTATTTTATGAAATATGAAGAAATGAATCAACAGAAAACGATCTTTACTTTTTTTCTATAAAGATTAGAGTCTGAATAATTATATCAGAAGATTTTTATAAGTTTAAATGCGAGAGTTTTTTTTTAGTAAAAGGACCATGAACAAAGAATTCTGTGAAAAAATATCAATAAAGAAACTGACCATGTTGTAGAAAACCGTACTCTTTTACTTATTTTTCAAAATAATGGTGAGTAATTTTTCTCCAGATAATTTGATTTTTGAATTAACTGGTTTTCTTTGTAATAACTCTTTATGTTGGTTATTTCTTTTTTGAGAGATTTGAAAAAAAAAGTTTTAAAATATTTACGTTTCTTCCTTCAATATGGCCTAAACTGATCACGTGACCTATTTTGATGGTACCTTGAGTGTAAACACCATTCGATAGAGAAAGTTTTCAGCTACAAAACACTTATTTTTCCAGTCACCACTATAGTCTTATTTCCGTCTGAGGCTTTAGAATACACAGACTGCACCTCTGCAGAGGAGTAAGACCCTCCACCCCCACCTGTTGGCCGTGGGAGACAACCCATGATGCTTAAAGTTTGAATCCTGGTGGCAGAGCATCACTCCAAGGGCGGTTGGAGAGGCTCCCTCTGATCAATCGGCTAGTCATGTCAAGCCCTAGCACCTATATGATTGTTCCAACCCTATTGCAGTTATAGCTAGCCCCAAACCTTTTATGATATATCTGCTAGAAGGTGGTGGCTGGGGGTCTTCATGTCCTGAGTATGACGTTAAACTCAATCTGATGATGAAGTTCCAGTTCTGGAAATCGGGGAATGTGAAGTACCCCTTCATCACCATTACTCCTAGGACAACTCTGACCCGGAGTGGTAGTATCTGTTAGGGTTCCATCTATGGGTTAAATAGGAAAAAAATAGTTTGCAAAAGTGTGTTTAAAAAATGTCTTTGGCATAAAATAACCCAATGGGTTGACATGCTGTAAAACCCAAACCACCAACGAACCAATCAAGCTTAGTAAAATACAAGTCACTATGAACACTTCATCAGCAGTTCTTGGTTTGTTTTGTTTTATGGCATACCAACCACAGTGGGTCATTTAATGCCGACAAAGTTTTGAAATAAATTAATTCATGATAGGTATTGAATTTTTTTCATAAACACATTTTTTTCTATTTAACCCATAGATGGGACCCTAAAAGGTACTACCACTCTGGGTCAGAGTGGACCTGGGAGCAATGGTGATGAAGGGATGCTCCACATTCCCCAGACCTCCAGAACTGGAACCTCGCCATCAGATAGAGTTTAACATCATTGCCAAGACCCTCGTCCACCTCTTTCTAGCACCCATATGATAAAAAGGGTTGGGGCTTGCCATAAGGGCAATAAGGTCGGGGCAATCATATAGGTGCTAGGGCTTGACGTGACCAACCGATTGATCGGAGGGGGCTTCTCTGCCCGCCTGTCTAGCCTAAGTAAAGATCTAAGTGGAGTGTTGCATGTCATGGATTGCTCAGCCACCAGGATTCCGCCATTAAGCAT
This sequence comes from Doryteuthis pealeii, assembly GCA_023376005.1. Lineage (NCBI taxonomy): Eukaryota > Metazoa > Mollusca > Cephalopoda > Myopsida > Loliginidae > Doryteuthis > Doryteuthis pealeii. The sequence continues at coordinate 22,121,648 of CM042162.1, read as the reverse complement.
CATGAGTCGCCACTCACATCCAATGGGTGGCCCCTAATGGGGGGCGGCTCTTACCCCTCTGCAGAGGTGCAGTCGGTGTATTCTAAAACCCCAGGTGACAGGGCCCCAGCAGTTTTTATACGATTGATTGATTTTAATGACATGTCTAACAGTGGAGGGTTATTCTATACCTATAGATTGGGAAATCATTCACTATAAGTTCATATTTGTCTGTATTTATGGGATGAGGCTTGAAATGGATAATCTTAAATTTCGGACTGTTGTCCTCATCTTTATTGGGGTATGTATAAATACAATGTTCGGGCCCCTGTAACCTAGGGTCTTGTTTATAAAATTAAGAAAAACCTACACAAGACCCAAGATTACAGTGGCCTGAACATTATTTTTATATATACCCATAGATGCAGATAGGTACGCATCCTACATCCCTGACACACAAAAAAGGACGCAGTAAAATCGTATCGATGCGTCCCAGTGTTTTTCTTTTTTTCTTCCCTCAGGATTTCAAGCTAACTGTTAATAAATTTCAATAGTTTCTTAGAACCGAATTACACAGGATAGGTTACAAAGTTGGAGTTAGATGGCTTTATTTGGGACCCATAAATTTCCCCGGGGTCTCATTCATAGCAAATATGTGCGTCCCAGGATGCACTAAATCAAAAAGAGGAACACAACAGTCCGAAATATCAAAAATTGTTAATTACACGTTCATATTAACATTATTTGTGTAATTGTTTTTTAAGTTATTTATTTATTTATTTGACCCACGATCTTATCGAATGCAAATAATATATAAAACAGATGTATTTGACACAGTGATGGTAACCTAACAGGTATCACTACTCTGGATCAGAGTGGATCAGGGAGAAATGGTAATGAAGGGTGGTTTCCGCCCCCCCAGATCTCCATTATCAGAAAAACGAGGTAAAATTTCAAGCAAACGAAAGTGGATAACGAACAGGTGTCACGTGTTACAAATGCCGTCCCGGTCTCCTGTCCTAATTTACGCCATGTTTTAGCCTGCCGGCATCAGCCGAATTTACGGCCCAACTTAGATATTTTCCGAGTCGTGTTTTATTCGGCAAATTAATGTAGATATTTTACACAGCCCCACCCATAGATTTTTATCGATAAATCAATGTAGATATTTTACAACACCTCCTTTTAAAATAAAAAAAAATTTCGATTGAATTTGTACAAATTTCATATCCCAAGAGCGTACACTCGGCGTAAAATATTTAAGTTGGACCGGAAATTCGCCTGACGCCAGCAGGCTAGCGTAAATTAGGGCAGGAGGCCGGGACGACAAAAGTTCAATAGCACCAGTCGTCGTACACATTTTTTTTTCTTTCTTATTTTAAAGAAGAGTTCTTTTAAAAAATTATTTAAAAAAAACACTCCAATCTAACAAACAATAAACAGTGATTGCTTTTTCTTCTCTTTATTTCGTTTCTTAAGGAATACTATTTCACCAGATAAAAAAGACCAGAGCAATTATGAAAGTCGGTCCAGATCAAGTCAAGAGTGGGGGGAAAAAAGGAAAGGGAGAAAAATCCATTTCAGTTTTGGTTCACTGGAGTGAAACCGACAGTTCAAGGCTGAAAATATACGGTCGAAGGCTAGTCTCTAACTGGGAGGACAAGCTTAGTTAAATCAAGCCCACTTTTTTAAGGTGTTCTATTGTAAACTAGTAAGTAGGGGGGGGGCGTTAACTCGAACAATTGGGGTCTGTAGTAGAATAATAACGAGAAAAATTATATACATATATATGGGAGTAAATTAGCAAATAAATCCGACAGTATGTAGAAAATAGAAAAAGATGAAGTGTTCCAAAAAATATATATATATATATATATATATATATATATATATATATAATATATAGTGAACAATACATTTAAGGTGCAATTGGTTTCCAAGTAGCATGTTAGCCACTTTTCATCACGACAACCCGCCTGCCTGTTAAGTCAATTCATTTATATATGTGTATTTGTGTGAACTGAAACTTGTATTTTTCCGCTTTATGGTGAAGGTAGTGCGTATATGATCACATACGCGCACATCATATATATATATATATATATATATATGAATATTTTTAAAAGTTTCTATTCAGGATTTCAGTCAAAGAACCATGACTACTGAATTCTACTAAAAAATGTAATAATATTGACATTTTTTAGCAGAATTCTGTATTCATGGTTCTTTTACTAAGAAAAATCCCGTACAAAAACTTACAAGAATCTTCTGATTTAATTATTCAGGCTCATCTTTATAGAAAAAAAAATTTAAAGATCGTTTTTTATCGGTTCATATATATATATATATATATATCAGATTTCATAAAATAAAATAGGGAAGGAAGAGACCTCGTAAAACAATATTTATCCTAACATATTTTAGGAAAAACCTATTTTAAACATAATTTCAACAAAAGGTAAATAATTACCGAAATTTTCGTGAAAATTTGACAATTAGTTGATTTTTCATAGAATCTTTGAAAAAGTCTCTAGTCGTAACTTATTTTTGGCTATGTTAGATTTCAATTGATTTAATGGTGCGAAAATGTAAACATGGTTTTCGTTCATAATTTTCAATATGTAAAGTTGTTTTTGTCTCTGTAAATGTTTAAAACCGACAATATTTGGTTAAACTTGCAAATCGTCGTCAAAATTAAAACGGAAACTTATTTGGTGGTGCTCCATGACAGTTTAACTACAGTGTATGAATGAACTTTTTTGTGAACTGGGTTTGGGGATTAAGGTTGTTTTTAATTGGGGTTCTATGCTTAAACATCACGACTCACCACCCACAGCCAACAGGTGGCCCCATTAGAGAAGAATACTTGATATCACAATCCTGTGCAAAAACTCTTAAGGAACTACTCACAAAATGTAAATATAAACGTACAATTTACACAAATTATCTAACCTCTAAGCAGAAAATATCCCCATACGGGTTGACATACCGTTAAAATCAATCAATAAAAAACCCAATAATGTCTAGGAAGAACGAAAACATTTTTGAACTTTTTATTTCTAGCAAAAAAAAAAAAAAAAAAAAAAGAAAAAACGAATATAAAAAACTTTTTGATAATGATTAAACTCTTATCTTTATAGAAAAAAAGTAAAAATCGTTTTTTGTCGGTTCATTTTTTCATATTTCATAAAATAAAATAGAGGGGGGACCTCGTAAAAAATATTTCCCCTAATATATTTTAGGAAGAAAAAAAACTATTTCAGACATATTTACATCAAAAGATAATATTAACCTTTATGCAAGTTTCATTGTGTTAAATATGGGGGAGGGGAGTAAATTTCACAGGGGAAAATTGGTGATATCTAATATATACACATTAAATATCACCAGTTCTTATTTTTTGTACAAAAAGCATGAAGATTTGGGTAATTTTCACCTTTATTTGTTAAAATTCCTAGCAAATAAGCCAATTAGAGTAACCTCCCTTGATTTTCACTTTGAACTAGCCCGCTATTTTGAAAGTCTCCGTGCGAAATAAACAAATCTTAGAAACTTTTTCGAAAACAATACAACTGCATGCTTTAACACAAAAATGTCATAAAACGTGTTTTTAATAACAATTAAGTTCATTTCAGATAATTTTATGCTAGGAATTTAGCCAACTGACTTTCACTTTGAAACAATACGGTAGTCATTTTGAATGTGTTCGTGCGAAATATACAAATCTTAGAAACTTTTTCGAAAACAATACAACTGCATGCTTTAACACAAAAATATCATAAAACGTGTTCTTAATAACAATTAAGTACATTTCGGATAATGCGCACGCACAATTTTATGCTAGGAATTTTAACAACTAAAGGTGAAAATTACCAAGATTTCATATTCGAAGATATTTAAAAATCAAAATATACGTAGAAATAGCATTGAAATTCTACTTAAATGTGTTCAGCATTTGTAAATCTCAAAAGTAAACAAATCAATACAACAGTCTATCTGTCTGTCTCGAGGCAACGCCGAGTAGTCACTTCTAGTTCTAAATAAATGTAAGTAAAAAAAAAAAAACACTCACAGGAAATCTCATCGTCAAAGTAGACACTCTCCAAACTGCCATTATCTATCAATTGTGATCCGTATTCTTCAACAAGATAGATACCCTTCTCTTTGGCGAAGAGGAGCCTTTCAGCACCCAACCACACAGAGTCCACAGTATCATAATCCTCACTCATGAATTCAAAATTAAAGTCACTCTCTGACTGGCTCTCCTCCAACATATCTTCCAAATTGATTTCCTCGTCTATGGAACCCTGTTCACTGTCCAAGTCTTCGAACTCCTTCATCAAGACAGTCGAATCAGAGAAGTCGTCACACATCTCGATTTCGGCGTAGTTTTCTTCAATTATTATTGGTAACTCAGTCATGGTCTAAATATTACTACTAAGTGCTGATTTGGCATTAAATAACCAACGAAGCTTGATATGCCATTAAATTTACTGTACCAATCTTCTCTGTTGGTAAATCTATTTCCGCAGGGCTTTTTTAAAACGAATGTAGGGGTTATATTCCTTACTTGCCACAGTTCTTCCGTTAAGCACTAGGTGGCGTGGTAGACAGCTTATAACAGTGGAAACACCAAAGTACGAGTACTCTTAGACTTTCCAGAGGTAACACTCAACACCTATGTTTTTTTATATTATTCCGGAGATTTTCACACCTGTCCGTCACACATAAAAAACGCTTCTATTTTTTTCTCTATTTAACAGATAGCCTTTACCTTTACAGTGAATGTGTAATTATATAAAACACGCATATAAATGTGTCCTTATTTTTTATATATATATATATACATAAATAACTGTTAAACACTTTTGGGTTTAGTTTTAAAATAAGGTAATAAAGTGAAATCTACATTTTCATCGCGAGAAACGTAGATATTACGACAAATTCATTTCGTGAAAAAAAAAAAGTTCAAACATGCACTAAGAGGAGGGGTTTATAAACGTATTACTTCAATACGTAAAATCCGTATAAGACTGCGATGTTAACGAGTTTCACACCTGTCCATCACATATCTATATTTTCTCCATTTAATAGGTAGAGTTTACCTTTACAATGAATGTTTAGTTGTATAAAAAACGCATATCAATGTCTCATTTTTTTCCATATGCAAATAACTGTTAAACACTTTGGGGTTTAGTCAAAATAAGTTGTTAGAGAAATCTACGTTTTTATCGCGAGAAACGTACAGACAAGACCACAAATCCCTTTCGTGAAAAATGTTTAAACCAGGACCATGAGGGGGGTTAGAAACGTATTAGTCCAACACGTAAAATCCGTATATTACTGCGATGTTAACGTAATCCTTTTGAGGTTAAATGTTTCCTTATTCACACAAAGTAAATGACAGAAAAATGAACCGAAAAGTGGATAGCAGACGAGAGAAAGAGGTCGTAGTTCTAGATTAAAAAATTATCATCGAAGAATAAAGTTCAAAATATTGATATTTTGTGCTGATACAGATTTGATATGAAAATTATGCAAAAACAAATCAATTGTACACATTTTTTTTTTAAACAAACAAACAAATAAATAAATAAATAAAACTAACAATACAAAAAATCAACAATCTTTTTGTGCCTTTTGCAATAACAATGACGAAAAAAATAATTGCACTACCATGACAATAGCATAGAAAGAATTTCGGTATAATAATAATAATAATAATAATAATAATAATAATCACCTAGAATCCTCAGAAGAGTCCTGGAGACCTGAGGGGACTTGCTGTCACTCAGACACCAGAGAAAGACCATAACCTAATGCTGATGTGAAAACTCAAAAGGAGCAAATAATAATAATAATAATAATAATAATAATAAAAAACGGATCCCCTTATCCCAGCAAGAAGGCCAGACCTAGTGTTGATAAACAAAAAAGAAAGAACTTGTCAACTGGCGGATTTTGCAGTGCCAGCAGATCACAGGGTGAAGCTAAAGGAAAATGAAAAAATTGACAAATATCTGGACCTTGCCAGAGAACTAAAAAAGTTATGGGATATAAAAGTGAAGGTGGTACCAATTGTAGTTGGTGCACTTGGAACAGTCCCAAAAGGATTGGAAAAGGGTTTGGAATGTTTGGAAATCAGAGGAAGGATTGAAACCATTCAGAACACTGCACTGCTGCAATCTGCCAGAATACTCAGAAGAGTCCTGGAGACCTGAGGAGACTTGCTGTCACTCAGACACCAGTGAAAGACCATCAGCTAATACTGATGTGAAAACTCAAAAGGAGCAAATAATATCACCTAGAATCCTCAGAAGAGTCCTGGAGATCTGTGGAGACTTGTTGTCACCCAAACTCCAGTAAAATACCATCAGCTAACGCTGGTGTGAAAAACACAATAATAATAATAAAAGCCAAAGTGATACCAATTGTAATTGGTGTACTTGGAACGGTCCCCAAAAAATCTGGAAATCAGAGGAAGAATTGAGACCATCCAGAATACTGCACTGTTGCAATCTGCCAGAATACTCAGAAGAGACCTGAGGAGACTTGTTGTCACTCAGACACTAGGGAAATACCATCAGCTAATGCTGGTATGAAAAACTGAAACAATAATAATAATAATAATAATAATAATAATAATAATAACGGATCACCTTATCCCAGCAAGAAGACCAGACCTAGTGTTGATTAACAAAAAAGAAAGAACTTGTCAACTGGTGGATTTTGCAGTGCCAGCAGATCACAGGGTGAAGTTAAAGGAAAATGAAAAAATTGACAAATATCTGAACCTTGCCAGAGAACTAAAAAAGTTATGGGATATAAAAGTGAAGGTGGTACCAATTGTAGTTGGTGCACTTGGAATAGTCCCAAAAGGATTGGAAAAGGGTTTGGAATGTTTGGAAATCAGAGGAAGGTTTGAAACCATTCAGAACACTGCACTGCTGCAATCTGCCAGAATACTCAGAAGAGTCCTGGAGACCTGAGGAGACTTGCTGTCACTCAGACACCAGTGAAAGACCATCAGCTAATACTGATGTGAAAACTCAAAAGGAGCAAATAATATCACCTAGAATCCTCAGAAGAGTCCTGGAGATCTGTGGAGACTTGTTGTCACCCAAACTCCAGTAAAATACCATCAGCTAACGCTGGTGTGAAAAACACAATAATAATAATAAAAGCCAAAGTGATACCAATTGTAATTGGTGCACTTGGAACGGTCCCCAAAAAATCTGGAAATCAGAGGAAGAATTGAGACCATCCAGAATACTGCACTGTTGCAATCTGCCAGAATATTCAGAAGAGACCTTAGGAGACTTGTTGTCACACAGATACCAGGGAAATACCATCAGCTAATGCTGGTATGAAAAACTATAATAATAATAATAATAATAATAATGTGGTTTTTGCCGTCCCAGCCGATCACCGAACGAAAATAAAAGAAAGCGAAAAGATAGCCAAATACCTGAACTTTGCCAGAGAACTAAGAAAACTGTGAAACATGAAGGTGAAAGTCGTACTAATAGTAATTTGTGCCCTTTGAACGGCCCCCATGGTTTGGAAAGGAGACTGGGTGAACTGGAAATCAGAGGAAGAATCGAGACCGTCCAAATTACAGCTTTGTTAAGATCGGCTAAAATACTCAGAAGAGTCCTGGAGGTCTGACTCCGGGTTAGAGTAGACATGAGCGTAATGGCAACGAAATTCCACACACCTTTAGAACTGGAACCTCATGATCAGTTGCGGTTTAGTGTCATACCCAGGACAGCCCCGCAGGAGGGTACAGTCAGCCTTGCCGACAAAGTGGTTCTAATTTTGGGGACAACAACTCTTAACTGGTGCATGCGGTCTCCTCTGTATATTATTCTTCAATTCTTAAAAAAAAAAAAAAAAAAAAAAAAAAAAAAAACGATTGAAAAGTTGTTATTTCCTAAGTTTTGCTAAGTCTAGCACATCGGCTACAATTCTTGTCTGCCAAAATATACTTGACAACCATATCATCCCGACAGAAGAGGACTCCTGTCAGGATGATATGGTTGTCATATAAGTATATTTCGGCAGACAAGAATTGTCCGTCGAGTTCAACAAAACATATTCTCAAATGCCTATAATTTCCCGCCAATTCACCTCCCACCCTTCCCCATAACATTCTTATAAACCTGCGACCTCTAAGCGAATCAGCAATCGTAGCAAAACTTTAATGAAATTTTCACCAAATTATTTTTCAACGACTTAATTTTATAACGATTAGCTTATTTTATTAATAAAACTTGAAAAAAAATTTTTATTATCAATTCAGAATGTGGTGGGCAGGGGCTTTGACATTTGACTATTTGAAGAAGAAAAAATTCCCAGTCCCTAATTTTTACATTTCTTGGAAGATCATATCATGAAGAATATATAAAACAAAAAAAAATTTAAAAAAAATATAAATTCAATACCCTAAAAGTGATTTTTAAATTTAAAAGTTATTTTCTAAAAAAGTCAAAAAATAAATAATATAGCTTTTTTTTTTTTTCGTAGTTTAAATTTTTTTTTCTTTCTTTAACTCGATGCAATAACAAATATTTTTGTTGTTGCGTTATATCATATATTTGTCGTAGGCACCTCACGTGGTGTAACGGTTAGCGAGCTAAATTAATAGACCACTGAGAGTGAGTTTTCAATTTTTTAAAAACTGACCCTGTTGTAAATATAAAATAAAATTTAAAAAAAACGGACTGTTTTATTTATTTTTTCAAGATAACGGCGAGTAATTAAAAAAAAAAAAAAAGATAATCGGATAATTTGGTTTTTGAATTAACTGTTTTCTTTATAACAACTCTTTATGTTCGTTTTTTTTTTCTTGCGAGATTTAAAAAAAAAAATTACGTTTCTTCCTTTAATATTGCCTAAACTGATCACGTGACGTATTTTGGCGGTACCTATTGTTCACCAGATTATTTAGCACTTGATTAAATGTGAAAATTTTCCCTTACATTAACAACACGTGTAAAACACACTGTTGGTTTAAGCCTCTAATGAGAAAAGCATCAATTATTTGATTATTTGTTTATTTATAGTGCTATGTAAGTAACTAATTTTAGAATACAAAGATAAATAAATATTGATAAGTTATCTTATCAATAAGTTATTTCATTTAGAATAATTAAATACATTATCTCCCATAAATAAATAAGTACACCTCTATCAATTTTTTTTTTAAATGAAAAGTTGATTTTCTTCTAAATCAAAGATACCAGGATTTATTATTAATAGTAGAACATTATATAGTGAAAATGGACATTATTAAATACAGCATCACTCATAAATAAGTGACCATGTGCCAGACTAAGTTTTGTGAATACAGTATCACTCAAGATGTTTTATAAGATATTGGATTTCTTCTAAACCGGATATTTTATTATTTTTAGTGGAACATTATATAATCAAAGTGGGGGCACCTCACGTGGTGAAATTAATCGCTCCGCAAACCATTGTTAGTTCGATTCTCACTGGGTGCCCCATACTTCTGGTCTTGTGCCATATCTAAGCTAAGCTAAGCTTAGTAAATAACTATATAATCAAAGTGGATTAAATAAAGGGTTTGGTTCGAAGTTCCATGAAGGCTCTCGATTACGACAAGAAACACCTGAAGAAGGTCGGAAATTATATAGGCCGAAATGTTGTGTATATAACAATAAAGATGAGGCCAACAGTCCGGAAAATGTAAATAATACAAATCAAGACCTTTCTTGAGAATTGAAACGAAAGTTGGAATGGTAATCATAACTATTAGTGTATTGAGAATTGTTCCTGTTGAAGTGACTTAGTGTACCGTTGGTTTGAGCAACAAGCTAAGTGTATTTGATGTATGGCGGCTGCATCCCTGCATCCGACTCCACGAAACAAAACAGCTTGTGCCATTATTTATTCACAAGAAGTCGGTACAAGGATACAACCGAACACACACCTGGACACAAGGCCCGAAGTTTTATTTGGGGGGGAACGGGGTACAAACCTGGTCATGCTGTTAAACTTGTATTTCTATCTTAGCTAGTCTCATTTGGCGACCGATCCATACCAATAAATACAGTCGTCCATCGCCTTCCACTAATCTTTTTTTTTTATAAACTCATTGCACATTCGGTTTTCCGGTTAACACCGGGGGTCCCACGAGCTTCGGCAGCTGGACTCATCGAGAGTTTAATAATAGCGTCGATTCCTGAGCCCCCCCCCCTTGTGGAGGAATGCCGAAGGGATCGACGCAATTTTTGTTCTTTCCCACCCATGAGCTTCGGCTTGTGGGTGGGCCAACGTTAAAACGAGGCCTTGTGCCCAGTCCATACAAGTGGGGTATGAGACAAATACCCATCGCCTTCCATTACTGCTTTCACCAAAAAATTTAAGCCCAGATGGTAATAAACAAAAGGCTGTAAATTTATTTCCAAAAATTAAAACAAAACCAATGATATAGGGTGAAGGGTAAAAAAAAAAAAACCAACAAAAAGTCCCCAACATAAGACAAGAAACTAAACAAAACTGAGGCTCATCTAGAATAGTGGGACCGCCAACTGTCTTCCGGGAGGCCAAAAGCAAGCTGGTCAGTTCCCCTAAGCAGGGAGTGGGTGTCCTTAATATGGTTTAGGGTAAGAAAAAATTTTGGGAGATGATATCGGAGTATTGGGATGGATCTAAGCACAACTGAACCAATGCCAAGACAACTGGTACTTATGGGAATCCAGAATAGTCCACTCATGCATTTGGGTGATTCCATTCCTTGAGTCCTGATTGGCTGCTTGGTTTCTATGATGTTAGTAGGCTTCATAAATAAGCTGGCATTTTGAAGTAGTATTGCAGCAAAACAGATTCGTATTGGGTTACGACTGCTTGCTGCCTTGTCTTACCAATTCGACGGTAATTGGAATTAGTATGATTATTCTACAGTTCCAAGAACTCACGACAGCATAACAAGAGCAGCAAGAATACCGAACAGAAGCTGAAAGAGACTTGTTGCCACATTATCTTTAATGAAGAACGCTACTGGTATGTAAATTCAATGAGTACTTTTTTGTCAACAGAGTAACTGGAAAGCCTAAGATATGCAAAGTAAAGAAGATTGTATTTCTCCTTGTACATCTTAAAGAAATTCCTACATTTATAAACAAATACATTTCATTTGTATATAAATAGGGAGCAAACTGAGCCTAAAATGCGTTTTTGACAAAATTACTTTAGCCCCCCCCCACCTACAGAAAATAATTTACCAAAAATCAGGGAATTATCGGATTTTAATGAAATTTTCAGTGTTTATTTATCAATGAATGATCTTTATAATGTATTATTTATTTTATAATTTTTATTAGTTAGTCATTTACAGCAAATGAAATCAAAGGATAATAATAACCCTAATAATCTCTATGTATAGATCAGTGGTTCCCAACCATTTTAGTACCATGCCCCACTTTTTTATCACAAATATCCCCCACCCGTTAATTGTTTAGTATGATATAACAATATCAGTTTTGAAGAAGTATAACATAAAAAATTGTATTTTTCAAATAAAAATAAAGGGTTTAACACTTGTTTTTGACTATTTTTTTTTTACTTCTGAATAAAAAAAATGACCTCAGTTTTTCTATATCACATCAATTTTTTGAGCTACAGGATACCATTAATTTTTCTCAAAGGACATACAAATACAAATTTGTGCCTATTTTATGGAAGGTTTTAAAAATTTACATATAATGGATAGTTAAAGATATATACTGTAGTATATCCACGTGTCCCACGAGTAAATATAATTAGAATAAAAAATGTCTTATCAATCTTTTTTTTTTTTATAAATCAAAATTTGTTCAATTTCTAAAATGTTAAGTGATTTTTGCACCACCCTGTAATAGTCGTAGTTGTAATAGAACTAGAAGTAACTCATTTATGAATAGAATGAACTTTTAAGACGGATGTGTGACCTTTGTTAAAAAGTAACCCATTCAGAGTTCTTTGTTCAAATATAATGATATATTCATTCTTTCATGAAAACAAAGAAGCTTTCTTAACCAATGAAAAAAAAATGAATATACAGCTTTCATGTAGTCTTTCATTACATTTGCATATAATTGATATTTTCAGTTTTAATAAAGAAGCAGTATTAAAATATGAGCACTGTTCTAATATATTAAAAAAAAAAACAACAAAAAAAACTTAATATATATATATAGTTGTAGAAAAGTTATTCTCTCTACCACGGTTTCGGTGTTCTCCTGAGGAAGGTGTACTGTGATCACAGAAACCATGGTAGAGAGAATAACTTTTCTACAACTATTAATGCTCTATATTTTACAAGATATATTGAGCCCTTTTGGATTAACTACTTATGCTACTACAATGAAAACATACTAGTAACTTGTTGATGAATATATATATATATATATGTGTGTGTGCGTGTGTGTGTGTGCGTGTGTGTGTGTAAGAGAAAAATGGAAGTGAATCCAACGGTATGTAATACAGTCAAAAATTTAAAAAACACAGGTTCATAAGCCCTGATGAAGATCAACTAAAACAGATTGAAATACTGAAGTGTTGGGAAAATAAGCATCCCTCATTTATGAACATGTGTTTTTTCAAATTTTTCCCTATATTACATGGGGAATGTGGAGCACCCCTTCATCACCATTGCTCCCAGGTCCACTCTGACCAGGGGTGGTAGTACCTGTTAGGGTCCCGTCTATGGGTTAAATACAAAAATGTATTTATAAAAAAAAATTGTATTATCCATTAAGAATTGATTTATTTTAAAACTTTATCGGCATTAAATGACCCACTGAGGTTGATATGCCGTAAAACCAAACCTATATTACACACACACACACACATATATATATATATATATACACATCAACCCATCCACATGAGTAGGATGTGACATAAGGTCAAGTAAATTCAAATGATTTGTTTCTTTGTTTTGTTTTACGGCATATCAACCTCAGTGGGTCATTTAATGCCGATAAAGTTTTGAAATAAATCAATTCTTAATGGATAATACAATTTTTTTATAAATACATTTTTATTTAACCCATAGATGGGACCCTAACAGGTACTACCACTCCGGGTCAGAGTAGACCAGGGAGCAATGGTGATGAAGGGGTGCTCCACATTCCCCAAACCTCCAAAACTGGAACCTCACCATCAGATAGAGTTTAACGTCATTCCCAGGACATGTAGACCTGCAGCCATCACCTTCTAGCACCCATATGATAAAAATAAATTCAAATGAGACAGCGTATATATTTACCAACCCTCTGCACAAGCAGGAAGTGAGACAAGGTCAATTTATTAAGCGGAATTTAACAGGTTTGAAATCAAAGTTTTTTTTTGTCTTAGTTACCTAACAAAGGTTAAAAAAAAAACTCTGTATGTCCTACTATTTATCCATTGTAATCACTACTAGTGTGCAGTGGTTGGTAACTATGTATAGCTACGTGAAGTTAGACATATCAGTACGGGTGTGTGTGTGTGTGAACAAATGTAGAGTATATGTTTTTGTGTGGTGATATCAAGAGTAGTAGATGAACAGACCATATAACCTATAGGCACCCCTTTTTGATCTCAATTCAGAAGGACATGTTTTTCATTTACACCGTCAATATCCGGCTGTTTGTTAACAGACGATTTTTAGAGTTTTAACCGATATTGACGGTGTAAATGAAAAACATGTTCTTCTGAATCGAGATCAAAAAGGGGTGCCTAAAGGTCATATGGTCCGATGAACTGATAGAATGACCAATGGAAGAATATCTTTAAGTGTAGATATTCAAGCTCATAAATTACTTGCTAAGCTTAGCTTAGTTGTGGCACAAGGCCAGTAGTATGGGGATACCTAGTAAGAACTGATTGGTATGCAAAATCAAGCTTCCTAACCATTACACCAAGTTAGGTGTTCTAGTTATAATAATAATGAAATTTATTGTGTACAGTGCTCAGGTGCACCACAACTCATCAAAGTCTCATGTCAAGTACACAGAATAATGTATTAGTGTCAGGAACATGAACAGTTTACAGTAGTAATATGCATCTATGTGTGCGCGTGTGTGCATACGTGTGTGGAGAGTGACATCAGGTATAGTGTCGGCGGACCACAGGAAGCATGGAGGCTTTGAAAGACTCAGTGCTTCGGCAGCCTACAACAGACGCAGGCAGTTTATTCCATGTCTCCGCAACTCTGAGCGTGAAAAAATGTTTCCGAAAGTCACGTGAGCAGTGCTGTTTTCTGACTTTGTAGGCATGCCCACGTGTGTTGGAAAGATGGAGATAAAACATAATAAGGACAGTCAAATTAGCCCCGGGGACGGAAGAGGGCTCACTTCAGCCACACTTGAAGGAGTTAAAAATTTAATATCATCTTTTTGAGTGTGACTTGGTGACATACAGTCAGGCAAATATTTTTATGTCCAGCTTTTTGGGTGGTTTATAATTGGTTTCCAGTCAAGCCGGTGGAGGTCCGGTGAGCTTCGGCCACTGGACCTACAGAGAAATTAACATCGTTGATCTCAGGGGGCCAACATCCCAGGCAACACTTGCCCCCTCAATTTAAAGGGGCAGAGTTGGGTTTATTGCCCGGTGCCTGGGGCGCCCTCCTTGAGGGGGAATGCCGACAGGATCAACACATTTTTTACACCCGCCACACAATGAGCTTTGGTTCATGGGTGGTATCACATTAATAGGGCTTTGTGCCTAACCCGTACATGTGGGTATGGTGAATAATCTGGTTTATAGCCAAAGGAAGGGTTAGGGGTAAGCATCCCATATATCCAGAGGATACCAGAACATGAGACAGAGGGAGATCGGAGGGGTGGGTGGGCAAGAGACTAAAACATAAGGAGAGTTAGCAGTGGTCAACATGGGTGGGAGGGGAGCAAAGTTTCAGACAGAAAGCAGATAGGTTTAGATGCATACTAGGACAAATTGGCTGAGAGCTAAAGGTCACCCCTCCCCAGAACCATTGTACATTGTAGTCTGAGAGCAGGATGGGGAATAGTGATAGATGGCAAGGGAGTCTATCCCCTTTTTACTAGTACTACACCAAGGAGACTGTTTTTGTGTCTGAGGTGGAGCGCCACATCTACCATCAACTCCTCACTTTACAACAGATCTCTGTGCTACTCATACGTTGAATTGGCAAGGGCCACTATCGAAACCAGGAGCCTTGCGATTCTTAGGTAAGTGCTCTACCGACTGTGATAAATATACACACACACACATATATATATATATATATATACACACACACACACATATACATACACACACACATATATACATATATATATATACACACACACACACACAGATATGTACACACATATATATATACACACACACACACAGATATGTACACACATATATATATACACACACACACACAGATATGTACACATATATATATATATACACACACACACAGATATGTACACACATATATATATATATACACACACACAGATATGTACAACACAGACATATATACACACACATATATATATATACATACACACATATACACAGACATATATATACACACATATATATATACATATATACACATATATATATATATACACACACATATACATACACACACACATATATATATATATATATATACATACACACACACACACACATATATATATATATAACCAAGATCAGGTTCACTTATATTATCTGTGTCTGCAGCAAAGCAACTATCCTAAATTGTTCCATTAAGAGAGATCTTCAAGAAAGAAAACAGTTTTACAAATATAGTGGTTTCTATTGATGGATGAAAACCAATACATAATTTCTGCAAACTTACACTTTTAATGTTCTAAGGAAATAATGAGCTCTTTGTGCTTTAAAAGTGAATATAGCTGCCAGTCCCTTGCTATTTTTGCTTAAAACTTAAAATGTCATATCTGCCTGACAAAGACCATACAGAATAACAGACACCTTTTATGAAATCAGAGAGAGTGAAAAAGATTTATTATAGACATCAAACTAATAGAAAACAAGGCCATTAACAGATATTTTATCTTGCAGAATCTAACAGTTGGCTCTATATTTACCTGTTTTTAAATATCCAATGTAGCTAGAGATTTACTAAACAAAATACATCCAAACCACACACAGAGGCTATCACAATACCCAGAACACACATACTTGCACACACATGGAAAAGTCATCCCAATACTCAGAACACACACGCGACACACACACACACACACACACACACACAGAGAAAAGGCCATCCCAATGTCCAGAACATACACACATAAACACAGAAAGGCTATTTTAATACCCGGAGCACACACATGGAAGAGTCATCCCAATACTCAAGACACACACACACACACACACACACAGAAAGGTCATTCCAATGTCCAGAACATACACACATACATACACAGAATGGCCATTACAATACCCAGAACACACATACTTGCAGACACATGGAAAATTCATCCAAATAGAACACACACACACACACATGGAAAAGTCATCCCAATACTCAGAACACACACACACACACACACACACACACACACACACACACAGAGAGAGAGAGAAAGGCCATCCCAATGTCCAGAACATATACACATAAACACAGAAAGGCTATTTCAATAAGCAGAGCACACATACTTGCACACACAAGGAAAAGTAATCCCAATACTCAGAACACACACACACAGGCCATCCCAATGTCCAGAACATACACACATACATACACAGAATGGCCATTACAATACCCGGAACACACACACTCGCACACACATGGAAAAGTCATCCAAATACTCAGAACATAAGACACACAGAAAAAGGCCATCGGGTCATTCCATATCAAAACACCAGCAAAAAGTTGAAATCTGCACCCACTGACACCGAATTACTTGAAATTTGGCACAGATGTTCCCCTTCATGAGTTAGGAAAGAAACTCTGAACTTGGCAGGTTCATATCTTCTAAAGTAGACTTTACTCTACTCACAAAATTCTTTGGTGAACTTAGGCAGGCATAGTAGATGTTAGGTAAAAAAATATTATGAAAATTGAAGAGGACATATTTTCTATAGACTGACCGTAAGCTACATAGGTGAAAAGTTATTGATTTTAGAGTCATGCATTTGGGTGAGCAAAATAAAATTTTCTGTCAGGTATAAGGTCAAAATACTTGAATAATTGGATTCTACAGTCCTTATTTACCCTAGATACAAAATTTCAGAAATATTGAATGCATAGAAGTATTTAAAAAAATAAAAAATAAAAACACTGAGATTCTGCAACACCACACAGCCTTAATTTAGAGGCAAAATAGGAAAATTATAACCCCTCCCTAAAATTGGAACAGTAAGGTTTAACACAAAATAATTTGGCACACTTACCTAACTCATGAAGGGGAACATTTGTGCCAAATTCCAGAACATACACACATAAACACAGAAAGGCTATTTCAATACCCAGAACACACACACACACACAAAGGGCTGCATTCTACCCAGTGTGGTAGTATTTGTGAAAGTTCTATCTATGGATCAAATAGATCTGTTTGAAAATTTTTAGTTTAGATAAGAATATTTGAAACTATATAAATGTGTGAAAACAAATGATTATCATTTAATAGGAATAGTTATACTTAAACCATATAACTGTGTATAGATTATTAGTACTGGATAGAAATACTTGAAACCATATAACCGTCTATAGATTATTAGTACTGGATAGAAATACTTGAAACCATATAACTGTCTATAGATTATTAGTACTGGATAGAAATACTTGAAACCATAATACTTGACTTCAGCATTGACCCTATAAGGTGTGGTATGCCCTAAAACCAACCAACCAACCATATAACTGTTTGCAAAAATAGACTGACATCAGCATTAAATAAGCCTACAAGGGTTGATATGCCATAAAACCAACCAACCGACCAGATATAAACTGTTAATACAAATGTCCCTGAGAGAGTCAGGCTGTGATAGTATTGTAGTGAACCGGATGTTCTTACTACAATGAACAAAAGTCAAATTACAAAAATTAATAGTTTGCACAATGGATTGCGCACCCTAGTAAAAAAAGAAAATTGAAATAAAATTTGTACATTTTCAACCAATCAGAGACGTTCGCGCCTAATAAGAAGTCTATCAAATAGACCCCTTTTGGAGCCTACCCAAAGAGTATAAATCACGGATTTTTCAGACCCCAATCAGAAAGAAATTATTCGTCTAACCAAATCCACGTCACTCTAACGTAAGATAAAATCACATTCACTTATAAAAAGGTATGAGTATTTATATCTTTCTATCTCTCTAATCAGCCATTCACAAGATCAGCAATTTACTCTCGCCTAATTGTTTCGTGACTTTGAATTCTTAATCTTTCTTTCTCACTTCAAAACTTATAACATCTTTTTCTTACATGTTATAATGAACTTTACAAAAATTACATTTTTGTACAAAAGACTGATGAAAGAACTTTGCTCGGTATTCTGCATTACCTTTTTGTAAACCTTTTCTCAATACAATTTGTTTGTTTTAAAATTGAGTTTTGTTATTGATGCTATGTGCGTACAATAATTGAATGTTTTTATGGTGTCTTTTTATGTTTGAATAATATTTCATGAATTTTAACATTAAACTGGTGCCTTACAACAAATATATCAAACAACCCTGTACAAACAACCATAGTATCATAACTAGTATAGTTTCTCTCAAAATAACATGTGGATTGTACTTCTACTTGGATTAAAATGAAGTGTCTGTGCACTCTGCAAAGATTAAAGTGTCAATTACTGGCACTTCTATCAAGGATCAGAATGTAACTCCTTGTGTTACAATTCATGGTATCATGAATTGTTGACAAACACTGTAGCTGAATATGGGACTGTTGGCTTTGAAATCAGAGAGTGGAAATTTACCAGTAACAGTTATAGCTCTCTGACCCCTGGAGAACATGTTGTGAGAAACACGTAACTAGATTTAGATTTTAGTTTTCAACTGGACTTTGAAGCAGAGAAAACGTGCTTCTTTCTGATGAAGTTGAATAAGAATGGTCTAAATAGAATCTTGATCAGGAAATAAAAGTCTTGTAGTTCATTTAATTAATTACAATGATTAGAGTTAGCTCAGAAGCAGCTCTTAATTAGAGACACCAACTAGAAGACAACAAGATGACAACCAGACAAGAAGTTAGCAGAATCAGTGAAGCAGGAATGAAGCAACAATAAAATCTTGATCAGGAATAAAAGTCTTGTAGTTCATTTAATTAATTACAATGACTAGAGTTAGCTCAGAAGAAGCCCTTAATTAGAGACAGCAACTAGAAGACAACAAGATGACAGCCAGACAAGAAGTTAGCAGAATCAGTGAAGCAGGAATGAAGCAACAATAAAATCTTGATCGGGAAATAAAAGTCTTGTAGTTCATTATAAGTAATGTTACAATGACTAGAGTTGCTCAGAGCAGCCTTAGTTAGAGACCCCTGCAGCGATGACGCGATTAGCAAATCAGTGAAGCAGAATGAAGCAACAATAAAATCTTGATCAGGAAATAAAAGTCTTGTAGTTCATTTAATTAATTACAATGATAGAGTTAGCTCAGAAGAGCCCTTAATTAGAGACAGCCAACTAGAAGACAACAAGATGACAGCCAGACAAGAAGTTAGCAGAATCAGTGAAGCAGGAATGAAGCAACAATAAAATCTTGATCAGGAAATAAAAGTCTTGTAGTTCATTTAATTAATTACAATGACTAGAGTTAGCTCAGAAGAAGCCTTAATTAGAGACAGCAACTAGAAGACAACAAGATGACAGCCAGACAAGAAGTTAGCAGAATCAGTGAAGCAGGAATGAAGCAACAATAAAATCTTGATCAGGAAATAAAAGTCTTGTAGTTCATTTAATTAATTACAATGACTAGAGTTAGCTCAGAAGAAGCCCTTAGTTAGAGACACCAACTAGAAAACAACAAGATGACAGCCAGACAAGAAGTTAGCAGAATCAGTGAAGCAGGAATGAAGCAACAATAAAATCTTGATCAGGAAATAAAAGTCTTGTAGTTCATTTAATTAATTACAATGACTAGAGTTAGCTCAGAAGAAGCCCTTAATTAGAGACACCAACTAGAAGACAACAAGATGACAGCCAGACAAGAAGTTAGCAGAATCAGTGAAGCAGGAATGAAGCAACAATAAAATCTTGATCAGGAAATAAAAGTCTTGTAGTTCATTTTTAATTACAATGACTAGAGTTAGCTCAGAAGAAGCCCTTAGAGACACCAACTAGAAGACAACAAGATGACAACCAGACAAGAAGTTAGCAGAATCAGTGAAGCAGGAATGAAGCAACAATAAAATCTTGATCAGGAAATAAAAGTCTTGTAGTTCATTTAATTAATTACAATGACTAGAGTTAGCTCAGAAGAAGCCCTTAGTTAGAGACACCAACTAGAAGACAACAAGATGACAACCAGACAAGAAGTTAGCAGAATCAGTGAAGCAGGAATGAAGCAACAATAAAATCTTGATCAGGAAATAAAAGTCTTGTAGTTCATTTAATTAATTACAATGACTAGAGTTAGCTCAGAAGAAGCCCTTAGTTAGAGACACCAACTAGAAACAACAAGATGACAACCAGACAAGAAGTTAGCAGAATCAGTGAAGCAGGAATGAAGCAACAATAAAATCTTGATCAGGAAATAAAAGTCTTGTAGTTCATTTAATTAATTACAATGATAGAGTTAGCTCAGAAGAAGCCCTTAGTTAGAGACACCAACTAGAAGACAACAAGATGACAGCCAGACAAGAAGTTAGCAGAATCAGTGAAGCAGGAATGAAGCAACAATAAAATCTTGATCAGGAAATAAAAGTCTTGTAGTTCATTTAATTAATTACAATGATAGAGTTAGCTCAGAAGAAGCCCTTAATTAGACACCAACTAGAAGACAACAAGATGACCAGACAAGAAGTTAGCAGAATCAGTGAAGCAGGAATGAAGCAACAATAAAATCTTGATCAGGAAATAAAAGTCTTGTAGTTCATTTAATTAATTGCAATGATTAGAGTTAGCTCAGAAGAAGCCCTTAGTTAGAGACAGCAACTAGAAGACAACAAGATGTCAGCCAGACAAGAAGTTAGCAGAATCAGTGAAGCAGGAATGAAGCAACAATAAAATCTTGATCAGGAAATAAAAGTCTTGTAGTTCATTTAATTAATTACAATGAGAGTTAGCTCAGAAGAAGCCCTTAGTTAGAACAGCAACTAGAAGACAACAAGATGACAGCCAGACAAGAAGTTAGCAGAATCAGTGAAGCAGGAATGAAGCAACAAAAAATCTTGATCAGGAAATAAAGTCTTGTAGTTCATTTAATTAATTGCAATGATTAGAGTTAGCTCAGAAGAAGCCCTTAGTTAGAGACACCAACTAGAAAACAACAAGATGACAACCAGACAAGAAGTTAACAGAATCAGTGAAGCAGAAATGAAGCAACAAGTAAGTCTCTGTCTCTCTCTATCACCAGAGTTTCCTCTCTTGATTGTGTAAAATTTTTAAATGCCACCCTTGGCCAGTTGAAAAGGGCTTAAAGAAAGTCCTATGTTATGGAATCCTTTGGTAAGCGTATGTCCTATCCTACGTATTGGTAAAGGTCCAGTGATTTAATCCTATGTCCGTCGTCAAAGAATGTCGGCATAATTACCAGTAGGGTCGGTTAAGTATTGTATCAACCTCAGAGTACTGCCAGTGATTGGCCAAGAGTTAGATCACATGATTCCGGCCTAGTCTATAAGTAAGAGCGGGCATCTAGCACACACCTTATATCTAGAAAAATCTCAATAGATTGTATACCCGATGTTGAGTATACAACACTTGGCTGAGATCAAGTTGGAGGTATGTGGTGTGTATATATATTTACCAACCCTCCGCACGAGCAGGATGCGACACAAGGTCAATTTCTTAGGCGGAGTTTAGCAGGTTTGAATTCAGAGTTTTCCTTCTCCTAGACCGGTTGCCTAACCAAGGTTAAAGAGCCCAGTCTGCCCTACTATTTACCCATAGCTGGAGGGAGAGTAGGATTCATACCTTTTCCCAATGGTATTAGCACTAAGTGAAATAATTGCCACGTCCAGGATTTGAACTCGGTTCGACGAGTCCATTTCCCATGACTTTAACCATTACACCACGCGCTTCCTTGTCATGTGGTGTGTATATGGTTACTGTCTTAGGAAATGGATACATCAAGACAAGTTCAAATCCTGGATGAGGCTGTTTGCATCTCACATAGCACTCATACCCTTGGGAAAGGTATGAATTCAACATGATATTAATTACTTTCAAAGAATAAAATTTAACAATTTTTCCAATCAATATTCCATGTCACATTATCGACTACTCAGTAAAATTTTTCTTTGAAAGTAATAATACCATGTTGAAAAATTATTTTTTAAATATACGCCGTTCCTCAACTTCTTAAAACAACAGATGATTACAACATCGCGTGGAATAAGTACTATAAAAAAAAAAAACACCTAGTACTTTCAATTACTCTGATGATAGAATTTTATTTCCGAATATATTTAGAATTAAAAAAAAAAAAGTTAAATAAATATAACTTTCAACACATATTTCATTGTAAATTGCCTTCAAAAGTTTTTTTATTATATATATATATATATATATATATATATATATATATATATATACACACATATATAATCCAAAAGTCCAGAGAAGAAATCTTCCTTACGACACAATAGTTTTTTTAAAAAACTGTCGCAGTTTGAGAGCTCAATGTGTGCTCTTAATGTTAGAGTCACAGAGCAAATATATAAGTAAAGAAATAACAAAAGACTTAGAGATTGAGCATTATAGTCTATTTCAGGGAGCTTAGACAAAGTGTCTAACTCTCCCAACTCAGCATCTGATGAGCTGGGAGAGTTAGACATTTTGTCTAAGCTCCTGAAATAGACTATAATGCTCAATCTCTAAGTCTTTTGTTATTTATTTACTTATATATATATATATATATCTTATTATAATGGAGATTGTGTGTTTTTCTGTCTGTAACCGAAACTATATTCCTACTCAAGTCACAATTCTCTTAGTTATTGACATCGCATTCTCCATGATTTTATTTTTATCTAAACATCAATTATTAATAAAATTGTTTACATTATTAATACTGTTAACTATGTCTACATACTGACAACATGCAATTATATTTATATATACAACAAAATAGCGGTTTACAGTGTGAACGGGAAGGCTAATTTGCATATTAATATTAAAAATCGAATTTAATAAATATGTGCTTAGTATTATCGATTTCTAACTGTTTGGTTTTATTTTAATGAATATAAGCAAAAATCTCTTCAATGAATCTTAAATGAAATCCATTAACAAGATAAAATAACTGTCATTTTATTCTTTACTTCCTCTTTTAACTAAATACTTAAATTAGAAAAAATAACAATGAAAGACGAGAGTGATGGAAGAGTAAGTTTCAGTTGTTCCATTTTTTATTATACTCCTCTGTTTCAAATCTTTTTATTGTTTCTTTTTATTGTATTCTTATTAGTTTCATTAGCCTTTCTAATTTAATACAATATTTTATTACATTAAAACTTAAATACTTGCACCCGGAGGGTGCATATATTTGCTAGTATATATATATATATATATATATATATATATATATATATTGTAATATTTAATGATTTTGTAATGTATTTACAACAGATAGTAAGAAGTCATGTTTGCTTCAAATAATATTTTTATTTTACAAGAGCAATTAAATTTCTATAATGAGACTAAATTGGATGACTGATTACAAATAAAGTCACATTGTATCTTAGGTGTTAAGTTGTCATTGTGAGATGACTACTCGTAAAAATCCATAGTAACCATTTGATATGTTTTTACATTAAAAAGGTCAGTATCAATAAAAGAAATAACAATGCAAATAATACAAACATTCCTTACATTACGTCATGAATGGCAAAAGAGGGAAAATAACATGTATATGTATATAGACAAAATGCACACACACACGCACTCATACATACACAAAACATACATACACACACATATATATATATATATAATACATACCACAAACATACATACACATACACATATATATACAAAACATACATACACATATATATACGCAAAACATACATACACATATATATACATCAAAACATACATACATACAATACAACACACACATATATATATACGCAAAATATACATACATACATATATATACACACATATATATATACACAAAACATACATATAATATACATACATATATATATATTATCACAAACATACATATATATATATATACACAAATACATATATATTATATATATACACAACATACACAAAACATACATATATATATATAACAAACATACATATATATAATATACACAAAACATACATATATATATACACAAAATACATATATATATAATATATATATATATATACACAAAACATACATAGATAGACAAAACACACACACAAACACATAATAAAGACACACACACACACATAACACACACACACACAACATAATAACACATAATAAAGACACACACATACACAACACATATACACATAAACATAAAGACACACACACACACATAACACATAACAATAACAGACACATAAACAAAGGAATGCCAACATAAATTTCTCCATGAAAATACAATAAGCCATTGATTTTGAAATCATTTTGCCACACCTGATTTGCAAACAAAACAAAGAAAACAAAAACAAAACAAAAAATACCTTGCAAATGACGAAAAAGCATTCACAAGTTTTATTTTTGGCAAAAATATGCAGCTTGATACAATTTCAATAGAAAAGTTTTTCTTCCTATTCACGTTTATATGCAAACTGGCCAAAGTTAGATCTTTTATCAAGTTTGGAAAATCAAGAAACAAAGCTTCAAACTTATTTCTACAGTTCAGTATTTATGGAGGAGGCATTGTAGTGTAACAGTTATTATCATATGGATGTGAACTCCCTTTTCCCTAATCGCAATTATCTACCCAGAGTTGAATGGGTGACATTTTGTCTAGTTGACATATTAAAAAGAGATAATTTAAGCTGAAGATGGTTTTCACTCAACCAATGGCTATGCCACTTTCCTAGTAGATTATTTGTTCTTTCTTTTGTGGTTCATCAACTACTTTAAAAACTCTAAAAAATATATCTTCTAATTTCTAAAAACATTTTCTCTTGATAATGTGCTGCTTCCAGGATTGGTTCAGAACAGCACGTGTTACATAATTATTAGATACCTAATATTTATGGCAATAGTGTAGAAATCAAAATTGCCGTTATAAGCTACAGCCCACAGCCTTGAAGGATGAGTGACAAGGCTTGATCTCAGTCCTAACCTTCCGGTGGATACCGAGAGGACCCTCCCTTCCGGTTTAGATAGTAAGTAAGTTTCAGTCAGTTAGAAGGTAGGAGCCGAGCTCGTAGGATGTAAGTCTCACCTGTGCAGATGTCTGGGTTGGGGATTGAAAATAAAGTAACATCAAAGTAAATCGAAGTCTTGTGTTTATTACCTAAAAACTAACAATGACACAGGGCTTCTGATAAGGAGAAATCCCTTACAGAAACCAGACCCGAAGTCCCCAAGAAAGTCCAGACCTTAGAAGAGACCAGACCAAGATAGATGAAGAAATAGCAAAGCCGGCCAGAAGAAAATACAACCAGAAGTAAAACAAAGCACTTCCATTATTTTTGTATATAAGGTGTGCTGAAGATCAAAACCTAACTCCCCCGAGTTGAGTAACATAATATTATAGGGTGACCCAGAAAAAAACAGAACCCACAAATTTTGTAATAAAACTGTTAATTTCAATTTTTTTATTTTTAAGTTTAAGTCCAACAAGGGTTAGGGTAAGGGTTTAGGGTTAGTTTAATGGGAAAATAAATAAATAATTTGGTTTCTGCTTTTTTCTGGGTCACTCATGTTACTCAATTAGGAAATAACCAACAATTTTATTGGCTGAGCAAAACTTAGAAGAATATAAAACCAGTAAAAAGACAATGAATTTGTATTACTGAAAAACTATCTCCACCCATTTGACTTGAGTGAAGTTTTTAAGAACAAGAGATATACGATCAAATTCAGGCCAACAAGATATATTACACCAATTTTAAAGTGCAACTGATATTGAATTGTCTATAACTTTAAAACTAACAGTCCTAATTCTTTTTTTTTTGTCTTTCTTTTGTAAAGTTATTTAAACAATTGAATCTATTCATTGTTTCTTAGAGATGGTCAACACCACATTTCAGCAGATCTATTCTATGGGCTTCTTTAACTATGCTGTCAGAGTGATAACCAAATGATGACCTACTGTTGATGACTTTTTTTTACCAATGTGAGCTAAGCACTGCAACACTGATAGAAAAAGTGTATGGACTGCAAGAGGGATGACGAGGTTGAAAAATAAACCTCATTTGGTAACATTCCAAAATATATATATATATATATATTTTATTTCAATGCATCTTTGCTTACCGTTACTTTCATTCTTACTTTTATCTCTTTATATTTTTTTTTATATAATTACTATATTTAACTACCCAAAACTTCTATTATCGTAACATACACAACCTGTAGTTTTTAATACTCTCAAACCAAATTAAACTAGTTATTAAATAATTTTAAATTTTCACCTTTTAACTATTAATACGACCATAACATATCTTTTATTAAATAATAATTGAAAAAATAATTCCATAAATTAATTCAAATTTTTAATTCAATAATCCAAAACCGTTCCTGATCTACGAAAATATAAAACAAACGTTCCTCTACTAAATTTAAGTCCCATTCCACAGGCATGTTATATACACCAAAGATTAATCGTAAACTCGATTAATTTAAAAGTAACCCTGAAGAATCTATCGATGAAACTCGAGTAGGTTACTCATTTCCATTTTTAAAATTATATATATATATATATATATATATATATATATATATATATATATATATAGATGCTGATAGGTACGCATCCTGCATCACTGATGCATAAAATCTAAAAGGATGCAGTAAAATCTTATCCATGCATCCTAGTGTTTTTGTTCTTTTTTTCTATCCCTATTAGGGGTTAGATGGCTTTAGTTTTTCCCCCAATCATGAATAAAAACCCTTCAATTCATTAAGGAACTTTAGTTGGGACCCATCAAATTTCCCAGTGACTCATTCAAATCAAATACGTGCATCCCAGGACTCACTAAATTAAAAAGCTATCAGCATCACTATATATATATATATATATATATATATATATATATATATATACACTCAGAGGAAAGTCTCCACCTGTTTACCATCCCTGTCAACACCATTATTGAAATCTTCCCCAGATGGTTTTCATAATATCAGTTTGTGGAGACTGAAATTATATCATAAAGTTTGTTCAATTTTTAAAAATTTTTTTTATTACACTGTATAGTAAGGCAGGTTGAGATCTCTAGCTTTGGTGGGACAACCTGTCTAGAAAGATTATTTTCAATCGAAATGCCTGCTAATGTTTCTTAGTGATCTTCTTACTTACATCATGGAACTGCTATATTTGTCTTTCAGTCGATCGTCAATTATCTTCTATCGTGGCTTGGTCTATCTCTGGGTTGGTGGACATATGCAACATAGTATGTAAATAGCAATAAAATAATACGTGCATCCCAGGACTCACTAAATTAAAAAGCTATCAGCATCACTATATATATTATATATATATATATATATATATATACACTCACAGGAAAGTCTCCACCTGTTTACCATCCCTGTCAACACCATTATTGAAATCTTCCCCAGGTGGTTTTCATAATATCAGTTTGTGGAGACTGAAATTATATCATAAAGTTTGTTCAATTTTTAAAAAAATTTTTATTACACTGTATAGTAAGGCAGATTGAGATCTCTAGCTTTGGTGGGACAACCTGTCTAGAAAGATTATTTTCAATAAGAAGATCACTAAGAACATTAGCAGGCATTTCGATTGAAAATAATCTTTCTTAGTGATCTTCTTACTTACATCATGGAACTGCTATATTTGTCTTTCAGTCGATCGTCTATTATCTTCTATCGTGGCTTGGTCTATCTCTGGGATGGTGGACATATGCAAACATAGTATGTAAATAGCAATAAAATACTTTTTTTTATCTTACTTTTCAATCGAAATGCCTGCTAATGTTTCTTAGTGATCTTCTTACTTACATCATGGAACTGCTATATTTGTCTTTCAGTCGATCGTCAATTATCTTCTATCGTGGCTTGGTCTATCTCTGGGTTGGTGGACATATGCAACATAGTATGTAAATAGCAATAAAATACTTTTTTATCTTACTTTCAATCGAAATGCCTGCTAATGTTTCTTAGTGATCTTCTTACTTACATCATGGAACTGCTATATTTGTCTTTCAGTCGATCGTCAATTATCTTCTATTGTGGCTTGGTCTATCTCTGGGTTGGTGGACATATGCAACATAGTATGTAAATAGCAATAAAATACTTTTTTTTATCTTACTTTTCAATCGAAATGCCTGCTAATGTTTCTTAGTGATCTTCTTACTTACATCATGGAACTGCTATATTTGTCTTTCAGTCGATCGTCAATTATCTTCTATTGTGGCTTGGTCTATCTCTGGGTTGGTGGACATATGCAACATAGTATGTAAATAGCAATAAAATATTTTTTTTATCTTACCAACAATGAAGAGATCGGTCATAGAGACTGATGAAGGGGTCATGAGGTCAAGATTGATTGTGGTCAATAAGAAAATCCTCAGATATTGAAGAATATTTGGAATACCAAACTTACCTGCAAAAAGAAAGAAAAGAAATTTATATAAAAAAACAACTTCACAAGTCAATGAATGAGTATTGATAGTTTCAATATAATCTATATATGTGGAGAGTGGAAAAAGAGAGAAGATAAGGGAGAGAGAAAAGAAGGGAGAAGAGAGAGAAGGAGCAAGGGAGAAAGAGGAGAGAAAAGAAGGAAAAGAAGAGAAAAGAGAGAAAGGAGAGAAAGAGAGAAAGAGAAAAAGAGAGAAGAAAGAAGAAGAAGAGAAAGAAAAGGAGAGAAAGAGAAAAAGGAGAGAAAAAGGAGAGAAAAAAAGAAAAAAAGGAGAGAAAAAGAAAGAAGAAGAAGAGAAGAAAGGAAAAGAGAGAAAAGAGAGAAGGAAAAAGAGAGAAGGAGAGAAAAGAGAAAAGAGAAAAGAGAGAGAAAGGTGAGAGAAAGGAGAGAAAGAGAGAAAGAGAGAAAAAGAGAGAAAGTAGAGAAAAGAGAGAGAAAGGAGAGAAAGTAGAGAAAAGAAAGGAGAGAGGAGAGAGAAAGGAGAGAAAGGAGAGAAAGGAGAGCAGGAGAGAAAGGAGAGATGGAGAGAAAGGAGAGCATGGAGAGAAAGGAGAGAAAGAAGAGAAAGAGAGGAGAAGGAGAGAGAAGAGAGAAGAGAGGAGAAAGGAAGGACAGAAAGAAGAGAAGAGATAAGAGAGAGAATTCAAAAGTCTGTACAGAGACCTATTTTATATACTAATAAATTCTTTATATCTATTTCATTTTTATTCCTAATAATACCACCAGCCAAATGTGATTATTTCATGACCATTACCACTATATGATGTCATTTAAATATTGACCTATTTTCGTTTTTCTTTAAAGTACTAATGAAAATACTTACCATATCTAATGGCCTATATGACCTTCCCCCATATCCAATGGGAATATTAAGAAAAAAGAACTGTATTTATGGGTAAGCATTTAATGTTATTGAAATATGAAGTTTAAAAAAAAAAAAAAAAAAAAAAAAAAATTGCTATAATTTGCATGAGAAAATAAAAAATGTCAATTTTATATACTATCACCCATACATAATGACAATATGCCAGAGTAAGCTTTATAAATACACTATCGCCTATAAATAAGTGACCCTGTGCCAGACTAAGCTTTGTAAATACAGTATCACCCATATATAAGTAGCGCCCTACCAATTTTTTGCAAGTGTGTTCGTGCAGAATTACTTTTAACTTCCTTGGAGAAAAGACCATCACAGAAATTGCCGTAGGACAACTAATCAACAGTGTTGACAATAGTGTCTAAGCATGATAAAAATCTCACCAAAAATAGATTCATATTAATAGGAAAAAAAATTGAAATCAATTACACCCTGCCACTCCAGTGGGTCTAAAACTGATCTTATTTTGAACGAAAAGAAAGTAAAGTGGTTGTTTCAATTAATTTGCACAGGGGTGGATTATAATAATATATATATATATATATATTATAAAAAAGAAGGTCCGCAAAATGGATTATTTTTAGGAAAAAATTATTTTTTATCTTACATCTTGTAAGATAAAATAAAAAAAATTTTTTTTAGATAAAATTTTTTCTAAAAACAATCGATTTTGTGGACCTTCTTTTTTATAAAATATTTAATTTTCTCCCGTTGTACCCATAACAACACTTTTATATATAAAACTGAAATGTTTTAACATTGGATTAACCATCAAGAATAAATTTATCATTTTTGGAATACTTTGTTTTTTTATTTTTCTACATATCAGATTTATTTCCATATTTTGCTTATATATATATATATATATATATATATATATATATATATAAATAGAAGCAAAATATGGAAATAAATCCGATAATATGTAGAAAATAAATAAAATCAAAGTATTCCAAAAATGATAAATTTATTCTTGATGGTGAAGCCGATGTTAAAACATTTCAGTTCAAATTATTAATGTCCTGATGAAGGTTTAATAAAAACCGAAACTTTTTAACATCGTAAGTAAAGTAAGTAAGTAAAGTCGGTGGAGTAGCCTATTGTCGGTATCAGCCAAACTATCCCCTCTTCACAAGTGATAGAAAAAAGGGACCGAATCAATATAAAATCGTCCAAGTAGTGATGATTATTTCTCTAACATCCTATACACCTCATTCCACCCGGCCAGAAGTCACAATTCCTAACCTACCCCAAATGATAGCCTTTGTTTAAATGTAATATTAAACATATTTAGAAGTCTTTGATTTAAGGCAAATAACAGGTAATTTAAATGAAAAGGCCATTTTTTAGCAATTTTTTGATAAATCCTTATAAGAATGGGGCTGTGGACTTTGTTTAAATGTAATATTAAACATATTTAGAAGTCTTTGATTTAAGGGAAATAACAGGTAAATTTAAATGAAAAGGCCATTTTTAGGCATTTTTTGATAAATCCTTATAAGAATGGACTCTGGACTTTGTTTAAATGTAATATTAAACATATTTAGAAGTCTTTGATTTAAGGGAATATCTTGGATAACTTTAAATGAAAAGGCCATTTTTAGCCATTTATTGATAAATCCTAATGGAATTGGGTTCTGGACTTAGAAAATTCTCAACAGGATGTTAAGAGTTAAACAAGTACAAATACAAAAGCATTTTCATAACGGATGCTCTACCGACTGAGCTAAGCCTGCCCTTTTCATCAAATATGGTAGTTGTTGATTTTCAATTGTTAAAAATATTCTATCCCAAAATTTTAAGATAATAATAAAAAAAGAAAAAAAAGGACCCAATTATATAAAATCGTCCAAGTAGTGTCTTAATGTCCTATACCGCCTCATTCCGCCGGCCGGAAGTCATTCATTTTCCTAATCTACCCCAAATGATAGCCTTTGTTTAAATGTAATATTAAACATATTTAGAAGCCTTTGATTTAAGGGAAATATCTCAGGTAACTTTAAATGAAAAGGAAATTTTTAGCCATTTTTTGATAAATCCTATAGGAATGGGTCTCTGGGCTTAGAAAATTCAGAACAGGATGTTAAGAGTTAAGTACAAACACACAAATATGGTAGTTGTTGATTTTCCATTGTTAAAAATATTTCTATCCCAAAATTTTAAGATGATAATAATAACAAAAAGAAAAAAAAAGGACCGAATTATATAAAATCATCCAAGTAGTGATGATTATTTCTCATGGTGTTTAAACAAGTACAAACACACAAAAGAATTTTCATAATGGATTCTTAAAAAGCAAAGCGTATACAAAGCAATGTTGGCAGCCATTTTGTTAAGCAAGCATTTTTTTTTCTCAAAAGATTATAACAATTTTTAGTTGTAACCCATTTCTTTATTCTTAGTCATTTGTTTTCATCAGCTAAATTTCTTTTATTGAGATTCTTTTTTATCCACAAGATTTTCCCCAGAACTACTCTCCCCCTCATTTTGTGTATTGAAATAAATACAGTTTGTTTTTTTTTCCTTTTCATATGTGTAGAATTAGTTCAATGTACTGGGGCAACCCAGATAGTTTAGTGGAGGCACTCAGAGTAATGGTTATTGTTGAAGGAAATACGAGTTCAAATCCTGGACATGGCTGTTTGCATTTCATATAGTGCTAATACAATTGGGAAATGTACGAATCCAACTATTCTCCCTCCAGCTATGGGTAATGTTCTTGTTGAAGGAAAGACAAGTTCAAATCCTGGACAAGGCTGTTTGCAATTCTAATCCAATATGTGATCTACTGAGTTGTTTACATTCTAATATGTGATCTACCCATTAACTACCAATTATTTTCCCATTTAACTAACCCAAACCCTAACCCTGTCTTCTTTTTTCCTAGTAGATCACATGCCATCAATAGTAGATCACAAATCTTTGGTAGATCACATATTGGGAGAGGATCTTTATTTATTTATTCAAAACAATTGAAACTGCCTGAACATTTCCTGTAGTGGAAGTAAAAGATCAGATTGTAAAAATCCTTCATTTGAGGTGGCTTTCTTTTGGCTTCTCTTTCTTTGATCTAATAATATCATCATTTCCTTTCTTATTTTATTTTTATTTATTTAGGTGCTCTTCCAATATGTGATCTACCGAATGGTTTCTTATCCCATATGTGATCTACCGAGTTGTTTACATTCTAATATGTGATCTACCCATTAACTACCCATTATTTTCCCATTTAACTAACCCTAAACCCTAACTTCTTTTTTCCTACTAGATCACATGCCATCAATAGTAGATCACAAATCTTCGGTAGATCACATATTGGAAGAGCACCAAAAAAAAAAAAAAGTTAGTGGTTTATATTTTTAACAAAATTCTTTTGTCCCTAAAATGACAGTTTGAAAGAAAGTATGTATCCATCCAACTCCTCTGATATGAGCAGGATGTGACACATGGTTAATTTTTAAACAGAGTAAATACAGGTTTGTATTCAGAATTTTCCTTCTCCTAGACTGGTTGTCTTACTAAGCCCAAAGAATGAAAGGATAAAAAAAAAAGGTCAAGTAATTATAATGTTGGTAAAAAAGAACAATTTCCTTGTAAATTCCTACCATAAAATAAACTGAACCCTCATTTTATGTCCGTGTCTTTGCAATAAATGTTTTATTTTTCTTGCACCCGTTATTTTACAATACTAAATATATTTTTTTATTCTTTATTCTTTAATAAATATAGAAAATATATTTAGTATTGTAAAATAACGGGTGCAAGAAAAATAAAACATTTATTGCAAAAACACGGACATAAAATGAGGGTTCAGTTTATTTTATGGTAGGAATTTATGAGGAAATTGTTCTTTTTTACCATAATGTTTTAAGAAGATTCTTTCACCTCCTAAAATGACAGTTTGAAAACCACACCTGTGAAAGATAAAAAAAAAAAAAAAAAAAAAAAAAAAAGTTGGAAATTCAAATATAAACTTATTCAATCATGTGTAAAACGAAAAAAAAAAGAAAAAAAAAAAAAAGAAAAAAAAAGAACTACCTATACTGTGAGATACTAGTTGTTGACGATAAATAAAACCTCCCTTTCCAAAGGTGGACTATTTTGGTAGGAGCCAAGCACTTGTTTTTCAGTATGTTAATACGTAAATTAAAACTTTTTGTTCCTGACTACCTTGTTTGCCTCACCTCATTTCAATTGGCTTTTATATTCTGTTTAGCTTCAGGTGACAAAATAACACTTATAATCCTCCTACCACAAAAGACTACCAGACCATCACACATCAGAGTCATTTTATTGAATATAAATTTACTTGAGATTCATCTACAAGGGTAATCCCAAAGGTGAGGAGTGGAGCAGGTAGTAATGGTGATAAAGGGGTGCTCCACATTCCCCAACCCTCCAAAACTGGAACCTCACCATCAGATAGAGTTTAACATCATTCCCAGGACATGTAGACCCTCAGCCACCACCTTCTAGCACCCATATGATAAAAAGGGCTGATGTTGCCATAATGGCAATAGGTTTGGGCAATCATATAGGTGCTAGGGCTTGACGTGACCAGCTGATTGATAGGAGCCCATCTAGACCAAGAAAGGGCCATAGTGGAGTATTGCAAGACATAGACTGCTCAACCACCTGGGTTCTATCTTTAAGCATCACAGGTTGCCACCTATAGCCAACAGGTGGCCCCATTGAGGGAGTCTAACCCCTCTGCAGAGATGCAGTCAGTGCATTCTAATGCCTCAGCCAACAGGGCAGGTACACCTGAGAATATGTCTCTAAACCCCAACCACCCCTAGTTGAGTAACATAATATTACAGGGTACCCAGAAAAAAAACAGAACCCAAATTATTTATTTTACCATTAAACTAACCCTAAACCCAACCCTAGTTGAGTAACATAATATTACAGGATGACCCAGAAAAAACAGAACCCACAAAATTTGTAATAAAACTTTATTTATTTATTTTTTTAAGTTTAAGTCCAACAAGGTTGGGGTTTAGGGTTAGTTTAATGGGAAAATAAATAATGTGGGTTCTGTTTATTCTGGGTCACTCATGTTACTCAACTAGAAAATAACCTAGAAGTGTATATAAGATGATGACTATGCAATAGGGTCAGAGTCAATCCTTGATACCGGATGTATCTCCAAGGTTAATTTTGACAGTTATTTTTGTCTCTCCCACCAACAAGTAAGTGAGAAGGTCCATTACAATAAAGCTGTATTTGATTGCAACACCTCGATTGTAGAATATGATACATGATTGAGCAAGACTAAAAAATAACCTCTGTTCCTTTCAACTTGGTCTACACTCACCTTACTTTTTGTTTTGTTGCTCCTCACACAAGTAGAAGAGCACAATTGAAGATCCTTGTTATGTTTCATACTGTATA
The DNA here is from genome assembly GCA_023376005.1 of Doryteuthis pealeii. NCBI lineage: Eukaryota > Metazoa > Mollusca > Cephalopoda > Myopsida > Loliginidae > Doryteuthis > Doryteuthis pealeii. Next base: position 22,086,480 of record CM042162.1, on the reverse strand, counting down.
TGATACATAGTGAACATAGCTTGATATGTTTCATACTGTATATGATACATAGTGAACATAGCTTGATATGTTTCATACGATACATAGCTTGATATGTTCATACCGTATATGATACATAGTAAACATAGCTTGATATGTTTCATACTGTATATGATACATAGTGAATAGCTTGATATGTTTCATACTGTATATGATACATAGTGAACATAGCTTGATATGTTTCATACTGTATATGATACATAGTGAACATAGATATGTTTCATACTGTATATGATACATAGTGAACATAGCTCGATATGTTTCATACTGTATATGATACATAGTGAACATAGCTCGATATGTTTCATACTGTATATGATACATAGCTTGATATGTTTCATACTGTATATGATACATAGCTTGATATGTTTCATACGTATATGATACATAGCTTGATATGTTTCATACCGTATATGATACATAGTAAACATAGCTTGATATGTTTCATACCGTATATGATACATAGTAAACATAGCTTGATATGTTTCATACAGTAATGATACATAGTAAACATAGCTCGATATGTTTCATACAGTATATGATATATAGTAAACATAGCTTGATATGTTTCATACAGTATATGATATATAGTAAACATAGCTTGATATGTTCATACAGTATATGATATATAGTAAACATTGTAACATTCTGTAGCATAATTATTATGGAATTTGGGGATTGAAAAAAAAAAAGGTAATCGGATTTCTGGAGAAAGAGAAGAAAAAGAAATACGAACAAAGGTTAAAGTGATTTAATGTATCCTGGGATGCACATATTTGCTTTGAATGAGTCCCCGGGAAAATTAATGTGTCCCAACTAAAGTTTCTTAATACATTTAGGTTTTTAATTTATGATCTGGGGAAAACAACTAAAACTGACTAACTCCTACCTTTTTAACCTATCCTGTGTAATTCATCTCTAAGAAACTATTGAAATGTATTTACAGTTAGCTTGAAATGGTGAAAGAAGAAAAAAGAAAAACACTGGGATGCATGGATATGATTTTACTGCGTTCTCTGCTAGTGCATATACAGTATATAAGATACCTGAAGTACAGAAGCATAGAGATGTGTGGGAGTTTGAAAAGTTGACCTTGAGTCATATTCTTCTCTCCCAGGTAAGCACTACAGATAGATACATACTATACTTCTGTATATAAACTAAAATGTACAACCACCCTCAGAAACACTTAAAAAAAACCAAAAAACATGATTATCTTATCTCCTAAGAGGTTTCATTTCTACAAAAAAAACAAAAAAACAACCAAAAAACAATTTTGTTACACAAGGCAAAAAATAAAGTTTTTACAACAAAAAAAAAAAAAGTTTAAAAAGGTAGGTAAATAAAAATAAAAATGCTTCTGTTGTATAACCTAATGAAGCCAGTTGTTTGAAAGTAGATCTCAACAGCAACACTGGAATTTATTGGTCATAAAAAGAATTAAAAAAGAAAACTCCCAAAATGAGAAGGATTTAAGAAATAAAATGTTCTGACCACAAAAATATTTTTTAAAATCTATATTATAAATATCCGACTTTGATATGTGATACTAAAACCTGAAACAAAGCAGCATCTATATATATATATATATATATATATATATATATATATATATTGAAGAAATGGATACAATAGAAACCTACCTGAGTTTCATCGCTAGAATCATCAGGGTTAAATCCACTGAATTAATCGAGTTACCGATTTAGTGGATTTAACCCTGATGATTCTAGTGATGAAACTCGAGTAGGTTTCTATTGTATCCATTTCTTCAATAAATTTGCTCTACTTTGTATTGAGCACTTTGTATTTGTTTTATCACGGACTTAACCCCCGGATCCTGTGCACCTCCAATGATCGTGCCCATATTCACCGGTAAGCCACCCTTTATATATATATATATATATATATATATATATATATATATATAGTAAAATGGTATAGTCAGAAAGTTGCTACTCATCTGATATTTTACCTTCACCATTAAGTCACCCTCTCTACATATATGTGTGTGTGTGTTGAATTATCATACTGTGGTATTTCCACAGGTCCTGCTAGTCAAGATTATTATACTTTTTATATATTAAACTATTTGTCAATAGCTCTTAAGTAAATATATCTAACGTAATAATTAAATTATAATACTGTGGTATATCCACAGGTCCTGCTAGTTTAATAATATTGCAGGGAGGGGGCATTTGCACTCACCCTAATCCTTATAATTTCTCAAGGGAGATAACTATTGAATACTAATTATAGAGTATTTCCCTTAATTAATTTGCAATTAATCATGATATAAATTCAATAAAAATAATGTAACTTGATACTGATAAATGCTAAAATGAATGAATAATTGAAATTTTTAAAAAGTTGTTTATTCAAAAGAGTTTTTTTCTTTTTAGAATCTCCAATTACAGAAAATCTTTAATCAATAAATATTAGGTACCACCAAAATAGGTCACATGATCAGTTTTGGCCATATTGAAGGAAGAAACGTAAATATTTTTTAACTTTTAAAAAAAAATCTTGCAAAAAAGATATAACGAACATAAAGAGTTGTTACAAAGAAAAACAGTTAATTCAAAGATCAAATTATCCGATTGGGGAAATATTACTCTTCGTTATCTTAAAAAATAAGTAAAACAGTCTGTTTATTTACAACACAGTCAGTTTCTTTATTGATATTTTTTAGCAGAATTCTGTATTCATGGTTCTTTTACTAAAAAGCTCTTGCATTGAGACTCATAAAAATCTTCTGATACAATTATTCAGACTCTAATCTTTAGAGAAAAAATGTAAAAATCGTTTTTTGTTGGTTCATTTTTTCATATTCATTCAATTAAAATAGGGGAGGGAGTAGACCTTGTAAAAAAAATATTTCTCCTAATATAATTTAGAAAAAAAACTATTTCAGACATATTTTCATCAAAAGGTAAGCAATTCTGAAAACTTTTGTGACAATTGGACCATTAATTGATTTTTCATAGAATTTTTTTAAAAAAGCCTCTAGTCATAACTTGTTTTTGGCTACGTTAAATTTCAATTGATTTAACGGTGCAAAAATGTAAACATTGTTTTTCGTTTATAATTTTCATTATTTGTGTAAGCTGAAAATCATTTTTTTTAAAATCCCCAGGAGTTTTTTTTAATGCTTCTTCTTTCGAATAGACAAAAAAATTTCAATATAATATTAACATTTATGTAAGTTTCATTGTGTTTAATATAGGGGGGTAAATTTCACAGGGAAAATTGGTGGTACTGAAGTAAAAAGTATAAATGCAGAAAATATATATATATAGATATTTAGAAAAAGCATATAAATATTTAAAAGTATATCAGTCGGTGGAGTGGTATGTTGTCAGTATCAGTCAGACAGTGAGGGAGTCTATCCCTTTTTACTAGCGCTAGACAAAGGAGATTTTTTTGCATCTAAGGTGGAGCATCACACTTACCATCAGCTTCACACATTACTGCATAAATCCAAGCAGTGCTACTCATGTGCCGAGTTGGTGAGGTCCAGTATCGAACCCAGAACCTTGTGGCTCCTAGGCGGAACTGAGAGAGACCATAAGGAAGGAGAAATAACTCAAAGGAAGGACTAGGATCAAATACAACTTTTGAATTATTTCAGATTATAATATATTAATAATTTGAAGGCAATTACAATGCATATAAAAAACAAAAAGATGTTATTTTTGTCTTATCGATTTCAAAGAAACTTTATCTTCAGAGATGAATATCAGAAATGTACGTTTTTTTTGTGTGGTTATATTTTTTTTTCTTATTTTTTTTTCCTCTTCTTTTTCAGATTAATACAAAGTTAGATATCTCAAACTTAACAGGTTTTCAGAGGTGTTATCATTTCAACAGGGTAGTACAACTATTGAGAGAAAGACATAGATACAGACAGACAGACAGACAGACAGATAGAAAGAGAGAGACAGACAGACAGATAGAAAGAGAGAGACAGACAGATAGAGAAAGAGAGAGACAGACAGACAGACAGATAGAAAGATAGAAAGAGAGAGACAGATAGAAGAAAGAAGAAAAGAGAGAGACAGATAGAAAGAAAGAGAGAGAGATAGAAAGAAAGAGAGAGAAAGACAGACAGACAGATAGATAGAAAGAGAGAGACAGACAGATAGAGACAGACAGACAGACAGATAGATAGAAAGAGAGAGAGAGAGACAGACAGACAGACAAAAAGAGACAGACAGATAGAAAGAGACAGAGAGAGAGGGGAGAGAGAGAGAGAGAGAGAGAGAGACAGACAGACAGACAGAGAGAGAGAGAGAGAGTGCTCTAAAAAACTATTAGAAATTAAGTTTGATTTACCAAGTACTTATAAATTGGTAAGTACTAATATACCTAAAGCTGACAATTATTAATAATTATAATTCACACTCCTCAGGTTACAACTATAATTAGCTTGTACCATTCACAATGAATTATAATTAAAAATTACTTCAAGTCCATATATCATTATAATGTCTAATTCAATCAGTTGAGAAGAAAAGGAATTTTAATCACCAGTAATAAGGAAAAATATTTCATCTTCAATAATAAACAATTTTATGCACTACAATTAGGCAAAAGGCGAAAGGTTAATTATTTTTAGAAACTGTTTATCACTTAATGATGAATTATACTAATGAATTTAAGATGAGAGATAATTTTCCATTTTGATATTTATCTAGTTTTGATTTATTTGGATTATTCGGACTATTGTCCTCATCTTTATTGTTATCTGCACAACATTTCGGCCAATGTGCTCTCTGACCTTCAGGTATTTCTTGTCCAACTCAGGAGCCTTCATGTCATAATCGAGAGCCTTCACAGAACTTCAAACCTAACCCTTTATTCAATCCACAGAGGTAGACTGTTCTCATTTCCTAACCATGACTGGATACAAGTGTTAAGTTGTGTTATTCTATGTTACTGTCACACTTGACTAAGATTGAACCTGCAGCCTAGAGATAACAGTCACTTCGGTTGGCATCCTTCCGTCTACTAAAGACGATGGCATAGTGTCCACTTTCCTTATTTTTTTTATCTGCAACTGCGTAAGTGGCTGAGCAGCCCAATTTTTGAATGGCAATCTCTGTTGCAGTGACTGCGAACACTTCGGCTGGCCAGGTTGAATGCCTTCATTAGGTCTATGAATGTGGTGTAGAGTAGCATCTGCTCTCCCGGCATTTTTCCTGTGGCTGGCGTAGTGAGAAGATCATGTCCACGGTTTGCTCGGTAGTCACGCTGTGATTCTGGATAGATGCGAGATCCAAGAGTCAGCCAGTGTAACACGTGCAAAGACTTTTCAAACTATGATGGGGAGGGAAATACCTCTTCTGTGCCCAATTTTTTTTTTTTTTTTTAACGGCTTATCAACCTCAGTGGGTCATTTAATGCCGATAAAGTTTTGAAATAAATCAATTCTTAATGGATAATACAATTTTTTTATAAATACATTTTTCTATTTAACCCATAGATGGGACCCTAACAGGTACTACCACTCCGGGTCAGAGTGGACCAGGGAGCAATGGTGATGAAGGGGTGCTCCACATTCCCCAAACCTCCAAAACTGGAACCTCACCATCAGATAGAGTTTAACATCATTCCCAGGACATGTAGACCAGCAGCCACCGCCTTCTAGCACCCATATGATAAAAAGGGTTGGGGCTTGCCATAAGGGCAATAGGGTTGGGAAAATCATATAGGTGCTAGGGCTTGACGTGACCAGCCGATTGATTGGAGGGGGCCTCTCCGACCGCCTGTCTAGCCCAAGATAGGGCCAAAGTGGAGTATTGCATGTCATGAACTGCTCATCCACCTGGGCTCTATCCTTAAGCATCATGGGTCGCCACATCAGTGTGTGTCGACCAGCAAAGACTTACATTCATCAGCTCTGTGAGGACACATGATGCCGCCTAGAGGACTTAAAAGTGATGGCTGTTAAGAACAGATGGTGAAAGAGATACAAAGGAATCTGTGTTGTCCGTACGCTTTAATAATGATGAAGACTGAAAATCTTATTAGACTATCTACTCCCTTTTAACAAAAACACTGCAATCCACATTATCCTTCGGGGTTTTTCAGTTTTCTATCAGTAGGGATAGCCAATGTTACCATAAGGGTTTCCCTTTTGAAGAAGCGAATAAAGAGATTATGTTGTCAAAGAGAAAAAGAAAACGTTTGGAAACAATAATTAGATGATACCATATTTACAAAGGAAAAAAAGAAATTAAAGAAAGAGTATTTGTTCTGTATAAAAGCTGTCACGATTGTTGTCCTTGCACGTGGATTTATTTTTCGTATTGAAAATGGGGGAAATAATCATAGCTATCTTTTGAATTGAGTACAAGTCGAGCCTTGGAGTCTTCTTTAAAAGAGAAAGACAAAACCTTTCAGAAAACAAAGAAGAAACAGAAATTTTTGCCGATGGTGTTGGGCTGAATTGAAATGAAGACATTTCAATCATTTAGGCTTTCTAGGATGGTCATACACAAAGAAAGAGTTAAACAATAAAAAGAAAGGAGTGAAAAAGAAAAGGAAGAGACTTAGTTGCAAAGGAAATAGGAGTTTTATGAAAATGTTGGGGGGGGGTGAGATGTGAGGGAAATTGGAGGAGAGTGTGTGCTGTGAGGGAAATTGGGGGACAAAGTTACAGATGAGAAAGCAATAGAAGCAATGTGTGGCACGAAAGAAAATCTAGAGAGAGAGAGAGAGAGAGAGAGAGAGAGAGAGAGAGAGAGAGAAGGTATAAAGGGAGGGAGAGAAAAGGTATAAAGGGAGAGAGAGAAAGTCTGGGGAAGAATAGAGAGATTAAGAGATGTAAAGAGAAAGATAGTATTATACATAGAGACAGAAGAAAGAGACAAAGATAGATAGATAGAGATAGAGATGGAAGAGTGCAAAGATATAGAGATAGAGATGGAAGAGTGCAGAGAGAGAGAGAGAGAGCAGAGGTATGGGAGAGGGAGAGGGAGAGTAGGGTTAGAGAGTGCAAAGAGAGAGAGAGTAGGGTCCGAGAGAGTGCAAAGAGAGAGAGAGAGGGTCAGAGAGAGAGAGAGAGAGTAGGGTCAGAGAATGCAAAGAGAGAGAGAGAGAGAGTAGGGTCAGAGAGAGAGAGAGAGAGAGTAGGGTCAGAGAGAGAGAGAGAGAGAGAGAGAGAGAGAGAGAGAGAGAGAGAGAGAGAGAGTAGGGTCAGAGAATGCAAAAGAGAGAGAGAGAGAGAGAGAGAGAGAGAGAGAGAGAGAGAGAGAGAGAGAGAGAGAGAGAGAGTAGGTCAGAGAGTGCAAAGAGAGAGAGAGTAGGAACAGAGAGTGCAAAGAGAGACAGAGAGAGTAGGGTCAGAGTGCAAAGAGAGACAGAGAGAATAGGGTCAGAGAGTGCAAAGAGAGACAGAGAGAGTAGGGTCAGAGAGTGCAAAGAGAGAGAGAGAGTAGAGGCAGAGAGTGCAAAGAGAGAGAGAGAGAGAGTAGAGCAGAGAGTGCAAAGAGAGAGAGAGAGTAGAGGCAGAGAGTGCAGAGAGAGAGTAGGAGCAGATAGTGCAGAGAGAGAGAGAGAGGGTCAGAGAGTGCAGAGAGAGAGAGAGAGTAGGGTCATAGAGTCCA
>CM042162.1:22001334-22073834 GCA_023376005.1 Doryteuthis pealeii | reverse complement strand
TTTATAGCATGTCAGACTGTAGGTTATTTTATATTTTATTTATTCTTGAATTTTGTTCTTTTAAACTCTTTTTTTTTTTTAAATTAACCCATAGATGGGACCCTAACAGGTACTACCACTTTGAGACAGGGTAGACCTGTGGGTAATGGTGGTATACTAAGAACTGGAAGCACCGGTTATACCATTGTTTGTATGAAACAGAAGTACCGTTTCAGACATCTTGTTTTGTTGCAAATAAAAGGTGGAAGTGAGGACTTCTTGCATTTAACGTCAACTGGGCTACATGTCTTATTATTCGCTAAGCGCATTATAACACCACACTCCTCAGATATCCAGAATTGGAACTTCACCATTAGATGCATTTTAACATTATACCCAGGACACTAGCAGGATGCTGGGTAAACTTACAAATGTATGTTTTTCGGGGGGGGGGGTTGAGAGAAAAATAGCTTCTTTGATGCCAAGAAATATATTACTTATTTTTCAAGATTCAAGAATTTCACAATGCACATGTTTAAAGATAAACATCTATCTATCTAACATATATAAAGGGCAGTTGTATGTATGTATTTATGTCCGGAGGAAACTATGAAAATAAACAATTAATGACATAGTTATTGAAGTCAGTAAGTCTACTGTTGGTTTGAATAACAGCAGCTAAGTACAACTTAAGCAGTGTCCAAGACAGTTGGTATATACAGAAATCAAGAATGACCCATTCATGAATTTGGGTGATTTGGGTCATTCCATTCCTTGAGTTCTGATTGGCTGCTTGACTGCTTGATTTGAATGACATTGTGGAGTCTTATATATATCCTGTCTTTCTGCTGTAGACTTTGTGACTATTCGGTTTTGTATTTAAGTTACAATCGTTTGTTGCCTTGCCTTCCCAGTTCGACAGTAATTGGAACTTTAATTATTCTTCAATAGTGAATATATATATATATACACACACACTCAATCTTGCTTTTTGAGCATAAATAAAATGTAGATTTGACTTGAAGATAATTAAAAAATAAAATTTAAATAGTAACAGCATGGATTTTTTTTTTTTTTGGCATTTGATATTTTAACTCTTAACATCCTGTTAAGTCCAGAGCATTCCTATAAGGATATATTAAAAAAATGGCGAAAAATGACCTTTGCATCTAAAGTTACCTGTTATTTCCCTTAAATCAAAAACTTCTAAATATGTTTAATATTACATTTAAACAAAGGCTATCGTTTGGGGTGGATTAGGAAAACGAATGAGACTTCCGGCCGGGTGGAATGAGGTGGTAAAGGACTTTAAGAGTTAAATAGGAAACACTGATTTTTATTTTCAGAGCATTTGTGCTCTTTTTTTTTTTACTGGCACCATACCAGGCCGGATCAACGCAACGTCTTTTTAACATAAGGATTTTAATGAGGTATCCTGCGAGGATTTAACTCCCAATTCAATAACAATGGATCTGCAAGACTAACTTTTTTGTTCCCTACTTCTCCCCAGGTAATGCTGGGTAGCTGCTTCTAGTATAGAATAAAAGAGAATGACCAGTGTTCTATAAGACTTAACTAATCAGAAATATCTAGTACATCATCATCATCATCATGTCGTGCATGTAGCACGGGTATCGACAACAATCTTACGCCAACCCTCCCTATCATTCATTGCACCTGGAAGCTCCTCTGCGGAACAGCTAGCATCTTCACATAGCTGGTCAATGTAGGTCTCAATTCTACAAAATTTTATTAAAAATTGAACGAATATTTTAATTTTAGTGTAAAAAGATAATTTCTTAAAAAATTCTATCTTGATTTTCTTCTGATGTAAAACAAAACAAACTCCCACCCTCTTAGGCAATATCTTTGCAAAAATTAATTTTTACACCGCCCAGAGTGCGTTTTTGTTTGCCAGTAAACTAAAATAAACTATCTGTAGAATTGTCTAGTTTGCTTTTAAACTCAACAAAACTAGAAGATTATCATAACAGATGGGCAGATCTAAGTGCATATGCACAAAGGGCAACTTGACATGCTAAGGGGAGGAAAAAAAAGTCAGTATTATTATCCCAGGATAACATGGGAAAAAAAAAAGTACACAAGGCAAAATGTCAAGTGTGACTGAATTAATCTTTCAAAAAAAATTCCTCAGTCTAAAGCAGGGATCATCAAAGGGATCACCAGGACTATTCAAAGGGTCAACGAATGCCTGGGAGTCAGAAGCAGGGTTTGAGGGGGGATATTGGTTGTTGATGAAAGTGGGGTGATCTGAAAGCTGACATTAGCAAATATAAATAGACTGATTACATTACCTATGACAATATAAAAGATTCTCAACTCTTTTTCATGAGACAGTAATTTACGCTTGCATTTTCAATAGGGTTGTTGGTTTAGTTTGGTTTGCTTTATGGCACATCAACCTCAGTGGGTCATTTAATGCCGACAGAAGTAGAGATATTAAATCATTCGGACCATATTACCTTTAGGCACCCCTTTTGCGATCTCGTTTCATAAGGACATTTTTTTCATTTACACCAAAAAAATCCGATTATTTGTTAGGGGTTAGGAGTTAGTTTTATAATTTAAAAAAAAATATCGTCTGTTAACAAACAAACGGATTTTGACGGTGTAAATGAAAAAAATGTCCTTATGAAACGAGATCGCAAAAGGGGTGCATAAAGGTCATATGGTCCAATCATTCTTTCGGACTAATACTCTTGCAGTGATGCAGATAGCTTTTTGATTTAGTGCATCCTGGGACACACATATTTGCTTTGAATGAGTCCTCAGGAAAATTTATGGGTCCCAACTAAAGTTTCTTAATAGATTGTAGGGTTTTTATTTATGATCTGGAGAAACAACTAAAACCATCTAACTCCTACCTTGTAACCTAGCCTGTGTAATTCATTTCTAAGAAACTGATGAAATGTATTTACAGTTAGCTTGAAATGGTGAGGGAAGAAAAAAAGAAAAACATTGGGATGCATGGATATGATTTTACTGCGTCCTCTTAGATTTCTGTGTCAGGGACGCATGACGTGTACCTATCAGCATCCCTGCCCTTGGGAAAGGTAGGATTGTTGGTAGTTTGGTTGGATTTTACAACATGTCAACCCATTTGGTCATTTCATGCCAAATATACTTTTGTTTTATTCATTCTTGATGGATCTTAACAGCTACCACCACTTCGGGTCAGAGTGGACCTGGAGCAATGGTGATGAAGGGTGCTCCACATTCCCCTAATCTCCAGAACTGGAACCTCACCATCAGATAGAGTTTAATGTCATACCCAGGACATGAAGACCCTCATCCACCGCCTTCTAGCACATATATGATAAAAAGGGTTGGGGGTTGTCATAAGAGCAATAGGTTTGGGTTGGTTTAGTACAGCATATCAACCGCAGTGGTCATTTAATGCGATAAAGTTTTGAAATAAATTCATTTTTGATGGATACTCGATTTTTTTTAAAGACACTCAGCCACCGCCTTCTAGCACCCATATGATAAAAAGGGCTGGGATTGCCATAATGGCAATAGGGTTGGGGCAATCATATGGGTGCTAGGGCTTGATGTGATGACCAGCCGATTGATCGGAGGAGGCCTCTCTGACCGGCCCCTAGCCCAAGAAAGAGCCAAAGTGGAGTTTTGCAAGTCATGGACTGCTCAACCACCTAGGTTCTATCCTTAAGCATCACGGATCGTCACCCACTGCCAATTGCCCCCATTGGGGAGTCTTACCCCTCTGCAGAGGTGCAGTCAGTGCATTCTAACGCCCCACTGACAGATCGGTAAGGGCAATAGGGTTAGGACAGAGAAAGGTATGAACCACCTCATCCGCTAGCTAGGGGTTAATAGTACTACTAATGTCCTTCTACAAGATGGCTTTGGCATTAAATAACCCACGAAGGTTGATATGCCATTAAACAAAGAAACCAATCAAATAATAAGTTGAACTTTCTTTTTATTGGTCTCTAAATATAAGGATTATATATCCTTACATATTCATCTAAAAAATGTCAACAGTTTGGTAGACAGATAGTTTGGTAGGTAATATGGTTGCTATATTTATAAGCAAAAGTGTAGCATCGACGAGAAAACCTGGGAGAATAAAGCTTTGGATCATGGGCAGTGTAGAAAAACTTTGCAGGAAGGCGCAAAGAAATTTGAGACCAATCGTATGTATTGAAGTCAGTCAGTCAACAATTGGTTTGAACAATGTGACTGGCCAAGCACAACATTATTTGAAACAAACTTTTTATTTATTCAGAAGTGAGATACAACGAGTGTGCACACGACTCGGCATGTAGCCAGAGGTTTGATTTTGGGGGAGGGTGATAAAACTGGTCATACCACTACACGGATCTATCTAGCTAGGTTCACTCGTCGACCGATTTATTCAAAAAATAAAATTAAAAGTCTTGCATTCTCTCCTTGCGCAGCTCCCTTCCACCAAAATACCTCACTCGCTCTATGCATCTATCCTACTTAAAAATTTCCCAATATTCATTTGATGATTGGAGATGGACGGGGTGGGGAAAATAAAAAACAAAAAAGCCCCAAGAAACTGAAAATACATGTAAATGTAAACAAAACAAAATTGTTGGTCATTTTGGTTACCCCCTTTCCCTCAGCTAGTATGTCGGCCTGCCGGCTGTCTTCTGTACTTTGTTTGAAAGCAAGCCGGTCAGTGCTCTAATATGGGAGTGGGTGTCCTTAGTGGTTGTCGGTAAAATATTGGGGTTCTATGGGCCGGGCGGGTTGGTTTGCTAGAAAAGTTGACTTTCCAGGAAAAAACATTAGAGTGACTCAGGTGGTTTTATAAAAAAATTGGGATTGGGTCCTGGATCTGTCCTACGAGAAAAAACTGGGTTTGATGATCATTCAGCCTCCTAACTAAAAGGATCTATGGTGTATGCAGTTTTTGCTTTTCTTTGTTTTTTCTTTTGTTTATTTTAAAGACTTTGTTTGTCTATCTAAGGGATGGGGTCCCAAGACAGGATCCCCGTCAGTGCTGGCCATGATGGGCAGGCAACAATGTTTCTACTCCTGCCCCCGTTCCCACACACAAGCTTGCAGCATTTATCCACCTTCCGTTGAATGTCATGGTGTCGAGCATCCTCCTATCGCACTAATCTTTATTTTAAGCTGATGCTTGAAATAACAGATCAGATCCTGACAGGAGAATTCCCCATCCTCATGCAATCCCTTGTTTCGCGTCGACCATATCACCATTCTAGTTACGGCTAGTATAGCGAAAGACTGGCCAAGCACAACTGAACCAGTGTCAAGACAACTGGTACTTATGGGAATTCAGAACAGTCCACTCATGCATTTGGGTGATTCCATTCCCTGAGTCCTGATTGGCTGCTTGGTTTGTATGATCCTCTGAGGCTCCATAAATTCTGCCACTTTGCAGTGGTCTTTACAGCATACCAGAATCATATTGGGTTACGACTGTTTGCTGTCTTGTCTTGCCAATTTGACGGTAATTGGATTTAGTATGATTATTCTACAGTATGCAACATGAACGGTTAAAATGAAGAAGTGCGTGCAAGGGGAATGTTCATAAAGCAGTAGATGAGCAAGGTCTTCAAATTAGTCTACTGTGTGAACAGTGCAGAAGGCCATGTCTGAGCAGCTGTCTGATGAGTCACCAAATGGTGCAAAATGAACCAATGTGCTCCCTAGAATAACTTTTTCATTTTCTCTAAAGTTATATAGTTCTAAATAATAAATATCAGACGAAAGAAAAGAGAAAGAAGTAAGTATAATGTTTTATTATTTCTTTCTATACAAAAAAAAAAATACGTAACATTCAGGTCAGGAAAACTGTTTTCTGACGAAGAAGTGAAATAGTTGTTTTTCATTTGTGATAATACGTTATCCTCATTGAATGTGAAAGTATTTGGAATCTTTTGAAAACTGATTGAATTATCATTATTATTTTATTTTTTGATATTTTCTTTTCGTTAATACCCGTGTTAATTTGTGGGGGTGACATAAACAAACATCCCCATCAAAATCTTAGGCTTGGTTTGGTTTCTTTGCTTAATTGCATACCAACCTTTATGGGCCATTTAATGCCAAAGTAATTCTGTAAAGAATAGTAGTGGTACTATTTAAACCATAGCTGGGAAGATGGGGGGTTTCATACCTTCCCAAGAGTAACAGTCCAACTGTAGTTTAAAACTGGCTAACGATGCACAGTCCAGCACTTCAGCCATTACATCATGAGGACTCACCCACCAGAAAGATTTTTTAAATAATAATAATAGTAATTAAAAAAGCATGGAAAGCTCTTTTACTAACCAACAGTCTTATCTGAGTGCTCAAATCTGTGAAGAATTTAATAAATCTGGGATCAATGATACTATACAAGGGTACTTAAGAAAGATTGAATTCATTTTAATGGACGGACCCAGTAAAATCGTATCTGAGAGTCCCAGTGTTTTTCTATTTTCCTTCCATCATTTCAAGCTAACTGTAAAATACATTTCAATAGTTTATTAGAAACGAATTACACATGATAGGTTACAAGGTAGAAGTTAGATGGCTTTAGTTGTTTTCCAAGGACATAAATAAAAACCCTACAATCTATTAAGAAGCTTTAATTGGGATCCATTAATTTTCCCAGGGACTCATTCAAAGCAAATATGTGCATCCCAGGACTCACTAAATCAAAAAGCTATTAGCATCACTGTAATGGTATTTGTTAAGCTGGACCCACAGTTTGTTAATAATAAGCTTACAATGCCTTCCCACCAGGCATCTCTGTAGGTTCATCCCAGGTTCAAATCCTAGACGAGGCATTTCACTTGGCGCTAGTTTTGTTAGTAGTCGTAGAAGAAAAGTCTGTAAAACGCTTATATTTTGTACACGCCTACTTCTTTCTGGAATTAAAAAATGTCATATTCATTCAATTGACCTGCTCAAAAAGATCTGGTTTGGTTTGTTTGCTTAATGGCATATCAACCTTCATGGGTCATTTAATGCCAACATCATTCTTGTAGAAGAACAGTAGTAGTACTATTTAAACTATAGCTGGGAGGATGAAAGGGTTCATACCTTTCCCAAGGGTATTAGTCTGAAAATGAACGTAATAATGTGAACATAGTTTAAACTGGCTTACTACGATGTCACAGTCCAGCATATTAAGTATTACGCCATGAGGACTCACCCCCCTGGGTTTTGTCACCCCTAGGTTTTGTTAGTAGTTTTTGTTGAAAAAAAAGTCTGTAAAAAAACTGGCGAAGTATTTATATTTTATACACGCCTACTTCCTTCAGAAATCCAAAAATGTCATATTCATTCAATTGAACTGCTCAAAAAGTATCTTCATGTTACCCACCTGGTAATGAAATCAATATTTCACCAGTATAGATTCCACTGTAAATGGAGCATGACTCCCAATACTGAATGGAGGATCTTCTCCTTTAAGCAGACTAGCAAGAATACACACCCTATTGGCGTAAATATTTGAGTTTTAATGTAATCTATCTATCTATCCATATATAAAGGGCAATTGTGTGTATGTGTATGTCCAGAGGAAACTTCGAAAATAAAACAATTAACGACAAAGTAAATACATATGGGCAATTCCATGGCAAATCATCAGGAAAAAGATAAAATTATCACCCACCCCCTTTAATTTTTCTGAAATTTTGTACAGGTGTAGACTAGGTTAAAGTTAGACAATCCCCCAAATTTGAGCTTCCAATTCGAAATATTCGCCGACTGAGTTTAACATCACACCACCAACTTTACTTACTTTATTCCCAAATGTATTTCCAAGTTATAAAAGTTATCGTACAAAAGAAAAAAAAAAAACAGTCGCAAAAACGTGAAAAATTGCTGAAAATAATCGCCTTCATGTTGTAATCAGGAGCTTTCACGGAACTTCAAACCAAAACCTTTATTTATTGAAGTCAGTTAGCCTACTGTTGGTTTTAATAACAGCAGCTAAGTAGAACTCAAGCAGTGTCCAATACAGCTGGTATTAATAGGAATCAAGAATGATCCATTCATGAATCAAGGTGATTTGAGTCATTCCATTCCTTGAGTTCTGATTGGCTGCCTGACTTGTTGATTTGCATGACACTGTGGAGTCTTATATATACTTGGTCATTTTGCAGTGGACTTTGTGGCATTTCGAGTTTGTATTAAGTTACAATCGCATGCTACCTTGTCTTCCCAGTTCGATGGTAATTGGAACTTATTCTTCAATTTGGGTAGATTATTCTTATTCCATTAACCATGACCAGGTACAAATGTTAAGCTATGGTATGCTATGTTATATTTGTCCATGGTCAGGATTGAACCTGCAGCCTACAGATGACTGTCACTTAAAAGTGTATAAACTCGACCCTTATATCCAATGCACCAAGCATTAGGAAGCACGTGGTGTAATGGTTAAAGTCATAGGAAATGGACTCGTCGCCCAGAGTTCAAATCCTGGACGTGGTAATTGCATTTCACTTAGCACTAATACCCTTGGGAAAGGTATGAATTCTACTCTCCCTCCAGCTATGGGTAAATAGTAGGGCAGACTGGGCTCTTTAACCTTGGTTAGGCAACCGGTCTAGGAGAAGGAAAACTCTGAATTCAAACCTGTTAAACCCCGCTTAAGAAATTGACCTTGTGTCACATCCTGCTCGTGTGGAGGAGTTGGTAAATATATATATCCATTGCACCATGTGTCCAAATACATCAGAATCTGATAATGAAAGGTCAAACGGTGTCAAACAGTATTTAATGTCAAAGACATTTTTAGCAAACTGCTTCCTTCAGGTTATCAGTGGTGCCGAAACCCAGGAATGAACCAGGGACCTTCAGATTATCAGACAGTCGTAGTCGTCGTAATTGCTTTGCTCTCCCAGCAGTTCTAGTCTTCTCACTAGCACTATCCAAATATATCTTCTCTTCCACTTGTTCCGACAGCCAAAATGCTACTGCAGACTTTCTCCCCGATCTGGGTGGGCAGGTCCCTAACTATCCCATTGCTGTGTTTCATCTGGTCTCCTTACTCTGAATTGCACGTTTGACATTCATCAGCACGCGTCAATCCTCAGGACGAGACTTTACATACGGGCTACTCTGCACTGCTCGTGCGGAATTTCACCAGCATTTCAGCAGCGAAGAGGTGACGAGTTCAATTTCCGTGTTGATGGGACTCTAATAGTTACTATCACTCCAAGTCAGTGTGAACTTGGAGGTAATGGTGATGAAGGGGCAAGTAAAAAGTAATGTAGGTGGAAGGGCCTATTGTCAGTATCAGTTGAACAGCGAGGGTGTCTCTCCCCTTTTCGCTAGTGCTAGACCAGGAAAATTGATTTTGTTGAGATGGAGCACCACACCTACTTTACCGCACAGATCAGATTACCCATTGATTGTGCTACTCATGCACTTAGTTGACAGGGACTGGTATCAAACCAGGAACCTTGTGATTACCAAGGAGTGTGCTCAATCAAATGAACTAAACCAGCACAGTACTCCACACTTCTTTTTAAAGAAATGAAGGTGAGAATATGAATATCGATATTTGGGTGGGTAATGTAGCAGAACAGTCGATCAATGAATTATGTTGAAGTAAATGTATGAGCTGAATATTCACTCATATGTGCACAGCCTGTAAGACAATGGCCAAGAAAGAATGCTAGGAGCAGGTGTTGACTGAGGGTTTTAGTGTCCTGGGTATGATGCTAAATTAGTGGTGAGGTTCCAATTCTGGAGCTCTAGGGAGTGTGGAGTACCCCTACACTCATGCATGCAACCTGTAAGACAATGGCCAAGAAAGAATGTTAGGAGGAGCAGATTTAAACAAATTCTAAACAAATTTAGAAACTTATTTGTCTGTATATTTTTAAATGAGGCTTGATGTGAATAATTTTGATATTTCAGACTGTTGTCCTCATCTTTATTGTGGTATGTATAAACACAAAATTCAGGCCACTTGAACTTTGAGTGTTAACCTGTCCATAACAATCTATGCTTTACCTATGTGTATGGTGACATAGCTTTCAGTAGATGAGATATTACTACCGAGGTATGTTAACTGGTCTACTAATTTCAGAAGCTTACCATTTCATGTCCAGATGTTCTGTTAAAGTCCAAGTGGTTCAACTATACATTAGTACAAACATGAGCAAGCTCCAACACAAGATCAGTTTTTTCAAACCAGTTGATGTAGGTCTGCTGGTGTGTCCATGTGTAGTTGCCACAAGAGAACACTGCCATCAAAGAACTTTTTTTTTTTAAATGATGGTGATTCTTCTCATGAAATGTGTCTGAATGATAGGCATGCAAAAACAATGTCATTTTTTGAATGAGATATTAAAAAGGAAATATATAAAGGTGAACAAAAAAAAAAAAAAAAAAAAAAAAAAAAACAGAGTTCTAATATATAACCATTGTTTTGCCCTGGGTACATTTTATTTTTCCAATATTTTGTCAAGGTTTTTTGACAACTGAATATAATTTAATAGAAAAATAATGGATCTAGCGTTGTTTAGCTGATAGTTTTGTTATATATACTAGGAAATATATGCACCCGGAGGGTGCATATATTTAAGTTTCGATATAATAAAATATCATATTAAATTAGAAAGGCTAATGAAACTGACTAAGAATGCAGATAAAAAGATCTGCAACAGAGGGGGTATAATCGAAAAATAGAACAACTTTGAAACTAACTATTCCATCATTTTCCATTACTCCCCTCTTTCATTGGTAAATTTTCCTAATTTAACTATTTAGTTAAAATAGGAAGTAAAGGATAATATTACAGTTATTTCTTCTTGTAAATAAATTTCTTTTAAGATTGTTTATATTTCTTAAGATAAAACCAAACAATTAGAAATCAATAATACCAAGCACATATTTATTAAAATAAAATTTTAAATATCAATATGCAAATTAGCCTTCTCGTTCAAACTGTAAATCGCTATTTTGTTGTATATATAAATACAATTGCATGTTATTAGTACGTAGATATGATCAACAGTATTAATAATGTAAAACAATTTTTATTAATAACTGAAGGTTTAAAAGAATGAAATCATGGAGAATTTGACGTAAATAATTAAGGGAATTGTGACTTGAGTAGTAATATAGTTTCGGTTACAGACAGAAAAACACACAATCTCCATTATAATAAGATATATATATATATATATATATATGGGAGTAAATATGGAAATAAATCCAACAATATTAAGAAATTTGAAAAACAAAGTGTTCCAAAAATAAGATGAATCTATTTATCGACACTTAAACGTTTCGGTTTATTTAAACCTTCATCAGGATAGATTATGGGGTGAAAAAAATTTTTTCTAACTCCTGGCATCTACAAAACATCCATCAATTTCTTCACCCCATGATTTATCCTGATGAAGGTTTAAATAAACCGAAACGTTTAAGCGTCGATAAATAAATTCATCTTATTTTTGGAACACTTTGTTTTTCAAATTTCTTAATATATATATATATATATAGTGAGTCTAGTTCTTAATGTGAATAGTTTATATTTGTATATATGTGCTATATTTATATATATGTCTATAATATATATTTTGGGGGATTTTGTGTGAAGTATGGGATGTTTATATATTACACAGTAAGAGAGAAAAAGTGACATGTAATAAGAGACTAACAAAACTTTGTATAAAAACTAAATCTATAAAAATTAACTCTATTGTAATATTGTACCATTCATAAGAAGAATGGCTTAAGAAAATGCTGATGAAAAATTATTTTTTAGACGTGTTTAAAGATTTGGGGGGAGGTGATCTGTTGGCCTCAAATGACCTTCAAGGTCAACCTAACTCTAACCTCACTCTCACAAGTGAGAAGTGTTCATGCCAAAAAGTATGTCAATAGACTGTCGTTTTATCATGAAAGTAGCACAACGAACACACTAACATGATGTCTATTTGTTCTATCATGAAGTTATGCTGACAGCACGGATCTCCATGACACTTCCTCGCCACCCTTCCCTATCAATCATTGCTCCTTGAAGGTCCTTTGCAGGGTATACAGTATCCACGCAGAGTTGACCGATATAGGTTTTTGCTGGTTGACCAACACTGGTGTGTCCATGTGCAGTGCAGGTGCCCTCAACTGAATGTCATTAATGAGCTTGTTCTTGAGTAACATGATCATATATATATATATATATATATATATATATATATGCATGTGTGTTTATGATAGGGTGTGACTTAATGAAGAATATAAAATATTGAGTTAGTCACAATTTCGACCATTGATAAAATATTTAACAAAATAATTTGGGGCTATAATGAGTATAAGAGTTCTCAATATGTTTTTCAAAAAGATTTTGTAAAATGTTATAGTCAAGTCAGGTATCCTACTGAGTCTCACCATGTTTGGATCATCAGGGTTATCTGTGATAATTCTACTGATCCGAACAAGGTGAAACCCGGATAGGTTATCTGACTATACCATTTTACTATATTATATGCGTGTGTGTATGTATATATATATATATATATATAAATAATAGTATTTGATAATTTGCTTTTGAAGCATTGTTAAGTAAAGTATATTATTATCTATATTTTTGAAGGCAATTACAATGCGTATATCGTATAAAATTCAATATTGAAAATAATCGCGTTCTTCGCCGTGTTTGCTTGTCATGATTATTTTCAATAATTATCAAATTTTATACAAAATACACATTGTAATTGCCTTCAAAAATATAAATAATATATATATATATATATATATATATATATATATATATATATTTGTAGACTGCTCACATCAATGTGCTATGCTGAGGTAAACAAAATGCCATAAAATAAACAAATATCAATATTAATTGATTGTAAAAAAATAAAAGCCAAGAAAATCATGGTCAGGTGGAGTGAAGAGCATGATCACAGTGTACCAAAAACTGCAGTTTCACTGAGCCAGATGCATAGCAAAGTTTGGAGGAATAGTCCTCAATACACAGTAAAAAGTGGAATAGTGCTCAATAAGAAGATGAATAGTTCCCAATACACAAAAGCCAATGTACCAAAAACTGAAGTTTCAATGAGTCAGATGCATAGCAAAGTTTGGAGGAATAGTCCTCAATACACAGTAAAAAGTGGAATAGTGCTCAATAAGAAGATGAATAGTGCCCAATACACAAAAGCCAGTGTACCAAAAACTGAAGTTTCAATGAGTCAGATATGTAGCAAAGTTAACGGACAACAGGTGGACCCATTCTGATGTAGATTGGTATCCAAGAAGAGACAGGAAACAATCAATAGTAAGATCACCACAATGATTGGAAAATAGAATTGTCAAAAGATTCAGAGTAACATGGAGAATAAGGGCAAAAGCAAAAAAATGAAATGGATGTGCATTGTGGCCAGCTATGTGCAACAGAGTAAAAAGAATAGGGTTCAATACACAGTAAACAAAAGAAGAATAGGGTTCAATACACAGTAAAAAAAAGAATAGGTCTCAATACTCAGTAAAAATAATAGGGTTCAATACACAGTAAAAAGAATAGGGTTCAATATACAGTAAAAAAAAGAATAGGGCTCAATACACCGTAAAAAGAAGAATAGGGCTCAATACACGGTAACAAAAACTGCAAAAAATTAATTGTGTTCAATACACGGTAAAGAGAAGAATAGTGCTCAATACATGGTAAAGAGAAGAATAGTGCTCAATACACAGTAAAAGGATGAATAGTGCTCAATACATGGTCAAAGGATGAATAGTGCTCAATACACGGTCAAAGGATGAATAGTGCTCAATACATGGTCAAAGGATGAATAGTGCTCAATACACAGTAAAAAAAAAAAATCAGTAAAATAGGAATAGTGCACAATACGCAGTAAAAATAGGAATAGTGCTCAATACACGGTAGAAAAGAATAGGGCCCAATACACAGTAAAAAAAAATCAGTAAAATAGGAATAGTGCTCAATACACGGTAAAAAATGAATACTGCCCAATACAGTGCTCAATACACAGTAAAATGAAGAACAGTGCTCAATACACAGTAAAATGAAGAATAGTGATCAATACAGTGTTCAATGCACAGTATAAAAAGAATAGTACTCAATACACAGTAAAGTGAAGAATAGTACTCAATACACAGTAAAGTGAAGAAAGTGAAGAATAGTGCTCAATACACAGTAAAGTGAAGAATAGTGCTCAATACAGTGTTCAGTGCACAGTATAAAAAGAATAGTACTCAATACACAGTAAAGTGAAGAATAGTACTCAATACACAGTAAAAGTGAAGAATAGTGCTCAATACACGGTAAAGTGAAGAATAGTGCTCAATACACGGTAAAGTGAAGAATAGTGCTCAATACAGTGTTCAATGCACAGTATAAAAAGAATAGTACTCAATATACAGTAAAGTGAAGAATAGTACTCAATACACAATAAAGTGAAGAATAGTTTTCAATACATAGTAAAGTGAAGAATAGTTCTCAATACACAGTAAAGTGAAGAATAGTTCTCAATACAGTGTTCAATGCACAGTATAAAAAGAATAGTACTCAATACACAGTAAATAAATTAGTAAAAAGATGAATAGTGCTCAATACATAGTAAAATTCAATAAGAAGATGCATAGTGCCCAATACACAAAAGCTGATGATTGATAACATTACAGACTCACATTATTACGAATCTGAAAGAGAAAATAATGAATTCATTTATGAAATAACTGATAAAGTATGTTCAGTCAGATGATCTTCCAAATATTTTATCAGAAAAGCAATAAGTTTTGGGCATAGTGACCTCTACTTGCACAGCATAAATAAACAAACAAAAACTGTGATGGCTATATTATTGAGAATTCTGAGGTATGGGGGTTATCGTCCTTGTCTACGAGCCTCTATTTCGAACCAACCAATCACGAGCCAGCATACTTTGGCGGCAAAGCCGAATAGGCAAACTCACCCTCTTCTGATCCAGCTTTCAAAGGGAACAGACCTAAATAAGAGTCACTCCTCTTCCTCAACAACCAGCATCGGAGTCAAACGTCAAACAGAAAGAACGTCTATCATATCCGAACTAACAGAAGGCCGTAGCAAGGGCTTCAATAATACTCTATCTCAGGACTCAGATAAGTTATTACAAATTATAAACATTTGTGCAAACGAACTAAAGTTTGCAATCCTATTGTTTTATGTAATACACGTCTTCTATTCCTATTTCTAGTTGTTTGGTTATTTCTTTAACTCTTAACCGGTCTGCCACACTCGTGGTTAACTCCATATTGCAAACCTTGGAGTACTGTCGTTTCGTGTCTAGTTTCTTTATAATATGGAATAAAATGGTTTTGGAGCTGAAAATTGCTCTATCCAAAGGTGTAACTATGTTCCTTGCAGCTTGTAGTTTCTGTAGAGGTAAATAGGAGGCATTACTTTTATAGTATCCCTTATTCAGAAAAAAGTCATTAAATAAAAAAAAATATTTCAAAATTGTACTTTTAAGATTGTAGACACTAGTGTGTCCCTCAAGATCCTAAATTGGTTTTGTTGATGGAATAAATCACATGGAAGTAATCAGTGGTGACCCAAGTTTTATCTTTTGTTAGGTAATACTCTGATAAGTTGACCAATTTGGGTCACTCCTGGTTTACTTTAGTGCTTGGGATTATGGAGGTGATTAAAAATATTTATTTTAGGGTGCACATTAAAATCTTGACTAGCAAGGAAACTCAGGTCTGTTTCTCTGGATTAATTTAAAAGATAATTGTAGAAGTCAATGGCCATAAATGTTCATATATATATATATATATATATATATATATATAGATATATATAATTTAATATACCAAGCGTGTTGGTAGATCCTTGCGGAGAGAAAAAACCCGGCAGAGAGTTTGATTGTAAAAATATACTACCAAACATCAACCAGGAAGAAAAAAATTTTTGAAAAAAAGAAAAGACCAAGATATTTGTACCAACAAAAAATAATCTATTGGTATAGTATTTGGCCAAAAGAAAAAACAATTTATATGTATATATATGTATATAAGATATATATATATTCATATAACCGCTAGGAGAAGCTAATTTGTAAAAAGTGCTCGATACCTAAGTAGAGCCAAGTAATAAAGATAATCTACTGAGTCAGACGAACCTACTATTAGTTTCGCAATAAAGCTCTTCAGGGCTAAAATAGAGTCAGATTTTAGCCCTGAAGAGCTTTATTGCGAAACTAATAGTAGGTTCGTCTGACTCAGTAGATTATCTTTATTATATATATATATATATATATATATAGTATGAACAAAAAGTAATAAGACAATCAGGAATATTTCTTGTATGTTGTTTATTCTTAACTAGTTTCGACCTTAGGTCATCGTCAGGAGAAAATTTCTTATTTGAAGAAATTGTTTATAGAATTTTAGAAAGGGAGTAGTATAGAAGAACTATAAAAGTTGAAGTGTTTTTGAGGATTTGACATGCTATTAAAATCCAGCTAGACGAATGTGTTGGTAGTAGCATGTCCATTCGTTCCGTGAAGAACCTCTATGAGGTGGGTTATTTTTTTTTTAATGCTCTTATATATGTGAGGGAGGGTTCATGGGAGTTGTGTGTATGACTATATGTGTATACATATAAATGTATGTGTGTGTTTACATATATGTGTATGAATGTGTCATATATATATGTGTGTGTGTGTGTGTGTGTGTGTAAGTGAGAAAAATGGAAGTGAATCGGACAATTATGTTGAAAGATAAATGGAAAGAAAACGTTGTATGGATAAAAATGTATTTATTGAAATGCCGACATGTTTCGACCAAGAGTTTGTCTTTGTATACATAGTATCCTATTTAATATTATTCTAAATATATAAAATAAAATTATAATTATAAAAATAATAATAGAGAAACATAAAATACATTTTTATATATATATATATATTATTTATATTTTTGCTTGAAGGCAATTACAATGCATATATCGCATAAAATTCGATAATTATAGAATATAATCATGACAAGTGAATCTCGGCAAAGGATCGCCCGGTGTGTAGAACATCGTACAGACTGTTTCGACTTTATTAAGTCTCATCAGCGATGTATACTAATGATTTCCCTCCGACAGAAATCAAAACCGGGACTTTAGCAGGCATAGTCAGAGACCATACTGCTTTGCCACGATACACAATGGACAATCCCTGCAAAATTAACCTGTCAATGATACTGGTATGCTTCTACCATAATAGATACGGGGACGTTGAGTGAACAATAACAAACCACAGGCCTATGCTCTTCGGTGAAGTGAATAAGATTTTGGATGTTTGTTTTTTGTTGAATAAAGTATATATTATTATTATTTATATTTTTGCTTGAAGGCAATTACAATATATAAAATTTAGGATAGTGTAGATATAAAGTTAACAGTAATTGTTAACTGTCAGTTTCTTGCAAATACTTTCCTCAGTCTGACCTGTTGACTTTATATCTATGTTGTCCTAAATAAGATGTGGGTAATTCCATGTCAAATCATCCAGAAAAAAGTAAAATTGTCACCCACCCACTTCAATTTTTCTGAAATTTTGTACAGTCGTGGATTATGTTAAAGTTAGACACTCCCCAAAATTTGAGCTTCCAATTCCAAAAATTGGTGGATTTATTTAGATTTTTAGCTCTCCAAAATTATAATGGATAGAAAACATATTGAATTGCTGACACATGTTTCAACCAAGAATATTCTTGGTCGAAACAATTCAATAAATTTTCATCCATACAACATTTTCTTTTCATCTATCTTTCCAGATAATTGTCAGATTCATTTTTTCTCACTTACACATATATATAGGTCTGATAATCACATAAGCAAGAATCTGACAATTACCAAGTGTCATTGAGTGTCTGCACTATCTTAACTTAGATATATAAATGCTGTATCCCTATTATTGAATACTCAGACTAATCATATATATATATATATATATATATATATATATTATATATATATTATGGACTCTCTCGTCGATTTTTGACGCATGAGGGTTCACACACACAATGAACACCCACACAGTAATTTGTTTATAGTGGTGAAGGCTTGTGTTGGACCATCCACACTTTTTGGCCATCCTCGTAAAAGAACAATTGTGGTTTCTATTTAAACTATAGCTAGTAAGATAAAGGGTTCATACCTTTCCTAAGGGTATTACATAAAGATGTTGTAGTAAATATGATGTCGTAGTCCAGCATGTTAGCCACTACACCACAAGTGCACTCTGTCTTGTATATTTTGTGTGTATGTTATATATATATATATATATGATGGACTCTACCGTCGATTTCGACATATGAGTGTTCATTTAATGAACGTCCACACAGTGATTTGTTTATAGTGGTGAAGGCTTGTGTTGAACCATCCACACTTTTTGGTACAGTCAATAGGAAAGAATTGGTGCATCAAGGGTTGCCACAAACCCAATCAACAACCGACCTCAGGAATTTTGAATTCAGAGTTATCCCTCTCCTAGACTGGTTACCTACCCAAGGCTGAAGGGCCCAGTCTGCCCTACTATTTAACCCATAGCTGGAGGGAGAATATATGGATTCATACCTTTCCCAAGAGTATTAGTGCTATGTGAAATGCCAACAGTTTCGTCTAGGAATTGAACTCGACGACGAGTCCATTTTCCACGACTTTAACCACTAGCCCACGCGCCTCCATAATATATATATATATGTGTGTGTGTGTGTGTGTTTTCTTTTCTCCTCAATATTTGGTTATTCCTTAATATTTCCCTGTTACTTGTTGAAAAAATTATGCTGTAGAATAATCATACTAGTCCAATTACTGTCGAATTGGTAAGACAAGGCAGCAAGTAGTTGTAACTTAATACAAATCTGTCTTGCTGCTAATACTACTGCGAAATGCCAGCTTATTTATGAAGCCTCATAATATCATAGAAACCAAGCAGCCAATCAGGACTCAAGAATGGAATCACCCAAATGCAAATATTTGACTAAAGGTTATGTCTTCAAACTTCAAGCAATACACAATTTTATTGACTTGTTGACCTATGTTCAAATATCACACGAGGCTGATGACATTTCACATAGCGCTAATACACTTGGGAAAGGTATGCATCTAACTACTCTCCCTCCAGTTATGGCTTAATAGTAGGGCAGACTGGCTCTTTAA
This sequence comes from Doryteuthis pealeii, assembly GCA_023376005.1. NCBI lineage: Eukaryota > Metazoa > Mollusca > Cephalopoda > Myopsida > Loliginidae > Doryteuthis > Doryteuthis pealeii. The sequence continues at coordinate 22,054,699 of CM042162.1, read as the reverse complement.
CCTTGGCTAACTAACCAGTCTAGGAGAATGAAAACTCTGAATTCAAACCTGTTAAATTATATCTCTGAATTAGTATTATTTGTATTATTTGGACTATTGTCTTCATCTTTATCGTTATCTGTACAACGACAAGAAATACCTGAAGAAGGCCGGAGGGCACATCGGCCAAAACGTTGTACAGATAATATGAAGATGAGGACAATAGTCTGAATAATACAAATAATACTGTTAAACTCTGTTGAAAAATTGACCTTGTGTCACATCCTGCTTGTGTGGAGAGGTTGGTATATATATTATACATACACAATTTTGAATTTAACATTTTTGAAAAACAAATGATGTTATAATTGCTGACAGAAATCTGTTTCGACCGCTTTAATAGATCGGTCATCATCAAGAGCAACATGAGAGAAAGACAGGATGAAACAACCATTAGAAGAAAGGGTACAAACAAAACGCTATTATTCAATGCTGGAATTTAAAAAAAATGTGTGTTCTGTTTTAAAAATAAAATAAATTTTATTTAAAAAAAATCAGAAACATTATAGTTCATAATAAAACTCAAAAGAGTTTGAGGTAAAATTATATAAAAGTGTATAATGAGTATCAAAATTGTTCATGATATATTCCAGCTATTAAAAAAGTAATTTACAAGTCCACAGCATAATTGAAGAAAGATGTAAAGTTTTAAATCACTTGTGTTGTAGATAAAAGCCTTCAAAAATGTTAAATTCATACTGTCGGATTAATTTCCATCTATTTTCATACCCAATTTTAAATGGTGTTCATTTTTAGATGGTCATCCAAATAGTGCTTTGACTGGTTGCTTGTTTTTTTACGGCATGTCAACCCTTGTTGGGTTATTTAATACCAAAGTCAGTTTTTGTTTTTTGTAAGTAGTTTTATATTCTATTTCTCTGAATGTTTGAGATGAGGCTTGAAGATTAGTATTATCTGCGTTATTCGGACTATTGTCCCCATCTTCATTGTTATTTGTACGTTTCAGCCGATATGCCCTCCGGCCTTCTTCAGGTATTTCTTTTGGACTAGGGAACCAATTGGACACATGGCCTAGTGGATAAGGTAGTTAGGTTAAGACAGTTCTAAGTGACAGTTATCTCTGGATCCAGAGTTCAATCCTGAGTAGAGGCAGTTAGAAAAACAATTAACACAACTCCTACCCCAGCTATGGTTAGTGGAATGAGAACAGGATACCCCCGTGGACTAAATAAAGGGTTAGGTTCAAAGTTCCGTGATGGCTCCCGATTACGAAAAGAAAGTTCCCGAGTTCGAAAGAAGGTTCCAGAGTCCGACAAGAAATACCTGAAGAAGGCGGAGGGCATATCGGCCGAAATGTTGTACAAATAACAATGAAGTTGGGGGGGCAATAGTCCGAATAACGCAGATAATACTAGTTCTATATTATTTTGATTTTTCAGACTATTGTCCTCATCTTTATTGTGGTATGTAAAAACACAATGTTTTGGATGCTGTATATACTCTGGTCTTCTTCAGGTGTTACCTGTCTATTCAAGCATAACTATGACCCAAATCCTTTTGAATAGTTTGACTGTTGACCAAACAAGGTGTCGAAAAACATTTGAATATCTCATTCAAATAATGACAACATTGTTTGTCTGAATTTTTAATGTGTATTATTTTGATTTTCAGACTGTTGTCCTCATCTTTATTGTGATATGTAAAAATCGTTTTTTTAAAGTTCCCAAAAAGATGCTGCACTATTGCCTCCTATTAAACAAACCGTCCAAGTGAAATGAACAAGACATGCTGGACTCTTGGAGAAACAAAGATGAATTCATAAGTGACATTCTTAAATGGTCAACTACACATGGACACACCAGTGTAGGCCAACTAGCAAAAACCTACATCAATCAGCTCTGTATGGATACTGGATGCAATGTGGAAGACCTGCCAGGAGTAATGACCAATTGGTAGAGTGGTGAGAGGCCAACTAGCAAAAGCCTACATCAATCAGCCTGTATGGATACTGGATGCCATGTGGAAGACTTGCCAGAAGTAATGAAATTGGTAGAGTGGTGAGAAGCCAACTAGCAAAAACCTACATCAATCAGTTCTGTATGGATACTGGATGCCATGTGGAAGACCTGCCAGGAGTAATGACCAATCAGAAGAGTGGTGAGAGGCCAACTAGCAAAAACCTACATCAATCAGCTCTGTATGGATACTGGATGCCATGTGGAAGACCTGACAAGAGTAATGACCAATCAGAAGAGTGGTGAGAGGCCAACTAGCAAAAACCTACATCAATCAGTTCTGTATGGATACTGGATGCCATGTGGAAGACCTGCCAGGAGTAATGACCAATCAGAAGAGTGGTGAGAAGCCAACTAGCAAAAACCTACATCAATCAGCTCTGTATGGATACTGGATGCCATGTGGAAGACCTGCCAGGAGTAATGACCAATCAGAAGAGTGGTGAGAGGCCAACTAGCAAAAACCTACATCAATCAGCTCTGTATGGATACTGGATGCCATGTGGAAGACCTGCCAGGAGTAATGACCAATCAGAAGAGTGGTGAGAGGCCAACTAGCAAAAACCTACATCAATCAGCTCTGTATGGATACTGGATGCCATGTGGAAGACTGCCAGAAGTAATGACCAATCAGAAGAGTGGTGAGAAGCCAACTAGCAAAAACCTACATCAATCAGCTCTGTATGGATACTGGATGCCATGTAAGACCTGCCAGAAGTAATGACGAATTGGTAGAGTGGTGAGAGGCCAACTAGCAAAACATCAATCAGCTCTGTGCGGAAGATAACATAGGGATGTTTGGTGAGAAAGAGACATGGGAATCCATGATGATACTGCGACCTGATGATAATATCTTAATTTATGATTAGTCCTTTGCTAATTGCAAGTAAGAAGTTGTAGGACTTTGAAAAAGGTCAAAATAATAACATTTTATTCATGTCTAAGCCACTCAAGTTTAAATTTGTGGCAATAATAAAAAATTGTTTTTTTTTTTTTTTTTTTTTCAATACTGTATTTATAAAATCACATTGTGTTTTAGTGTTTTATCTAAAAGTAAACTGTTGCTTATCTACAAGTATGTATTTAACATTTTTGTCTACTTTAAACTTCTCACAGCAGGTCTCCCAGCAAAGTACAAAAACTGATGATCAGTTCATTATAATTGGGTCGGCTTCCGCTGGGGTCCAGTGAGCTTCGGCTGCTGGACCTGCCAGAGGTTAAATTAATAGCATTGATCCCAGGGGGTCATCCCCCCAGGCAATACTGCCCCCTCGGGGCAGGGCTGGATTTATTGCCCAGTGCCTGAGGGGGAACGCTGATGGGATCAACACAATTTTTCAGCCTGCACCCATGAGTCTCGGCTTGTGGGTGGTCCCACATTAATAGGGCCTTAATGGGATACGAGGATAATATCGACTATAAGGGTCGGTTTAGCTCAGTCGGTAGAACGTTCAGCTAGGAACTACAAGGTTCCTGGTTCGATACCGGCCCTCGCCAACTCAGCGTATGAGTAGCACAGGGATCTGTGTAGTAAAGTGAGGAGCTCAGATGCTAAAATAATCTCCTTGGTGTAGCACTAGTGAAAATGGGATAGACTCCCTCGCTGTTTGGCTGATACCGATATTAGGCCACCCCAACAACTTGACTTTACTTATTTATTTAATAGAATGAGTGCTGAGGTGAACAAATAGTGAACTTGGAAATATTCCATCATACAGGTAAAAAAAAATACTAAGAAAATTAAGTACAGGCGTGGGGAAATTTGGTAGGCAAAGAGTTAATCAACCTCCACCATAGGCAGGATGCGACAAGTTCAATTTTTAAGTGGAATAAAACTGGTTTTAATTTAGAGTTTTACTTCTCTTAGAGAGGTTTCCTAACCAAGGCAAAAGAACCTTGTCTGCCCTACTATTTACCTATATCTACAAGAACAGATGGATTTATGCCTTTTTTTAGGGGCATTAAAATAAACTGAAATGAAAACTACCTTGTCCAGGATTTGAACTCAAATCACTGATTCCATTTCATATGATAACTGTTACACTAGGACTGCTTATCTACGTGTAAACTTGGGCACCTCATGTAGTGTAATGGTGAGCAAACTAGACTAGTAGACCTTTGTTAGTGAGTTTGATTCTCACTGGGCGTCTTATACTTACTGGCCTTGTGCTACATCTAAGCCACGCTAAGTAAATAACTATCTATGAGTAAACTTCTTTTTTTTATTACAAGGAAACTGCATGGAGCCATGTGGTGTAATGGTTATCATTATCATAGGAAATGAACTTCAAGTCCTGGTCGAGGTTGTTTGCATTTCATATAACGCTAATACCATTGGGAAAGGTACGCATTCAATTTTTGGTAATCCTTAACTTGTTCCTCGTAAATTCCTACCATAAAATAAACTGAACCCTCATTTTATGTCAGTGTTTTTGCAATAAATGTTTTATTTTCCTTGCACCTGTTATTTTAAAACTTTTAGAATTACACATTGAAGTGAATATTAAAATAAAGAAAATATATTTAGTATTGTAAAATAACGGGTGCAAGAAAAATAAAACATTTATTGCAAAAACACGGACATAAAATGAGGGTTCAGTTTTTTATGGTAGGAATTTACAAGGAAAAGTTAAGGATTACCCAATTTTCTCCCTCTAGCTATGAGTAGATAGTAGAGTGAACTGGGCTCTTTAACCTTGGTCAAGCAACTGGTCTAGGAGAAAGAAAAATCTGAATTCAAACCTGTTAAACTTGCTTAAGAAATTGAACATGGGTCGCATCCTGCTCATGTGGAGGGGTTGATAAATCCATTCATATTGGTTAGGCAACCAGTCTAAGAGAAGGAAAACTGAATTCAAACCTGTGTTGCTTGTGAATAAGTAAAAAAAAAAAAAAAGTAAAGTCGGTATCAACCAGACAGTGAGGAGTCTATCCCGTTTCACTAGTGCAAGACCAAGAGATTGTTTTGGCATCTAAAGTGGAGTGCCACACATACCACAGCTCCTTATTTACTGCACAGATCCTTGTGCTACTCATACACCGAGTGGGTGAAGGGAACCTTGTGATTCCTAAGGCATTGGCAAATACATAAAAAATTGACCTTATGTAACATCCTGCTCATGCGGAGAGGTTGGGTAAATACATACAAGAAAACTGCTTTTTATTTACATTTTTTCTTTCCAAACTCCCAAAGTTCGGAACTTAAGCAGTACAAGAACGATCCAGAATGCCCAATAAAAAAAACAAAATCATTTTATGGATCTCAAAAGAAACGCACAAAAACCGTTTATATCCAGATGGAGATTTGTTATTGTCACTAACAACAGAACGGCATTGATTATATCAAATAATATAACAATAAAAATAACAATAATGATAATAATAACAATAAAAATTACAACAACCTCTGGCTTTCTTCAGGTGTTTCTTGTCAAATTTTTTAGATGAGGCTTGATAATTTGTATTATTTAGATTTTTTTGACTGTTGTGCTAATCTTTGTTGTTATATACGCAAGGTTCTCAAGTTCGACAAGAAACACCTGGCCGAAATGTTGTGTATATAACAAAAAACAGATGAGGACAACAGTCTTACAAATCTAGATAATACAAATTGTCAAGCCTCATCTAAAACATTGGACAAGAAACACCTGAAGAAAGCCAGAGGTCACATCGGCCAAAATGTTTTGTAGATAACAATAAAGATGAGGTCAACAGTCTGAAAAATCTAAATAATACAAATTATCAAGCCTAATCTAAAACATTTGACAAGAAACACTTGAAGGCTAGAGGTCACATCAGTTGAAATGTGGTGTATATCTTATTATAATGGAGATTGTGTGTTTGTCTGTCTGAAGCCGAAACTAAATCACTACTCAAGTCACAATTCCCTTAGTTATTGACGTCACATTCACCATGAATTTATTTTTATTTAAACCTCAGTTATTGATAAAATTGTTATACCTTATTAATACTTTTGACTTTATCTACATTCTAATAACATGCAATTGTATTTATATATGCAACAAAATAGCGGGTTACAGTGTGAACAGGAAAGCTAATTTGCATATTGATATTAAAAGTTTAATTTTATTAAATATGGGCTTGGTATTATTGATTTCTAATTGTTTGTTTTTTTCTTAATGAATATGAGCAAAAAACTCGGGATAAATCTTAAAAGAAATCCTTTAATATAAAGAAATAACAGTAATTTTATTCTGTACCTCCTAATTTAACTAAATAGTTAAATTAGGAAAATTCAGCAATAAAAGGAGGGAGTGATGAAAAATGATGGAAGACTTAGTTTCAAAGTTGTTCTATTCTTCGATTATACTCCCTCTGTTTCAAATCATTTTATTTGGATTTTTATTTAGTTTCAAAAGTATTTCAAATTTAACATATTTCATTACATTAAAATTCAAATACTTGCACCAGAGGGTGCATATATTTGCTAGTAACAATAAAGATGAGAACAACAGTCCAAAAAAATCTTGAAAAAAATACAAGAAATACTTATGATGCAAAGAAAAAAAAACTGGCTAAAACCATATGCCTATTAGGGACTAAGAGAGGTGCATCTTAAATTACAAAGTCTTAAATTCATATTATATTATAATGATTTGATTTTGCTATGTTTCATACTGTATTTGATACATTGGGGTCACATCATGATGTAATGGTTTGCAATCTAGTCTCGCAGATCCATAGTCACTATAGCGAGTTCAGTCCTCACTGGATGCCCCATACTTGTGACCTTGTGTCACATCATATCAGTTGCTAACAGGTTGGATAAATACTACAGAGAGAGAGACAGAGACAGAGACAGAGAGAGCTAAGGAGGATATATTTGCTAGTATCCAGGATTTGGAGCAGTATGTGGTGTAACAGTTACTGTCAAAGGAAGTGACTTCAGCTACCCAAGTTCAATCCTGAACAAGGCTGTTTGCATTTCAGTACTAATAACCCTGGGAAACGTATGATTCTAACTATTCTCTCTCCACCTATAGGTAAAGAGTAGGACATTTTATTATTATCCTATTTTGTATTTGAAAGATCATATATACATCTATTAAAGTTTGTTTGTTTGTTGATTTAACGGCATATCAACCTGTCTGGGGTTATGTCATGCCTAATGGTTAGGATGTGATACATATCGTGTATTTATATTTATACTTTTTAGTAATTGGTTTTAACAATGTTAACATTATTGGGGATTATGTTGTATGGTATTGATTTGTTTCATGTCTATATTCTATGATCTATTAAAGCTGAGTAAATCAATGATTGCTTGTTAAAGGCTTTTTTCCTATTTAGTTTAATGACACAAAATGCATCCCAAAATATTTCTTAGTTTTGGGATTAAGCTATGTTTGAAAAAAAAAATCCATTTTATTTGTTCTAATTAGTCATAATTTGCAATTAAGTCAAAAACTCACTTGTCTCTTACATTCTACCTGTAACCTTTCCCCCTTTCTATATATATCTTGATTAACTACTCTTATATATGTTAGTTGTTTCTGTGAGTGTAAAGAGAGATTGAAGAGTGTGAGTGGTAGATGAACTTATTTGTACATTATTCTATCTATTATTATTTTCATTTACATAATGTACACATGGATAAACTCCTGACCGAAACACGTGTAAGTTAAATTAATTAAAATATCCTATTTTATCCATTCAATACTTTCTTTCCTTTATTTCTCTTTTCAACATACCGTCGGATTCACTTCCATTTTCATTATATATATATATAATATATATATATATATATATATATATATATTATAGTATATTAAGAAAATTGAAAAACACAGGTTTAAATAAGTTGAGTTATAAGTTTATTGGCTGACGCTGCAGTGTTTCGATCTATTAATTAGATCATCTTCAGGGCATTTGTTGGAAGGTGATAAAAAATTTTTATCACAGAATAACAAGAAAAGCAGGTGATAGTCCTTGTTTATTAGTCTGTTCAAAATTTGAAGTCTGAAGAAAGGACGCTGAAAAAATATATATATAGCCTGTCAATTACAGAATAGGATGATGATGATAATAAAACAGGATAAAAAGCACTTTGAATACTAGTTCACCTGAGGATGATCAACTAAGTTATGTTATTTTTATCCTGTTTTTTTTTTTATCATCCTAATTTTATACTTGAAAGATATTGTGCTATTGCTTTGCATTTTCGTGTGTGGACAACAGTATAGATTTTATGGATTAAAACAATTTTATGATTAAATTCTAATCCTAATTGTGTACATGTTGTTTCTTGTATTTAGATGTTTATAAAAATTATCTGGAGGGGGGGATATATCAATGAAAATTAAGTGATAGTGAATAAACTTTTATCACCTTTTTCAATATACTTATAGACATGTATACTGTCTTAATTCTTCTTCCTTGATTTTTAAAATCATCCAATCAAAATTTGCATGATAATTATTATAGTTGTCATTAAAGAGTATACTATATTAATATGCTGTGTTATATATATATATATATATATATATATACAGCATATTAATATAGTATACTCTTTAATGACAACTATAATAATTATCATGCAAATTTTGATTGGATGATCAAACTTGAAGAGGCAGGGTAGCTGAAATAAATTTATTTCTGATAAATTGATATTTTTATATATATATATATAATATATATATATATATATATATATATATATGATTAAGGAGGACCATATTTTGTCTTCTTTAGCAATTAGTTTTTTGTAGGTTTTGTTAAAAGATTCAATGTTTTCTGTGATGGTGTGTGGGAGATTATTTCATATGTGTTGTTATCCTGTAGTAGGTCCATGCAAAAAAACATGGACCTACTACGGGATAACAACACATATGAAATAATCTCCCCACACACATCACAGAAACATTGAATCTTTTAACAAAACCTACAAAAAACTAATTGCTAAAAAAAAATATATATATATATATATATATATATATATATGAAAATATATATAATCAAAATTTGCATGATAATTATAAGAGTTGTCATTAAAGAGTATAATATATGCTGTTATATATATGAAAATATTAATTTATCAGAAATAAATTTATTTCAGCTACCTTGCCTCTTCAAGTTTGATTTAGGTTATAAAAAATAAATGTACTGGTTTTTATTTTATTTTAATCATGAGAGAATGGTGCAAGTAATCATTTGAATGGAACAATACTAAAGAAATACAGTTGATTTACCGATTTCATCTAGACAAATTGTATGTTAATCTTAGATTTATATAGCAACTAGTCCATTGCTGGCTTACGGTCCAGAAAATATGGTAGCTAATATTGAAAAAAAACTTTTTTGAAGTAAATGGATTTTGATTGGAATTTAATTTGGAAAATTATTTACTAAAAGCTAAACTAATATGTGAAGGATATGTGAAACCCTTAGAATTAATATATATATATATATATATATATATATATATATATATGCAAGATAATCCAAATGACTGGTAAGTAAGGGATGATTCTATTTAGGATTATCGAAATCTCACTGTACAATCATACTGTATGCTCTTGTAGGTGCAAACATACATATTCATACAAGGATTTTTATAAATCCCTAAGAGAGCTCAATGTATAATAACCAATAAATCAATTACATACAGAGCAATATTTAACTTTCAAAGAAAGTGGTTAATATATATATATATATATTATTTCAAAAATATATAATTCAAAAATCCAGAGAAGAAGAAATCTTCCTTACGACATAGAAGTTTTTTTCTTAGATTATCGTAGTTTGCAGAGCTCAATGTGTGCTCTTATTTTCAGAGTCACAGAGCAAAATTATATAAGTAAAAAATATAACAGAAGATTAAAATTTTTTGCATTATAGCCTATTTCAGGAAGCTTATACAAAGTGTCTAAAACCCCCAATCATCAGATGCAGAATGATGAATTCTTTATGGAAGGAAATCAGCCTTTGGTCATAGATTTTTTAAATTTTAATTTATGACCGACAGCTGATTACCTTCCAGAGGGCTATAAAGAGGAACACAGGACTATAAAAATTTTTTTTTAAAATTTGTTTTCAAATGCCTTAAAAGTAATAAATAATTCATCATTTGCATCTGATGATTTGGGGGTGTTAGACATTTTGTCTAAGCTACTTGAAATAGGCTATAATGCAAAAAATCTAAATCTTCTGTTATATTTTTTTACTTATATATATATATATATATATATATATATATTAAAATAAGTGTATTTTGGCAGCATTCTTTCTTTTATACAAGTTTTGTTGAACTGTACAGACAATTCTTGTTGGACAAGTTTTTGGTTGATCCTTTCTAATTTTCGGGCCATCTATTACACCAGTTACACCCCAACAACCAAAAAGATGGCCCGAAAATTAGAAAGGATCAACCAAAAACTTGTCCAACAAGAATTGTCTGTACAGTTCAACAAAACTTGTATATATATATATATATATATATATATATATATATATACAGTGTGCACTCCTTATAAACAGATTATAAAAAAAATCATGATTTTATATTTATTATTATTCTCATATAAAGAGGAATCAGAGTTGGAGATGCCAAAAGTAGAGAAGTCAGAGTTGGAGATGCCAAAAGTAGAGAAGTCAGAGTTGGAGATGCCAAAAGTAGAGAGTCAGAGTTGGAGATGCCAAAAGTAGAGGAGTCAGAGTTGGAGATCCAAAAGTAGAGGAGTCAGAGTTGGAGGTTTTCTGTTTCGACTCCACAGCCCTGATTATTTTCAAATGTCAACAGAAATCAAGTTTCAATGATATGAGCACCAAGTTATCTCATTCCTATGATGGATAGATAGAGAGATGTTATCTATTATCTAATAATATATGAAATTTGCTCGCACATCTGTTAATCATAGTAGTTATACATGTATTACCTATCTAATACAAATATAATATAGTGCAATGCTATCTTGTATGATATCATGGTTCTGCACAGTATATATTCACATTATATGCGCGAAGGTCACCCAGATTTGAAAATTTGCCATAACACCTTACCATATTCTAAGTTTTCTAAACTAAGAACCACGCCAAAAATTTTGGTCTCTCTGATTTATTACTGATTAGGGATTATAAATTTAATTTAATTTAAACCAAAATCAAACGATCTTGCAGAACTGTCCGCGTATCACCAACTGCTTGCCTGATAAATAAAATTTGTCTTCGCTGTCTGCTTTCTATTATAGCTATAACCAGCAGTTTTAATTTCTACGTGACACAAAATGAGTCTACCAGCCGTTCAGCACTGGAATCTTTCACCTATTTCATGGTCGCAATCTTTATCATATAGTTCCGCGTCATGGAACGGACTACTTTTGCTAGTTAGTATCATACTCAGAGGCAATTGTGGATATACCACAGTATTAAAATTATTACATTTGATATGTTAACATTAACAGCTATTGACTAAGAATAAGTTCTAATATGTAAAAAGTATAATAATCTATGATTTAATTCTCTCTCTTTTTTTTCATGTCTTTCTTTACTTTCCTTCTCTTTCATTCATGTTAAATTAAACAGATTAGTGTTAACACTTCCACATGCTACCCACTCTTTCTATCTTTCGATCCATCTCTCTTTGCTTTCTTATGTTAATTTTTTTTTGATAATAGTCCTTTTTTCTTCCTTTTCTTCTTTGTAATAAACAAGATGGCGCCATTTTTATGGTGAGGTGACAACACTTAGTAAGAATAAGTCAGTGAATAAGGAAGCCCAATAATCAGGATTGAGATTTTGTGGCCAGTTTCATCTTGATGATTTAATGACGGTCTCATTTTAACCAGAGGGTGTTGGAAAATAGACGTTTTTACAATTACGTACACAGAGTATTAATATAAGATATTGTACCTAACCCTCTTACATGAGTAGGGTATGTGACACAAGGGTCAATTTCTTAACTCTTTGCCTACAAAACTCCAGAATCCAAACCTCTTTAACTTCACTTAAACTCTTGCCTACTTTAAAACCACTCCAGCTGCCTGTCGGCTGGGGCGTTAGGAAATGGCACCGACTGCACCTCTGCAGAGGGGTAGAGACTCCCCATGGGGCCACCTGTTGGCCATGGGTGGCGACCGTGATGCTTAGGTAGAAAACCGCAGGTTGGATGACCAGTTCATGACATGCATATTCCACTGTTGGCCTATTTGGGCTAAGACAGGCGGTCGGAAGAGGCCGCCTCCGATCAGATCGGGCTGGTCACTCAAGCCCTAGCACCTATATGATTTTCCCAAACTCTTTTTATCATATGAGTGCTAGAGGCGGTGGCTGCGGGTCTACATGTCCTGGGAATGACGTTAAACTCTATCTGATGGTGAGGTTCCAGTTTTGGAGGTTCTGGGGAATGTGGAGGCACCCCTTCATCTCACATTGCTCCCTGGTCCACTCTGACCCGGAGTGGTAGTAACTGTTAGGGTCTTCGATATCTTTAAATGAAAAATGTATTTATAAAAATTGTATTATCCATGAGATTGATCTATTTCAAAAACTTATGGGATTTAAATGAACCCACTGAGGTTGATATGCCGTAAAACAAAACAAACCAAACGCAAACCAAACCAAAACACTCACTGTGGTTTCTCCTACTACTAGCCCTAGGAAAATTGACTGGTTAGTTTCAGTTATATATTTAGAGCAGAAGAACTTCAGATTCACATAATAATAGGATTTGTTTGGCATAGAGATGAATTCTGAGGTGAATAGTAAGATTTCCTCCCCACGGATTGTACCAAATTTTCTCGTATTCTTTAACTGTATGTGGGATATTTCAAAGTTATTATCTTTTATTCATAACTGCCATGTAAAATAAAGAAACCAAATGAAACTTTCCGCTAAAGGTATTAGCGCTATGTTGAACTTAATACAGCTGCTCGTCCAAGATTTGAATTCTGTCGATGAGCTTCATTTCCCTACAACTTCTAACATTACACATGGGCTCCATATTGTTATACAAAGAAATATCAGGATGAAGCAACTCTGAGAAGAACTTTTAAAGGTGGAACTAGTCTGTCTAATCTGCAACTTTTTTACACTCATAGACTTCCTTTTCTCTTAATTTTTCAGACTGGTAAGTATATGTTAGAGTCCCACCCATGAAATAATGAATTTAAAGAATTGTGTTTTTAAAAAATTGAGCACTATCAAGAATGAATAAATATAAAATATGATTTGCATAAAATATAACCCAACAGGTTGGACATGACATAAATTCAACAAACCACAACCTCTTAATCTCTTGTATTTCCTGTAAACCCTATAAGTGCTTTTTCATCTCATTTGTATCCAAATAACTTTAAAATTTAAGGAGCCATATGACTTAGGCCACCCTTCCGCCGATCTCGGACTCACAAGCACACTTTTCTCATTACATACCGTCAAAATCCAGATTGTTTGTTAGGGTTAGGGGTTAGTTTTTCATAATTTAAAAAAAACTCTAAAAATCGTTGGTTAACAATTAACTGTATTTTGACGGTGTAAATTGAAAAATGGTCCTCAAGATAGGAGATCGTAAAAGGGGTGCCTAAAAGGTTTATTGGTCTAAATTTACAACCCTATCAAATCTAAAGTTTTTTTTTCTTTTACAAGATTGCCATTAAAATTCATAGTATAAACATGAATATTTCTACTTTTCAATGTCATAGATTACTAATAGAAATTTAGTTCTCAGTAATAACAATTGTTCTGAAGTAGAATTGAGACCATATGACCTTTAGGCACCCTTTTGCATCTCGGATTCGAGGGGACATTTTTCCATTTCACCCATCAAAATCCAGTTAATTGAGTTTAACATGGAGGCACACAGTGTAATGGTTTATAATGATAGGAAATGGACAAAAGTTCAAATCATGGACAAAGCTGGTTGTATTTCACACAGTGCAAATACCTCGGGAAAGGTAAAAATCCAACTATTTTCCCTCCAGATAATGGGTTAATGTAGGGCAGACTGGGCTCTTTAACCTTGGTAATGGCAATGGTCTAGGAAAAGGAACACTCTGGATTCAAACGCAAAGGATCTCTCTCTTGTTAGTCAAGACTACTCTTACTGACCTGGTTAAAACACCACTGATCTATAGTATCAAAGCATTTGAGTACAGGTGGGGATATTGAAAGTTAAGAAACATTGCCAAGTCCCATAAAGCAAAATGGGACTATTTAGTGTAGCCGGTCAGGTTTAGTCATTCAGGCATGTTTAGGTATCGTCCAATTTTTGGCATTAGCCGATTTAGCAATGTATGTTTTGGTGTTAGGGATAAAAAATCTTGTGGCTGTATTTTTTTTTTTTAAACAACGCAAAATGTCTACATTGTAACAAAGTAAAAACATAATCTAAAAAAATAATAAAAAAATTAGTATAATTTTTTATTTTTTTTATTTACATTAAAAAAAAGTTTATATAAGTAAAAATAAGGTTAATTTTAAAAGCTAAAAACATGAATAAGAAAGAAACTTTGTATAATTTTTTTTCTCCTTTTAAGCAAGAAAAAGTCTACATAGTAGGAAAGTAAAAATATAAAGCTAAAAAATTAATAAAGAAATTTAGTATACTTTTGAAAAAATTTATTTTACAAAGATAAAAAGTCTATATTGTAGTAAAGTAAAATTAAAGGCTAAAAACTTCAGAAAGAAATTTATAATTTTTTTTTTTTTTTAACAAAGAAGTCTACGTTGTGGAAAGTAAATAAAAGTTACAAACTTTAACAAAAAATTTAGTATAAGTTTTTTTTTATTTACAAGTAAAAAGTCTACCTTGTAGGTTGGTTGGATTTTATGGCATGTCACCCTTGTTTGGGTTATTTTAGGCCAAAAAACATTTTGTTTTTATTTAATTCTTGATGGGTATTCATTATTTTTGAAAACCTTTTCTTCATTCATTTATTATTTCTATTTTAACCCTAGATATAGGACCCTAACAGGTACTATCACTACAGGTCAGAAATGAAACTGGTAAGTAATGGTGATGAAGGGGTACTCCACACTTCCCAGAGCTCCAACAATTGGAAATTCACCATGAGATAGTTTTAACGTCAAATAACCCCAGGGCATTAAAACACTCAGGCCATTGCCTTCTAGCACATATATGATATACATATTTACCAACCCCTCCATATGAGCAGGATGTGACACAAGGTCCAATTTCTTAGCGGAGTTCAACAGGTTTGAATTCAGAATTTTCCCTTCTCCTAGACTTGGTTGCCTAACAGGTTAAGAGCCTAATCTGCCTACTATTTACGCCATAGCTGGAGGAGAGTTGGATTCATACCTTTCCCAGGGTATTAGGCGCTAAGTGAAATGGGCATTACCACGTATATATGATATAAAGTGGTTGGGGCCTTCAAAAGGTCAATAGGGTTGGAGCAATCACATGGTGCTATGTGCTTGGCATAGACCAGGTCGGATTGATCGGAGGGGGGCCCTCTCTAACCGCCCATCTAGTCTAAGAAAGGTCCAAATGGAGTGTTGCATGTCATGGAGTGTTCAGCCACCGGCTACATTGTAGAAAAGTTAAAATCAAAGTTGAAAATTAACAATAAAATTTATATATATATATATATATATATATATATATATTATTATATATATATATATATAGTCTGAAATAAACTAGATTATTATATATATATTATTATACATATATATATAATCAGTGTTATTTGGACTATTGTCTCAATCTTCATTGTTATCTGTATGTTTTGGCCGTTGTGTCCTCTGAAACAATGTACAGATAAAATGAAGATGAGGACAATAGTCCGAATAACACAGATAATACTAATCATCAAGCTTCATCTTCAAACATTAGAGAAATATATATATATTATATAATATATATATAATATATATATTTTTATATTTATATTATAGTTTTACAATACTTTTAAGAGTCTATTTTACCAAATGGTTTTCAGATGATGACCAATCATCTAAAGGTGAGGCTCCGAAACCATTGGTAAAACGGACTCTTAAATGTATTGTAAACTATAATTAATAAAAACCGCTCTTACAGAAGTATTTTGAGCACTTTATTTATCATTTCTCATCATACTAATAAGGAATTAACTATATATATAGTTATATGTATATATATAATATATATATATAAAAAGATTTTTGGATTGTTTTGTTTTTATTTTAAAAGCATTTTGCTAAATAAAGTATATATTAAATTTTTACTTGAAGGCACTTACAATGCATGTATCGTATAAAATTCGATACTTTTTCTTATAGAAATGAACTTGACAAGTGTAATCCTGGCAAAGATCGCTCGGTGTGTAGAATATCATACAGACTGTTTCGACTTTATTTAAGTCTCATCAGCGATATATACTAATGATTTCCTCCGACAGAAATGAAACCGGGACCTCAGCAGGCATAGTGAAACCTATATCGCCTTGGCACAGTACACAGCTAACAATCCCAGCGAAATTAACCTTGTAAATGATACTATACGCCTCTACATAAATAGGTAAGGGGGGCGTTTTTGAGAGAATAATAACAACAAACAGATCGTATGCCTTCGGTGAAGTGAATAAGATTTTTGGTAGTATATGATGAGACTTAATAAAGTCGAAACAGTCTGTACGATATTCTACACACGCACCGAGCAATCCTTTGCCAGGATTACACTTGTCAGTTCATTTTCTATACGAAAAAGTATCGAATTTTATATTGAATACATGCATTGTAAGTGCCTTCAAGTAAAAATTTTATATATATATATATATATATATATTATATATATTTTCATGTGAAAGCCTCAGATGAGAAGCAATGTTCTCAAACTGTGTCTTCTTTCTCGATAAGAGAAAGATTAATCTAATTAGTCAGTGTATCATTTTATTATGTAAGAGATATTGTAAATAAGCAACAACTTCCTTGTACTTAATTACCAATCCTTCTCACAAGTAGGATGTGACACAAGGTCAGTTTCTTAAGCTGAGCTCCTTAATCTTGGTTAGGCAACAAGGAGAAGGAAAACTCTGAATTTAAACCTGTTAAACTTTGTTTAGGAAATTAAGGAGATTGTTGGTAAATATATATATATAATGTTACATTAGATTGGAAATTAAGTGAACAGCGCTTGGTAACTGATAGTTTTCTTCTGCCCTGTCGGCTGGTGCGTTAGAATACACCGATTGCACCTCTGCAGAGGGGTAAGACTCCCCCCAATGGGGCCACCTGTTGGCTGTGGGTGCGACCCGTGATGCTTAAGCATAGAACCAGGTGGATGAGCAGTCCATGATTTGCAAAACTCCACTTTGGCCCTTTCTTGGCTAGACGGGCAGTTGGAGAGGCACCCTCCGATCAATCGGCTGGTCACGTCAAGCCCTAGCAACTATATGATTGCCTCAACTCTATTGCCTTATGGCAAGCCCCAACCCTTTTTATGTATGGTGCTAGAAGGCGGTGGCTGAGGGTCTACATGACATTAAACTCTTTCTGTTGGTGAGGTTCTAGTTTTGGAGGTTTGGGGAATGTGGAGCACCCTTCATCACATTGCTCCTTTATACTCTGACTCAGAGTGGTTATACCTGTTAGGATCCATCTATGGGTTAAATAGAAAATGTGTTTATAAAAAAACATTGAGTTTCCATTAAAAATGACTTTATTTCAAAACTTTATTGGCAATTGAATGACCACACTGAGGTTGATATGCCGTAAAACAAACCAAACCAAACAAAACAAAACAAACAAAACAAAACAACAAAACAAAACCAAACAAAACAAAACAAACCAAACCAAACCAAATGATAGTTTCTTGCCTATGTTAATTTCAAACCAAACCAAACTGATAGTTTCTTGCCTATGCTAATTTCAAACCAAACCAAACAAAACTGATAGTTTCTTGCCTATGCTAATTTCAAACCAACCAAACCAAACTGATAGTTTCTTGCCTATGCTAATTTCAACCAACCAAACCAAATGATAGTTTTTTGCCTATGCTAATTTCAAACAAGTGGATGTTTTTGATTCTGTTTTTTCCTCATTTGTTGTAGTGTGGTGCATTGTGGAAAGGATTGACTCAATTTTTGATTTGGTTTTTGTTGATAATACTCATATACGTACAACGCGTTATCATCATGCAACACCATCTAGTTAAACTGAGATCATCCAAATCGTCAAAGATCAAAATGCAAAAATGTAAATCCAGATTATCTGGTATTGCTTATCCACCGAAATTTTATTTCTTATGAAATTTGTCACCTCAGCTAGATAATGGACCAATCCGTTTTTATTATAAAGAAAGGAATGGCAGAAAAAGGACATGCTACACGAAAAGATATAATAAGAAAGAAAGAAAGAAGGAAAGAAATGAGAAAGAGATAGAGGTAGGTCATGAGTGCGCGGAAGCGATAACGCAAGCTTATTTCAATCGAATATATTGTTGAGGGCCTTCTCATTTGCTCTGTCTATTTCACTATGAAAATGTTCTTTATCGTTTTTTATTTGCTACTTCACTTTTCCTATATTGGGTTTAATTTGTTTTGTTTTTTTTGTATTATTGTCATATCTATTTTTATTGTTATCATATTTTTGTTTTTATTATAGTTGTTTCCTATGTATTGATCTATCTATTTATGTTTTTTATACACAGGTTTGGGGGGTTTATTTTAGACCTCAGAGTCATTAGTTTTTAGCTGGCTTAATAAGTATTTATTTTCATGTCTACATTTTGATATGAGTTCTAATTGTGGTGTAGTTTCATAGTTAACAGTATAAAATTTTGAATGGATATATCCCTTTCTACATCAAAAGGGGTTAAAACAGTTACAATTTTTCTATCCAGCTATGGGTTAAATAATAATATATTTCAGCTAGTATATTAATGTAACGAGATAATGAAGGTCCTGACTTTTGTGAGCGAGAACTACTATGTTAGAAAAGGAGGAAGAAGAAATAAGTGAGAGAGTAAAGGTTTTAAAAAAGAGTAAGGAACACAAAAACAGTTTGACCAGAGCGTGACCTCCGAATGGAGAATTGAATGTCAACNCGGAAGTTTTGGGTGTTGACCGGAACCGGAAGTCACGTGGTGACATGGAACAACGAAGAAAGGTACCGCTCTCTTTTTGCTTTCCGCTGTCGTAGGGTACGGATCGGGCCTCTGGTGCCTAGTATGGGGTCACAGTAATTTAACAGTATCCTCTCTCTCTTTATCTCTGCCTTTCCTCCTCTCTGATACGAACCCACGAGACGAGCACGATAATAAAGGCTAGCAGTTGTGACTACATATTTCTTGCGTTGTAATTTTTATCAACAAGATGACCGCCACGTGCCGAATACATTTTTAGTGCCGAATACATTTTTAGATACGCTTTGGGTATCGTGAATACAATAGATACCACAACGTTACATTAGGTCTGAGACCTGTCAGCTGTTCCTTATAAACATTCATGTTAATTCCACAGAATATTTATAATCTTTCCACAGATTATCTAACCTTGTCTTAAAGGAGTTTAGAGATGGGGCATTCACAATTGATGATTGTAGTTTATTCCATGTATTCACCACTCTGCTGTTACTAAAATAGTTTTGTCTTGCATTTGCTTTACAACATTTTTTTAAGAGTTTTAATTTATGACCCCTGGTATTGATATTTTGAGCAATGTTTAGTAGATCAAAGTTTGTTGAATTAAATTCATGTGTATATTTATTAACTTCAATCATATCCCCTCTTGTACGTCGATAAACCAAACTTGGTAAGTCAATGTTCCTAAGTCTTTCTTCATACAAAAGTTTTTTAGATCATTCATTACTTTAGTAGCGCTCCTATGAACTCCCCCAATGAGTTCCACTACTATTCTTCTACAAGGATGACTTTGACATTGAATAATTCACAAAGGTTGATATGCCATTAAACAAAGGAACAAAATAAATCTTTTTATGAAGTTGATTCTGATTCATCCTCATACAAGGGCAAACCATTAAAACTTGTAATATTTTAAAAGAACAATATTCAAACACATATGCACATCTATTAATAGTGGAGATTCGCTTCCGGTTTTGTCTGTAACAAAAATTATGTCACTGCTTACGTCACATTACCAACACATAATGCAACGTCATAACAGAATAAATATACTCAAAATGTGAGCATGCAACGTTAGACAATCCTCGTTGTTTCAATAAATAGATGCCCGGTGTTATTTATTTTATATATAGATTGTTTTATTCTAATATAATATTTAAAGTTATTGGAACTGTTTCCATTTCAAATTGTCTTTCTTTCTTTCTTTTTTACTCCTTTAATAAATTTGACAATTTTACATACTTATGGTACACTATGACATTGAATTTTCAGCTCCCGTCCCCTCAGGCAATATCTTTCTAAAAATTTATTTTTACATCGCCCAGAGGGTGTCTTTTTATTTTGCTAGTAACTGTAATAGAGCTTTAGTTGATTTAGTAATTAAGAACAAACCATCTGATGTACTAATTGAATCCATGTTCAAATATAGAATTACATTTTTTTGGTTTTGTAAATCTGATTTAGCAAAGCCAAGTGTAGTACAATAAATTAATATAAAAATTAGGGCTAGTTTTATACTCGTGTATAACGTGATAAATCAATATAAAAAATCATGGTTTAGATATTTTCCTGGGTATGACACTAAACTGCAATTGATGGTGAGGCTCCAGTCCTGAAATCCTGGGAAGTGTGTGTACTGTTTCATTGCCATTACTTTCACATCCATATGACCTGGTGTGGTAGTATCTGTTTGAAAATTATTAGTATTGGATAGGAATACTTGATATCATATAACTGATTTTCTCTATTTGTTTAGCTTACATTTAAATAGGTATGGCCGCCTAATTAATTAATTATCAAAATTAGGTACAACTTTAATTAAGCACATATTCTCCCAAAAATTGTCGGCTAAAAAAAGCCATATCATAAACACACCGTATGTGTATTTACTTCTCATAACTGTATAAGTTATTTGTATTAAGAATAGTTACTTGAAGCTTCTTTTTTGTTTTATAGAAGAAAAGCTTAATTTAAACAAGCTTTATTCTGCTTAAAAAAATTGACCTTGTGTCACATTCTGCCCATGGTGGAGAATTTGAATAAATACAGGAACCCAGGATGTGGAACCACCCCACAAGCATGAGGGATTCAGGGTTCTAAAAAATTAATCTAGCGACATGGAATTTTTTCATCTTTAAAGAACACATTGAAAAAATTATATTTAAAAAGTTTAAACTTTCTGTTAATGACGTAAATTTAAAAAAAATAATTAAAATTTAATTAAAAAAGAGAAATTGATATTAATTAACAAATAAGAGAGAGGCTGATAGTTACTTTCCTGACAGCACAAAAACCTAAAAGGACGTATCCATGCATCTCAATTTTTTGTTGTTTTATTCTTCCACTACCATTTATCAGTCAAGAGTGGTTCCCTTTGTTTATGTTGGAGTTATAGGAAATAACCTGAAATACTTTGATGCTATAAAGAAATGCCAATTTTTGTTTTGCAATCAATCAGGTCATTTTGATAGGAGCCATGTATTTTTCACCAAAAAAGGATTATTTTTTGGTGAAACTTAAGTAGGTTATCTATCTATACCTTTCTACTATATATAAATATAGATAGATCCAGAGACCCTGATAGGTACATATCCTGCGTCCCTGATGCACAAAAATCTAAAAGGACGCAGTAAAATCATATCCATGCTTCCTAGTGTTTTTCTTTTTTCTTCCCTCTCTATTTCAAGTTAACTGTAAATACATTTCAATAGTTTCTTAGAAATGAATTACACTGGGATAAAGTTACAAGGTAGGAGTTAGATGGCTTTAGTTGTTTCCCTAGATCATAAATAAAAACCCTACAATCTATTAAGAAACTTTAGTTGGGACCCATGAATTTTCCCGGGGACTCATTCAAAGTAAATATGTGCGTCCGAGGATGCACTAAATTAAAAAGCTATCAGCATCACTGAAATAAAAAAAAATCTGAAAATTTTTAATGTTTTTTTTTTTTTGTCTTTTTCTTTTGATTTCTGGAGAATCACTGCTCAGTGGCACGAAAAAAGTAATCAGCTTAATTCCGGGAGTGGGGGAGCTCCCCCACCAGGCAGCATCTGCCTCTTCGTCTAAAATGAGCAAGAGCTGGGTTTATTGCCTGGGGTCTGAGGAGCCCCTGAAGGGGAATACCAACAGAACTAAGCATTTTTTAACACTGTCCATCAGAAGTCTTGCATCCTGCCTTGCCTCCTCATTAAACCTACCTTGTGTCACATACCAGTACCATAGGTAGGGTGTAGATAGCTTCTTCCCAAAAAATCATTGGAATATCATGTTCTAAAGTCTGGGGTGTGCAATTTTAATACATCTTTCAACAAGATTGTGGAAGACTGAACTTGCTGGCTTAGAAGGCTAAAATACAGCCTACTTCTGTTTTAGTTTAACTATATTGGAGAACCATTTTATGTTTTGTTCAAAACTACCCTGCTATTCAACCAAAGTCTGGTATATGGTACTGTTAGAAAGAATACTGTGTATTATTTGGATTATTCAGACCATTGTCCTCATCTTTATTGTTATCCACACAACATTTCGGATAATGTATCCTCCAGCCTTCTTCAGGTATTTCTTGTCGGACTCAGGAACCTTCTCTTCAAACTCGGGAACCTTCTCCAAACTCGGGAGCCTTTATGTCATAAGGCTCCCGGGTTCAACAAGAAATACCTGAAGAAGGTCAGAGGGCACATCAGCTGAAACGTTGTATAGATAACAATAAAGATGAGGACAATAGTCCGAATAGTCCAAATTAGGAAACCTAATCTAAAAAATTCAGAGAAATAATACTGACTATATTAGAAAATATCATGAATTAACTGAAATAAATGATATTTTGAAAGGCTTTTAGGTAGGTATGGCCAAAATTATGGTATGACAGCACAACCTTTAACTTTTTATAAGAAATTTAAAATTGTAAATTATCATTTCATTTTTTTTCTTAAGAACAGAGCCCAAACATTTTCCTAAAAAATTTCTACAAATTTCTTAATCACGTTAAAAAGAGCACATCTTCAAGAGAGAAAAATGGCAAAAATGCATCATTAATAAGAGTATTTACGGATTCGAAGTAGCCCTTATTTCTCCGTAGTTGAAGGCAAATTGTCGGATAAAGAAGGAACAACACAAAAGTAAATGCAGACTCTGTATTGACATAAAATTACATAAAATGTTGCAAATTTAATGGTATTTGCTACAAGACTCATCTGTGGAGGGATTTCTTGTAGTACTGGAGATACGTTGGTGGAAATGTAGTAGAGACGCTTCGTCTCGGTAGTTGTTTTTCCTTTGGTCAGTGTGCGTTTGTTCCGGCCTTTCTGTAGTATGCTGGTGCGATGCCTTAGACGAAATCTGGTTGTAAGGTTCTTGTATTAAATGGACCCTGTTTTGGGGCTTGGTAATGAGAGCTTGGTCTGTGAGAGAACGTTAGTTTTACGTCTCTCCTCCAGTAACGATTCTTCGATAAGTAGCCCTGTTTTGGGGGTAAGTGATGAGAGCGTTTCTTTTGACGTCTCTCTCCAGTAACAGATCCTTTATAAGTACGTCTGTCCCGGACGAGGGCCGACAGACTAGTGCTGGGGTTTTGATTCTCACGCCAATATCCCATTGGCGATTTGTCCCCCTAGTGGCAGGGGAAGATAATTCACATGGAATTTCTGACATTTAGACAGATACAGATTTTAATTTATATAATTCTCCCATTTTAAAAGCAGTAAAACAAATCAATTTTACATGCAAAAATTAAAGTTTTATCCATTTTTTTTTTTTTAGTTTTGTTGATTTTTAATTCATGAAGATTAAAAAAAAAATACAGGAAATTTTGGGCATATTAATCTTTGGTCCAAATTTTGTCAATTTTGAAGCTGTATATGAAGCTTTTTGCAATATATTTATAACTTGGTCTCAATACAGAGTAATAAGAAATTCCACTGTCATAGTAAAAAGTCATGTTTACTTCAGATGATATTTTTATTTTACAAGATTATCTGATTACAGATACAGATTATAAGGTTATTTCCTATAGACCTTGTAAAAAATATTTCCCCTAATATATTTTAGAAAAAAACTATTTCAGATGTATTTACTTCCAATGGTAAACATTTATGGAAATTTTCGTGAAAATCAGACCATTAATTGATTTTTCATAGAATTTTTTTAAAATCCTCTTATCGTAACTTGTTTTTAGCTACGTTAAATTTCAGTTGATTTAACAGTGCAAAAATGAAAATATTGTTTTTCAATCATAATTTTCATTATTTTTGTAAGCTGATAAAAAATTTTAAAAATCATCAGGAGTTTGTTTAATGTTTTTTCTTTCGATTGGAAAAATTTTTTCAAGAAAATATTAATTTTTCTGCAAGTTTCATTGTGTTAAATGTAGGGGGGGTAAATTGCACAGGGTCAAATTGGTGGTACCTACTGATTACAGATACAGATTTTAAGGTTATTTCCTATGACTCCAACCTAAAAAAGGGGGAACCACTCTGAATGAATTTTATGTGCTAATTAATCTACCCATTATTTTCCCATTAAACTAACCCTAACCCGTTTTCTATTTTTCTATTAGATCAATAAATAAATAAATAATTTATAAAATTCATTCAGAGTGGTTCCCCTTTTTTTAGGTTGGAGTTATAGGAAATAACCAATTTTAATTTATAAAACTTTCTGCCATTTTAAAGACTAAAATAAATAATATTTTCATGTGATTTTTCATTCTAATCCTTCCTTTTCATAAGACAATCATGATAAAGTCACGCTGAAAGCACCAAATTTTCAATACTTAATTTGGTGATCACTTAAGCAACAGCAGGTATTGTAAGCAACCCAAGTTCCTTGTTTATTAAAATGACTTGTTTCAGTATTAAAAAAAAGTAAAGTCATCTGGGTGGCCTAAAGACAGTACCAGCCAGACAGCAAGGGAGTCTATCCCCTATTCACTAGTGCTGGACCACAGAGATTGTTTTGGTGTCTGATGTGGAGCACCACACCTACCATCAGCTCCTCCTCCTACCACATAGATCAGATTACCCAATCTGTGCTACTCATATACTAAGTTGGCGGGGACTGATATTGAAATCAGAACCTTTCAATTCCTAGTCAGGTGCTATATTAAATGGGACCACCTGTTGGCTGTGGGTGGCAACCCGTGATGCTTAAGGACAGAATCCTGGCGGATTAGCAGTCCATGACATGCGACACTCTACTTAGGCCCTTACTTCGGATAGATAGGCAGTTGGAGAAGCCCAATCTGCTCAATCAGCTGGCACCTGTTTCCTTTATGGCAAGTCCCAACTCTTTTTATCATATATGCGCTAGAAGGCAGTGGCTGAGGGTTTTCATGTCCTGGGTATGACGTTAAACTCTATCTGATAGTGAGGTTCCAGTTTTGGAGGTCTGGGAAAATGTAGAGCACCCCTTCATCACCATTGCTCCCTGGTTCACTCTGACTCAGGCAGAGTGGTAGTACATGTTAGGGTCCCATCTATGGGTTAAATAGAATGAAATGAGTTTTAAAAAGTGAGTACCAAACTATCGCTACAAATCTATTTAAAAACTAAATGTCAGCATTTAATAATCCACTGAGGTTGATATGCCATAAAACAAAATAAACAAATAACATAATATTTCAGATAATTTGAATCTTGTTTTTGGATTATTTTTAGCCATTGTCTTCTTTATTGGAATGAAGAATTGGAAAACCAATTTATGGTTCATCTTTCTAAGACTTCCTAAAAGCACTTTCTGTTGTTACCATAACTCCTAAAAGGATTCTAAAGATGGAAAAACGGACATCTTGCACCTGGTGCTTCTTCCTATTCGTACGTTTTAAATGTCATCTGTCATGACAGTTTAAAAATATGCTTTCTGTTGATGTCTAAGAAGAATATTAATACATTTGATTTTGTCTCATATTCTATTATTCCATCATATTCTATTATTCCATCATATTCTATTATGCCATCAGATATTCCTTCTCTGTCATTGTCTCCAGCAAATGTTATTTTTAGATTTTTCCTTATTTTCTCTTTCAAAATATCCCCCTCCTAACATTCCATCTCCACAAAAAGTCTCTCTTGCCGCACTTTTTCCAAAATTGCCCCCCACCTTTTGTTTTCAATAAGTCTCTTTTGACACCCTTTTGCAAAACCTCTCTCTTCTTCCCTTTTTCCAAAAGTCTCTCTTTTCTCCCACATTTTTCAAAAAGTTTTTTTTTCTCCCCCACATTTTCAAAAAGTTTCTTTTTTTCTCCCCCACCATTTCAAAAAGTCTCTTTTTTGTCCCCCCACCATTTCCAAAAAAGTCTCTTTTTTTGTCCCCCACCATTTCCAAAAAGTCTCTTTTTGTCCCCCCATTTTCCAAAAAAGTCTCTTTTTCCCTCCCCATTTTCAAAAAGTCTCTTTATTCTTCTCCCCCATTTTCAAAAGGTCTCTCTCCCCCCATTTCCAAAAGGTCTCTCTCCCCCCATTTCCAAAAGGTCTCTCCCCCCATTTCTCTCCCCCCATTTCAAAAAGGTCTCTCTTTTCTCCCCAACCATTTCCAAAAAGTCTCTTTTTTCTCCACCCCATTTTCAAAAAGTCTCTTTATTCTTCTCCCCCATTTCCAAAGGTATCTCTTTTCTCCCCCATTTCCAAAAGGTCTCTCTTTCCCCCCCATTTGCAAAAGGTCTCTTTTTTCTCCCCCATTTCCAAAAAGTCTCTTTTTTTCTCCCCCCATTTCCAAAAAGTCTCTTTATTCTTCTCCCCCATTTCCAAAAAGTCTCTTTTCTTCTCCCCCCCACCCCATTTCCAAAAGGTCTCTCTTCTTTCCAAAAAAAAGGTCTCTCTTTTCTCCCCCAACCATTTCCAAAGGTCTCTCTTTTCTCCCGGTCGGTCTCTCTTTTCTCTCTTCCCCATTTCAAAGGTCTCTCTTTCTCATTTCCAAAAGGTCTCTCTTTTCTCTCTTCCCCATTTCCAAAAGGTCTCTCTTTTCTCTCTTCCCCATTTCAAAAGGTCTCTCTTTTCTCTCTTCCCCATTTCCAAAAGGTCTCTCTTTTCTCTCCCCCTGCATTTCCCAAAAAATCTTTTCTTTCTTGCTTTTTCCCCAAGAGTCTCACCCTCTTCCAAAAAGTCTCTCTTCTTTTCCCCCTTTTTCCAAAGTCTTTCTCCTTGTTTCCCTTATTTACAAAAAGTCTCTTCTTTTCTCTATTTTTTTCCTAAAGTTTCTCTTCTTTTCCCCTTTTTTCCCCAAAAAGTCTCTTTTCTGACTATTATTAAAAAAAAGTCTTTTCTCTCTTTTCTCCCCAAAAGTCTCTTCTTTTCTCTTTTCTCCCCAAAAGTCTCTTCTTTTCTCTTTTCTCCCCAAAAGTCTCTTCTTTTCTCTTAAAAGTCTCTTCTTTTCTCTTTTCTCCCCAAAAGTCTCTTCTTTTCTCTTTTTTTCACAAAAAGTCTCTTTTCTTTCTTTTTTCCAAAAAGAGTCTTCTTTTTTTTTTTTATAAGTCTCTCTTTTTTCCATCCTTTTCTAAAAAGTCTCTTTCCCAATTTTTTTTCTCTCAAAGTCTCCCTCTCATTTAAAAGTTTCTCTATCTCCCTTTGTCCTATTTCACACACACACACACACTCTCTCTCTCTCTCTCTCTCTCTCTCTCTCTCTCTCTCTCTCTCTCTCTCCACACATACTTAGTGTACCATTTTTTCCTCAATTTACCTTGTTCTTCTCTTTTCAGGATTTTTAATCTTTTACCCCCTCCTATTTTTTTTTTTCTTCACTATTTCTGCTTATTTCTGTGTTTGTCCCACACTTGGCTATCATAAATGCCATCAGCATAGCCATAACATCAACAACACCACAGACTATAACAGAATTACTCCTCACACTTCACAAATGATTCTATTCTGTCACTCACTCTCACTCTCTCTCACTCTCTCTCTCACTCACTCACTCTTTCCCATTGTATAAGCTGACTTGCATCCTCTCACTTCACAGCATTCTCTTACCCTTGCTTCTCCCCACCCCCTCTGCCGCCAAGCACTTGCTGCTACTTTCACCTCAGTTTTAATCGTTCCTCCTCTCCAGTGTGATTACACTAAACATTGGTTCTTTTATAAAACTGGGAACGATTCAACATTTTTTCTTTCCTTCTTTATCCAATTCTAGGATTTAGCAGACCATTGCACTTTCGAATTTTCACACTTTTATGTTACTTTAACATCTACATGACTCTAATTCATTCTACCTTCTACTTTTTGTAAGTATTCTTTCCTTCTTTCTTTTATAATTTTCCTTATATATATATATATATATATATATATATATATATATATATAAAAGTAAGTAAACAAACAATGTGTTTATTTTTGATATGGCCTTTTTAGCAGACAATTTTTGGAGGATATGTGCTTAATTGAAGTCATACCTGATTTTTGAAAATTAATTAGTTAATAATTAATGAATTTTAGGCAGGCATATATGTTCAAATGTAAGGCTAAACGAATCGAGAAAATGTCAATCCCTGAATGTACATTTCGACCTATTAGGTCTCATATATGCCCGCCTAAAATTCATTAATTATTAACTAATTAATTTTCAAAATTAGGTACGACTTCAATTAAGCAAATATCCTCCAAAAATTGTCAGCTTAAAGCCATATAAAAATAAACACATTTGTTTGTTTACTTAACCTCATATATATATATATATATATATATATATATATATATATGAAAGTAAGTAAACAAACAATGTGTTTTATTTTTGATATGGCCTTTTTAGCATACAATTTTTGGGGGATATGTGCTTAATTGAAGTCATACCTGATTTTGAAAATTAATTAGTTAATAATTAATGAATTTAGACGGGCATATATGTTCAAATGTACGGCTAAACAAATCGAGAAAATGTCAATCCCTGTATACAGGTCGAAATGTACATACAGGGATTGACATTTTCTCGATTTGTTTAGCCTTACATTTGAACATACATGCCCACCTAAATTCATTAATTATTAACTAATTAATTTTCAAAATTAGGTATGACTTCAATTAAGCACATATCCTCCAAATATATATATATATATATATATATATATATATATATATATATATATATATATATATATTATATACTGTCTGGTTTTCTGTTTAATTAAATATCAATCTTCATGGGTTATTTAGTGCCAAAATTGTCATACCTTTCCCAAAAGTATTAGTCTGAAAGGAGCATAATTTTTCTTTTATATTCTTTTTTTTTTTTTTTTTTTTTTTGTTTAATTGCATATCAACCTGCATGGATTATTTCATGCCAAAATTATCATCATAAAAGAACATTAGTGGTACTATTTAACCCATAGCTTGGGGTACTAGGTGAGTGGGTTCATACCTTTCTCAAAGGGTATTAGTCCTGAAGTTGTTTTTCTTTTTTTTCTGTTTTTGGGTTCTTTGTTTGATGCATATCAACCTTCATGGGTTATTTAATGCCAAATCCTCCTCATAAAAAGAACAATTGTGTACTATTTAACCCATAGCTGGGGTGTTGGTAAGAGGGTTTCATACCTTTCCCAAGGGTATTAGTCCAAAAGGAGGGCATAATAGCATGATTGGAGTTTTACCATCTTCTTACTTGTTAGAAGGGAAATGTTAAAGAAATATTGTGGACAGATAAATTGTAGATGTGACTTTCTTAACATCCTATACGACCTCATTCCACCCCCGCGGAAGTCACATTTGTTTTCCTAATCCACCCCAAATGATAGCCTTTGTTTAAATGTAATATTAAACATCTTTAGAAGTATTTGATTTATGGGAAATAACAGGTAACTTTAAATGAAAAGGCCATTTTTAGCCATTTATGATAAATCCTTATAGGAATGAGGCTCTGGACTTGGAAAATCTCAACAGGATGTTAAAGATTAAATGTAACTGTTCAGTAAAGGTTGGGGTTTGGTTCCTTTGTTTAATGGCATATCAGTCTTAGTGGGTTATTTAATACCAAGGCCATCCTTGTAAAAGAAAAGTAAGAGTACTATCTAACCCATAGCTGGGGTGATGAGGGAGTTTATATACCATTCCAAGTCCAGTGCTTATATGCTATGCCATAGGGACACACCCTGCTTTTTTTTTTGGTCAAACCACCTGTGAAATTTTGGTTATTTCCTAGTTGAGTAACATATTACAGGGTGATCCAGAAAAAAACAGACCCAAATTATTTTTTTTCCCATTAAACTAACCCTAAACCCCTCCCCCTAGTGAGTAACGTAATATTTACAGGTGGACCCAGAAAAAAACAGAACCCACAAATTTTGCAATAAAATTGTTTATTTTTTTTTTTTTTAAGTCCAACAAGGGTTAGGGTTAGGGTTTAGGTTAGTTTATGGGAAAATAAACAAATAATTTGGGTTCGGGTTCATTTATTCATGTTTAGTCAACTAGGAAAAAAAACCAAAATTTCACAGGTGCTTTGACCACCCCCGCCCCCAAAAAAAAGCCAGGGGTGTGTCCCTATGGCATAGCAGATAATGCCTGGACTTGGGAATGGTATAAACTCCCTCATCACTTCCAGCTATGGGTTAGATAGTACCTCTACTGTTCTTTTACAAGGATGGCCTTGCTAAATAACCCACTAAGATTGATATGCCATTAACTCTTAAGTCCTATACCACCTCATTCCACCTGGTGGAAGTCACATTCGTTTTAACTAATCAGCCCCAAACAAGCCTTTGTTTAAATTTAATATTAAACATATTTTGAAATCATTGATTTAAGGGAAATAATAGGTAACTTTAGATGCAAAGGTCATTTTTAGCCATTTTTTTATATACATCCTTATAGGAATGCTCTTGTAGTCAACTAGGAAATAACCGAAATTCTTTATGGGTAGCACATCTCTTGGTTTGGTCTTTTTATTAGGCTCCTCAGTCTTTCATGGATTATTTAATGCCAAATCCATCCTTGTAAAAAGAAGTTGTGGTTTCTTATTTAAACCATAGCTAGTAAGATAAAGTGTTCATACCTTTCCTAAGGGTATACATAAAGATGTTGTAGTAATAGATGTCGTAGTCCAGCATGTTAGCCATTACACCACAAGTGGAGGGGAGAACAATAACTTTTCAGAAATCTTTATTTAAAATAACATACACTAGCAGGACCTGTGGATCGATCACAGTATGATAATTTAATTATTACAACATTTGATATGTTACTGGACCATATTACCTTAAGGCACCCTTTTCGATTTCATTTCATTAGTCATTTTTTTCATTTACACCATCAATATCCGGTTATTTGTTAGGGGTTAGGGTTATACCCCTAACCCTAACCCTATTATGGATTATTTAATGCCAAAGTCATCCTTGTAAAAGAACAGTTGTGGTTTTCTATTTAAACCATAGCTAGTAAGATAAAGGGTTCAATAACTTTCCTAAGGTATTACATAAAGATGTTGAGTAAATATGATGTCGTAGTCCAGCATGTTAGCCACTACACCACAAGTGCACTCTGTCTTGTATATTCTGTGTGTATGTTATATATATATATATAATATATATATATATATGATGGACTCTCCCGTCGATTTCGACGTATGAGTGTTCATATAATGAACGTCCACACAGTGATTTGTTTATAGTGGTGAAGCTTGTGTTGGACCATCCACACTTTTTTTTGGCACAGTCGATAGGAAAGAATTTGCATCAAGGGTTCCACAAACCCAATCAACAACCGACCTCAGGAATTTTGAATTCAGAGTTATCCCTCTCCTAGACTGGTTACCTACCCAAGGCTGAAGGGCCCAGTCTACCCTACTATTTAAACCATAGCTGGGGGAGAATATATGGATTCATACCTTTCCCAAGGGTATTAGCGCTATGTGAAATGCCATCAGCTTCGTCTAGGAATTGAACTTGAATCGACAAGTCCATTTTCCAACGACTCTAACCACTAGCCCACGCGCCCCTTATATATATATATGAACAAAAATTATAAAAACAAAAGGAATATTTTTTTATTTATTTTATTTGTTTCAAAACTAGTTTTGAACCTAGGTCATCGTCAGGAGAAATTTTTTGTGAGAAATTGTTTTCATAAACATCTCACATACGTAGTGTGGTGTAATGGTTAGTGAGGCTAGATTAGCAGACCATTGTTAGTGAATTGTTTCTTACTGGGTGCCCTAAACTTCTGGCCTTGTGTCACATCTAAGCTTAGTAAATAACTATGACATATTTTCAAACCTTGACTAAATGTATTGTACTCTAGAATTTTATTTTATTTATGTATAATTATTGAAAGGACATTACTCCCCCTTTTTTAGGGGGTGAAGTGCAGGGTCAGAATTTAAGAAATGTGTCAATTGTGTTGAACTTTGGGGAGAATATTTGGAATGGTGAATAAGTTCCATTTCCTTTATTTTGGAATAATAAACTTTTCAGAAATCTTTTTTAAAATAACATACACTTAGCAGGACCTGTGGATGTATCACAGTATGATAATTTAATTATTACAACATTTGATATGTTTACTGGACCTATATACCATAGGCACCCCTTTTCGATTTTTGTTCATTAGGTCATTTTTTTCGTTTACACCATCAATATCCGGTTATTTGTTAGGGTTAGTTTTAGTGTTAGTGTTAGAACCCCTAACCCCTAACAAATAACCGTATTGATGGTGTTAAATGAAAAAAATGACCTAATGAAACGAAAATTGAAAAGGGGGTGNCCAGGACCTCCAAAACTGGAACCTCACTATCAGATAGAGTTTAACGTCATACCCAGGACATGAAAACCCTCAGCCACTGCCTTCTAGCGCATATATGATAAAAAGAGTTGGGACTTGCCATAAGGGAAACAGGTTGGACCATCTACAGGTGCCAGCTGATTGAGCAGAGTGGGCTTCTCCAACTGCCTATCTATCCGATAAGTAAGTGTCGCATGTCATGGACTGCTAATCCGCCAGGATTCTGTCCTTAAGCATCACGGGTTGCCACCCACAGCCAACAGTGGTCCCATTTAGTATAGCACCTGACTAGGAATCGAAAAGGTTCTGATTTCAATATCAGTCCCCGCCAACTCAGTGTATGAGTAGCACAGATTGGGTAATCTGATTATGCAGTAGAAGGAGGAGCTGATGGTAGGTGTGGTGCTCCACATCAGACACCAAAACAATCTCCTTAGTCCAGCACTAGTGAATAGGGGATAGACTCCCTTGCTGTCTGTCTGGTACTGTCTTTAGGCCACCCAGATGACTTTACTTTTTTTAATGCTGAATCAAGTCATTTGATAAACAAGGAATTGGGTTGCTTACAGTACCTGCTGTTGCTTAAGTGATCACCAAATTAAGTATTGAAAATTCGGTGCTTTCAGCGTGACTTTATCATGATTGTATTATGAAGAGGAAGAGTTAGAATGAAAAATGACATGAAAATATTATTTATTTTTAGTCTTTAAAAATGGCAGGAAAGTTTTATAAATTAAAATCGGTTATTTCCTATAACTCCAACCTAAAAAAAGGGGAACCACTCTGAATGAATTTTATAAATTATTTATTTATTATTGATCTAATAGAAAAAAAGAAAACGGGTTAGGGTTAGTTTAATGGGGAAAATAATGGGTAGATTAATTAGCACATAAAATTCATTCAGAGTGGTTCCCCCTTTTTTAGGTGGAGTTATAGGAAATAACCTTAAAATCTGTATCTGTAATCAGTAGGTACCACTAATTTGACCCTGTTGCAATTTACCCCCCCTACATTTAACACAATGAAACTTGCAGAAAAATTAATATTTTCTTGAAAAAAAATTTTTCCAATCGAAAGAAAAAAACATGAAACAAACTCCTGATGATTTTTTAAATTTTTTATCAGCTTACAAAAATAATGAAAATTATGATTGAAAAACAATGTTTTTCATTTTTGCACTGTTAAATCAACTGAAATTTAACGTAGCTAAAAACAAGTTACGATAAGAGGATTTTTAAAAAATTCTATGAAAAATCAATTAATGGTCTGATTTTCACGAAAATTTCCATAAATGTTACCTTTGGATGTAAATACATCTGAAATAGTTTTTTTCTAAAATATATTAGGGAAATATTTTTTACGAGTCTATAGGAAATAAACCTTATAATCTTTATCTGTAATCAGATAATCTTGTAAAATAAAGATATCATCTGAAGTAAACATGACTTTTTACTATGACAGTGGAATTTCTTATTACTCTGTATTGAGACCAATTGTTAAATACATTGCAAAAAAGCTTCATATACAGCTTCAAAATTGACAAAATTTGGACCAAAGATTATATAGGATGCACAAAATTTCCTGTATTTTTTTTTAATCTTCATGAATTAAAAATCAACAAAACTAAAAAAAAAAAAATGGATAAAACTTTAATTTTTGCATGTAAAATTGATTTGTTTTACTGCTTTTAAAATGGGAGAATTATATAAATTAAAATCTGTATCTGTCTAAATGTCAGAAATTCCATGTGAATTATCTTCCCCTGCCACTAGGGGGACAAATCGCCAATGGGATATTGGCGTGAGAATCAAAACCCCAGCACTAGTCTGTCGGCCCTCGTCCGGGACAGACGTACTTATAAAGGATCTGTTACTGGAGAGAGACGTCAAAAGAAACGCTCTCATCACTTACCCCCCAAACAGGGCTACTTATCGAAGAATCATTACTGGAGGAGAGACGTAAAATTAACGTTCTCTCACAGACCAAGCTCCATTACCAAGCCCCAAAACAGGGTCCATTTAATTTAAACAAGAACCTTACAACCAGATTTCGTCTAAAGCATCGCACCAGCATACTACAGAAAGGCCGGAAACAAACGCACACTGACCAAAGGAAAAAACAACTACCGAGACGAAGCGTCTCAACTACATTTCCACCAACGTATCTCCAGTACTACAAGAAATCCCTCCACAGATGAGTCTGTAGCAAATACCATTAAATTTGCAACATTTTATGTAATTTTATGTCAATACAGTGTCTGCATTTACTTTTGTGTTGTTCCTTCTTTATCCGACAATTTGCCTTCAACTACGGAGAAATAAGGGCTACTTCGAATCTGTAAATACTCTATTAATGATGCATTTTTTGCCATTTTCTCTCTTGAAGATGTGCTCTTTTTAACGTGATTAAGAAATTTGTAGAAAATTTTTTAGGAAAATGTTTGGGCTCTGTTCTTAAGAAAAAAAATGAAATGATAATTTACAATTTTAAATTTCTTATAAAAAGTTAAAGGTTGTGCTCTCATACCATAATTTTGGCCATACCTACCTAAAAGCCTTTCAAAATATCATTTATTTCAGTTAATTCATGATATTTTCTAATATAGTCAGTATTATTTCTCTGAATTTTTTTAGATTAGGTTCCTAATTTGGACTATTCGGACTATTGTCCTCATCTTTATTGTTATCTATACAAACGTTTCAACTGATGTGCCCCGACCTTCTTCAGGTATTTCTTGTTAACCCGGGAGCCTTATGACATAAAGGCTCCCGAGTTTGAGAGAAGGTTCCCGAGTTTGAAGAGAAGGTTCCTGAGTCCGACAAGAAATACCTGAAGAAGGCTGAGGACTACATTATCCGAAATGTTGTGTGGATAACAATAAAGATGAGGACAATGGTCTGAATAATCCAAATAATACACAGTATTCTTTCTAACAGTACCATATACCAGACTTTGGTTGAAATAGCAGGGTAGTTTTGAACAAACATAAAATGGTTCTCCAATATAGTTAAACTAAAACAGAGAGTAGGCTGATTTTAGCCTTCTAAGCCAGCAAGTTCAGTCTTCCACAATCTTGTTGAAAGATATATTAAAATTGCACACCCCAGACTTTTAGAACATGATATTCCAATGCTTTTTGGGGGAAACTATCTACACCCTACCCATGGTACTGGTATGTGACACAAGGTAGGTTTAATGAGAGGCAAGGCAGGATGCAAGACTTCTGATGGACAGTGTTAAAAAATGCTTAGTTCTGTTGGTATTCCCCTTCAGGGCTCATCAGACCCCAGGCAATAAACCCAGCTCTTGCTCACTTTAGACGAAGAGGCAGATGTGCCTGGTGGGGAGCTCCCCCCTCCCGGAATTAAGCTGATTACTTTTTTCGTGCCACTGAGCAGTGATTCTCCAGAAATCAAAAGAAAAAGACAAAAAAAAAAAAACATTAAAAATTTTCAGATTTTTTTTCATTTCAGTGATGCTGATAGCTTTTTAATTTAGTGCATCCTCGGATGCACATATTTACTTTGAATGAGTCCCAGGGAAAATTTATGGGTCCTAACTAATGTTTCTTAATAGATTGTAGGGTTTTTATTTATGATCTAGGGAAACAACTAAAGCCATCTAACTCCTACCTTGTAACCTTATCCTGTGTAATTCATTTCTAAGAAACTATTGAAATGTATTTACAGTTAAATAGAGAGGAAGAAAAAAGAAAAAACACTAGAAGGCATGGATATGATTTTTACTGCGTCCTTTTAGATTTTTGTGCATCAGGGACGCAGGATATGTACCTATCAGGGGTCTCTGGATCTATCTATATTTATATATAATAGAAAGGTATAGATAGATAACCTACTTAAGTTTCACCAAAAAATAAATATCCTTTTTTGGTGAAAAATACATGGCTCCTATCAAAATGACCTGATTGTATTGCAAAAACAAAATTGGCATTTCTTTATAGCATCAAAGTATTTCAGGTTATTTCCTATAACTCCAACATAAACAAAGGAGAACCACTCTTGACTGATAAATGGTAGCGGAAGAATAAAACAAAACAAAAAATTGAGATCATGGATACGTCCTTTTAGGTTTTGTGCTGTGCAGGAAAGTAACTATCAGCCTCTCTCTTATTTGTTAATTAATATCAATTCTCTTTTTTTAATTAAATTTTAATTATTTTTTTAAAAATTTAAGTCATTAACAAAAGTTTAAACTTTTGAAATATAATTTTTTCAATGTGTTCTTTAAAGATGAAAAAATTCCATGTTGCCTAGATTAATTTTTTAGAACCCTGAATCCCTCATGCTTGTGGGGTGGTCCACATCCTGGGTTCCTGTATTTATTCAAATTCTCCACCATGGGCAGAATGTGACACAAGGTCAATTTTTTAAGCAGAATAAAGCTTGTTTAAATTAAGCTTTTCTTCTATAAAACAAAAAAGAAGCTTCAAGTAACTATTCTTAATACAAATAACTATACAGTTATGAAAAAAGTAAATACACATAGTGTAGTGTGTTTATGATATTGCTTTTTTAGCCGACAATTTTTTGGGAGAATATGTGCTTAATTAAAGTTGTACCTAATTTTGAAATTAATTAATTAATAATTAATTAATTAGGCGGCATACCATTTAAATGTAAGGCTAAATAATAGAGAAAAATCAGTTATATGATATCAAGTATTCCTATCCAATACTAATAATTTTCAAACAGATACTACCCACACCAGTCATATGGATCTGAAAGTAATGGCAATGAAACAGTAACACACACTTCCCAGAATTCCAGGACTGGAGCCTCACCATCAATTGCAGTTTAGTGTCATACCCAGGAAAATATCTAAACCATGATTTTTTTATATTGATTTATCACGTTATACACGAGTATAAAAACTAGCCTAATTTTTATATTAATTTATTGCATTACACTTGGCTTTGCTAAATCAGATTTACAAAACCAAAAAAATGTAATCTATATTTGAACATGGATTCAATTAGTACATCAGATGGTTTGTTCTTAATTACTAAATCAACTAAAGCTCTATATACAGTTACTAGCAAAATAAAAAAGACACCCTCTGGGCGATGTAAAAATAAATTTTTTGAATGATATTGCCTGAGGGGACGGGAGCTGAAAATTCAATGTCATAGTGTACCATAAGTATGTAAAATTCGTCAAATTTATTAAAGGAGTAAAAAAAGAAGAAAGAAAGAAAATTTTGAAATGGAAACAGTTCCAATAACTTTAAATATATTATATTAGAATAAAACAATCTATATATAAAATAATATAACGCCGGGCATCTATTTATTGAAACAATGAGGATTGTCTAATGTTGCATGCTCACATTTGATG
Source organism: Doryteuthis pealeii (assembly GCA_023376005.1). Classification (NCBI taxonomy): domain Eukaryota; kingdom Metazoa; phylum Mollusca; class Cephalopoda; order Myopsida; family Loliginidae; genus Doryteuthis; species Doryteuthis pealeii. The sequence continues at coordinate 22,016,589 of CM042162.1, read as the reverse complement.
TATATTTATTTGTTATGACGTTGCATTATGTGTTGGGTAATGTGACGTAAGCAGTGACGTAATTTTTTATGGAAGAATCTCCATTATTAATAGATGTACATATGTGTTTGATATTGTTTCTTTTAAAATATTACAATTTTGATGGTTTGCTCTTGTATGAGGATGAATCAGAATCAACTTCATAAAAGATTTATTTTGTTCCTTTGTTTATGGCATATCAACCTTTGTGAATTATTCAATGTCAAAGTCATCTCTTGTAGAAGAATAGTAGTGAACTTATTGAGGGAGTTCATAGGAGCGCTACTAAAGTAATGAATGATCTAAAAAACTTTTGTATGAAGAAAGACTTAGGAAACATTGACTTACCAAGTTTGGTTTATCGACGTACAAGAGGGGATATGATTGAAGTTAATAAAATATACACATGAATTTAATTCAACAAACTTTGATCTACTAAACATTGCCTCAAAATATCAATACCAGGGGTCATAATTAAAACTCTTAAAAAAATGTTGTAAAGCAAATGCAAGACAAAACTATTTTAGTAACAGCAGAGGTGTGAATACATGGAATAAACTACAATCATCAATTGTGAATGCCCCATCTCTAAACTCCTTTAAGACAAGGTTAGATAATCGTGGAAAGATTATAAATATTCTGTGGAATTAACATGAATGTTTATAAGGAACAGCTGACAGGTCTCAGACCTAATGTAACGTTGTGGTATCTATTGTATTCACGATACCCAAAGCGTATCTAAAAATGTATTCGGCACTAAAAATGTAATTCGGCACGTGGCGTCATCTTGTTGATAAAAATACAACGCCAAGAAATATTAGTCACAACTGCTAGCCTTTATTATCGTGCTCGTCTCGTGGGTTCGTATCAGAGAGGAGGAAAGGCAGAGATAAAGAGAGAGAGGATACTGTTAAATTACTGTGACCCCATACTAGGCACCAGAGGCCCGATCCGTACCCTACGACAGCGGAAAGCAAAAGAGAGCGGTACCTTTCTTCGTTGCTTCCATGTCACCACGTGACTTCCGGTTCCGGTCAACACCCAAAACTTCCGGTTGACATTCAATTCTCCATCGGAGGTCACGCTCTGGTCAAACTGTTTTTGTGCTTCCTTACTCTTTTTTAAAACCTTTACTCTCTCACTTATTTCTTCTTCCTCCTTTTCTAACATAGTAGTTCTCGCTCACAAAAGTCAGACCTTCATTATCTCCGTTACATTAATATACTAGCTGAAATATATTATTATTTAACCCATAGCTGGGATAGAAAAATGTAACTGTTTTTAACCCCTTTTGATGTAGAAAGGGATATATCCATTCAAAATTTTATACTGTTTAACTATGAAACTACACCACAATTAGAACCATATCAAAATGTAGACATGAAAATAAATACTTATTAAGCCAGCTAAAAACTAATGACTCTGAGGTCTAAAATAAACCCCCCAAACCTGTGTATAAAAAACATAAATAGATAGATCAATACATAGGAAACAACTATAATAAAAACAAAAATATGATAACAATAAAAATAGATATGACAATAATACAAAAAAAACAAAACAAATTAAACCCAATATAGGAAAAGTGAAGTAGCAAATAAAAAACGATAAAGAACATTTTCATAGTGAAATAGACAGAGCAAATGAGAAGGCCCCTCAACAATATATTCGATTGAAATAAGCTTGCGTTATCGCTTCCGCGCACTCATGACCTACCTCTATCTCTTTCTCATTTCTTTCCTTCTTTCTTTCTTTCTTATTATATCTTTTCGTGGTAGCATGTCCTTTTCTGCCATTCCTTTCTTTATAATAAAACGGATTGGTCCATTATCTAGCTGAGGTGACACAAATTTCATAAGAAATAAAATTTCGGTGGATAAGCAATACCAGATAATCTGGATTTACATTTTTGCATTTTGATCTTTGACGATTTGGATGATCTCAGTTTAACTAGATGGTGTTGCATGATGATAACGCGTTGTACGTATATGAGTATTATCAACAAAAACAAATCAAAAATTGAGTCAATCCTTTCCACAATGCACCACACTACAACAAATGAGGAAAAAACAGAATCAAAAACATCCACTTGGTTTGAAATTAGCATAGGCAAAGAAACTATCATTTGGTTTGGTTGCGTTTGAAATTAGCATAGGCAAGAAACTATCAGTTTGGTTTGGTTGGTTTGAAATTAGCATAAAGGCAAGAAAACTATCAGTTTTGTTTGGTTTGGTTTGAAATTAGCATAGGCAAAAACTATCAGTTTGGTTTGGTTTGAAATTAACATAGCAAGAAACTATCAGTTTGTTTGGTTTGGTTGTTTTGTTTTGTTTGGTTTTGTTTGTTGTTTTGTTTTGTTTGTTTTGTTTTGTTTGGTTTGGTTTGTTTTACGGCATATCAACCTCAGGTGGTCATTCAATTGCCAATAAAGTTTTGAATAAAAGTCATTTTTAATGGAAACTCAATGTTTTTTTATAAACCACATTTTCTATTTAACCCATAGATGGGATCCTAACAGGTATAACCACTCGAGTCAGAGTATAAAGGAGCAATGTGATGAAGGGTGCTCCACATTCCCCAAACCTCCAAAACTAGAACCTCACCAACAGATAGAGTTTAATGTCATGTAGACCCTCAGCCACCGCCTTCTAGCACCATACATAAAAGCGGTTGGGCTTGCCATAAGGCAATAGATTGAGGCAATCATATAGTTGCTAGGGCTTGACGTGACCGCAAATTGATCGGAGGGTGCCTCTCCAACTGCCCGTCTAGCCCAATCGAAAGGGGCCCAAGTTGGAGTTTTTGCAAATCATGGACTGCTCATCCACCCTGGGTTCTATGCTTAAGCATCACGGGTCGCACCCCCACAGCAACAGGGCCCCATTGGGGAGTCTTACCCCTCTGCGAGGTGCAAATCGGTGTATTCTAACGCAGCCAGCCGACAGGCAGAAGAAAACTATCAGTTACCAAGCGTGTTCACTTAATTTCCAACTAATGTAACATTATATATATATATTACCAACAACTCTCCTTAATTTCCTAAACAAAGTTTAACAGGTTTAAATTCAGAGTTTTCCTTCTCCTTGTTGCCTAACCAAGATTAAGGAGCTCAGCTTAAGAAACTGACCTTGTGTCACATCCTACTTGTGAGAAGGGATTGGTAATTAAGTACAAGGAAGTTGTTGCTTATTTACAATATCTCTTACATAATAAAATGATACACTGACTAATTAGATTAATCTTTCTCTTATCGAGAAAGAAGACACAGTTTGAGACATTGCTTCTCATCTGAGGCTTTCACATTGAAATATATATATATATATATATATATATATATATATAAAATTTTTACTTGAAGGCACTTACAATGCATGTATCATATAAAATTCGATACTTTTTCGTATAGAAAATGAACTTGACAAGTGTAATCCTGGCAAAGGATTGCTCGGTGTGTAGAATATCGTACAGACTGTTTCGACTTTATTAAGTCTCATCATATACTACCAAAAATCTTATTCACTTCACCGAAGGGCATACGATCTGTTTGTTGTTATTATTCTCTCAAAAACGCCCCCCTTACCTATTATGGTAGAGGCGTATAGTATCATTTGACAAGGTTAATTTCGCTGGGATTGTTAGCTGTGTACTGTGGCCAAGGCGATATAGTGTTTCACTATGCCTGCTGAGGTCCCGGTTTCGATTTCTGTCGGAGGGAAATCATTAGTATATATCGCTGATGAGACTTAATAAAGTCGAAACAGTCTGTATGATATTCTACACACCGAGCGATCCTTTGCCAGGATTACACTTGTCAAGTTCATTTTCTATAAGAAAAAGTATCGAATTTTATACGATACATGCATTGTAAGTGCCTTCAAGTAAAAATTTAATATATACTTTATTTAGCAATGCTTTTAAAATAAAAACAAAACATCCAAAAATCTTTTATATATATATATATATATATACATATATATATATATAGTTAATTCCTTATTAGTATTGGAGAAATGATAATAAAGTGCTCAAATACTTCTGTAAGAGCGGTTTTTATTTAATTATAGTTTACAATACATTTAAGAGTCCGTTTTACCAATGGTTTCGGAGCCTCACCTTTAGATGATTGGTCATCATCTGAAACCATTTGTAAAATAGACTCTTAAAAGTATTGTAAACTATAATTAAATATAAATATATATATATATATATATATATATATATATACTATATATATATTTCTCTGAATGTTTGAGATGAAGCTTGATGATTAGTATTATCTGTGTTATTCGGACTATTGTCCTCATCTTCATTGTTATCTGTACATTGTTTCAGAGGACACATCGGCCAAAACATACAGATAACAATGAAGATGAGGACAATAGTCCAAATAACACTGATTATATATATATGTATATATATATATAATATAATCTGTGTTATTCAGACTATATATATATATATATATATATATATATAATATATATAATATATATATAATTTTATTGTTAAATTTTTCAACTTTGATTTAACTTTTCTACAATGTAGCCTGGTGGCTGAACACTCCATGACATGCAACACTCCACTTTGGACCTTTCTTAGACTAGATGGGCGGTTAGAGAGGGCCCCCCTCCGATCAATCGACTGGTTATGCCAAGCACTAGCACCCATGTGATTGCTCCAACCCTATTGACCTTATGGCAAGCCCCAACCACTTTATATCATATATACGTGGTAATGCCATTTCACTTAGCGCTAATACCCTTGGGAAAGGTATGAATCCAACTCTCCCTCCAGCTATGGGTAAATAGTAGGGCAGATTAGGCTCTTTAACCTTGGTTAGGCAACCAGTCTAGGAGAAGGAAAATTCTGAATTCAAACCTGTTGAACTCCGCTTAAGAAATTGACCTTGTGTCACATCCTGCTCATATGGAGGGGTTGGTAAATATGTATATCATATATGTGCTAGAAGGCAATGGCTGAGTGTTTTAATGCCCTGGGTATGACGTTAAACTATCTCATGGTGAATTTCCAATTGTGGAGCTCTGGGGAATGTGGAGTACCCCTTCATCACCATTACTACCAGTTCATTTCTGACCTGTAGTGATAGTACCTGTTAGGGTCCTATATCTAGGGTTAAATAGAAATAAAAATGAATGAAAAGAAAAGGTTTTCAAAAATAATGAATACCCATCAAGAATGAATAAAACAAAATGTTTTTGGCCTAAAATAACCCAACAAGGGTTGACATGCCATAAAATCCAACCAACCTACAAGGTAGACTTTTTACTTGTAAATAAAAAAAAATTATACTAAATTTTTTGTTAAAGTTTGTAACTTTTATTTTTACTTTCCTACAAAGTAGACTTCTTTGTTAAAAAAAAAAAAAAAATTATAAATTTCTTTCTGGAAGTTTTTAGCTTTAATTTTACTTTACTACAATATAGACTTTTTATCTTGTAAATAAAATTTTTTCAAAAGTATACTAAATTTCTTTATTAATTTTTTAGCTTTTATTTTTACTTTCCTACTATGTAGACTTTTTTCTTGTTAAAAGGAGAAAAAAAATTATACAAAGTTTCTTTCTTCATGTTTTTAGCTTTTAAAATTATACTTATATTTTACTTATATAAACTTTTTTTTAATTGTAAATAAAAAAATAAAAATTATACTAAATTTTTTTATTATTTTTTTAGCTTATGTTTTTACTTTGTTACAATGTAGACATTTTGCTTGTTTAAAAAAAAATACAGCCACAAGATTTTTTATCCCTAACACCAAAACATACATTGCTAAATCGGCTAATGCCAAAATTGGACGATACCTAAACATGCCTGAATGACTAAACCTGACCGGCTACACTAAATAGTCCCATTTTGCTTTATGGGACTTGGCAATGTGTTCTTAACTTTCAATATCCCCACCTGTACTCAAATGCTTTGATACTATAGATCTTAACCAGGGTCAGTAGTCTTGACTAACGAGAAGAGAGATCCTTTGGTTTGAATCCAGAGTGTTCCTTTTCCTAGACCAGTTGCCATACCAAGGTTAAAGAGCCCAGTCTGCCCTACTATTAACCCATAGCTGGAGGGAAAATAGTTGGATTTGTACCTTTCCCGAGGGTATTTGCACTGTGTGAAATACAACCAGCTTTGTCCATGATTTGAACTTTTGTCCATTTCCTATCATTATAACCATTACACTGTGTGCCTCCATGTTAACTCAATTAACTGGATTTTGATGGTGTAAATGGAAAAAATGTCCCCTCGAATCGAGATTGCAAAAGGGGTGCCTAAAGGTCATATGGTCTCAATTCTACTTCAGAACAATTGTTATTACTGAGAACTAAATTTCTATAGTAATCTATGACATTGAAAAGTAGAAATATTCATGTAACTATGAATTTTTAATGGCAATCTTGTAAAAGAAAAAAACTTTAGATTTGATAGGGTTGTAAATTTAGGACCATATAACCTTTAGGCACCCCTTTTACGATCTCCATTCTTGAGGACATTTTTTCAATTTACACCGTCAAAATCCAGTTAATTGTTAACCAACGATTTTTAGAGTTTTTTTTAAATTATAAAACTAACCCCTAACCCTAACAAACAACTGGATTTTGACGGTGTAAATGAGAAAAGTGTGCTTGTGAGTCGAGATCGCGGAAGGGGTGCCTAAAGGTCATATGGTCCTAAATTTAAAGTTATTTGGAACAAATGGAGATGAAAATCACTATAGGGGTTTACAGAAAATAAAAGAGATTTAAGAGGTTTGTTGGTTGGTTGAATTTTATGTCATGTCAACCCCTGTTGGGTTATTTTATGCCAAATCATATTTTATATTTTATTCATTCTTGATAGTGCTCAATTTTTTAAAAACACAATTCTTTAAATTCATTATTTTCTATGGGTGGGACTCTAACATATACTACCAGTCTGAAAATTAAGAGGAAAAGGAAGTCTATGGGTTAAAAAAGGTTGAGATATAGACAGACTAGTTCCACCTTTTAAAGTTCTTCTCAGAGTTGCTTTCATCCTGATATGGTTTCTTTGTATAAAATATGGAGGCCCATGGTGTAATGGTTAGAGTTGTAGGAAATGGACTCATCGACCAGAATTCAAATCTTGGACGAGGCTGTTTAAATTTCACATAGCGCTAATACCTTTGGGAAAGGTTTCATTTGGTTTCTTTATTTTAATGGCATTATGAGATAAATAGATAATAAACTTTGAAATATCCCATCATACAGGTAAAGAATATCGAGAAAATTTGGTACATCCGTGGGGGAAATCTATTCACCTCAGAATTCATTCTATCCAAACAAAGTCCTATTATTATTGTAATCTGAGTCCTTCTGCTAAATTATAATGAACTAACCATCAATTTTTCCTTGGGTAGTAGTAGGAGAACCACAGTGAGTGGTTTGGTTTGGTTTGGTTTGGTTTGTTTTGTTTTACGGCATATCAACCTCAGTGGGTCATTTAATCCCGATAAAGTTTTGAAATAAATCAATTCTCAATGGATAATACAATTTTTTTATAAATACATTTTTCTATTTAAAGAATATCGAGATGGGACCCTAACAGGTACTACCACTCCGGTCAGAGTGGACCAGGGAGCAATGGTGATGAAGGGGTGCTCCACATTCCCCAAACCTCCAAAACTGGAACCTCACCATCAGATAGAGTTTAACGTCATTCCCAGGACATGTAGACCCGCAGCCACCGCCTTCTAGCACCCATATGATAAAAAGGGTTGGGAAAATCATATAGGTGCTAGGGCTTGACGTGACCAGCCGATTGATCGGAGGGGGCCTCTCCGACCGCCTGTCTAGCCCAAGATAGGGCCAAAGTGGAGTATTGCATGTCATGAACTGCTCATCCACCTGGGTTCTATCCTTAAGCATCACGGGTCGCCACCCATGGCCAACAGGTGGCCCCATTGGGGGAGTCTTACCCCTCTGCAGAGGTGCAGTCGGTGCATTCTAACGCCCCAGCCGACAGGGCAGGTGAGTGGTTTAAAGTAGGCAAAGAGTTAAGTGAAGTTAAAGAGGTTTGAATTCTGAGTTTTGTAGGCAAAGAGTTAAGAAATTGACCTTGTGTCACATCCTACTCATGTAGAGGGGTTGGTAAATATCTATATATTAATACTCTTGTTACTTAATTGTAAAAACGTTATTTTCCAACACCCTCTGGTTAAAAATGAGACCGTCTAAATCATCCAAGATGAAATGCAAAAATCTAAATCCTGATTATCTGGTGTTCCTTATTCACTGACTTATTTCTTATAAGTGTTGTCACCTCAGCTAAATAATGGACCATTCGGTTTTTATTACAAAGAAGGAAAAGGAAGAAAAAGGACATACTACAAAGAAAAAATATAATAAGAAAGAAAGAGAGATGGGGAAAGATAGAAAGAGTGGGTGAGCATGTGGAAGTGTTAACACTAATCTTTTTAATTTGAACATAATGAAAAGAAGGAAAGAAAGAAAGAAGAAAAAAAAAGAGAGAGAATTAAATCAAGATTATTATACTTTTTACATATTGAACTTTTTGGCAATAGCTCTTAAGTAAACATATCAAATGTAATAATTATACTGTGGTATATCCACATATCCTGCTAGTATATACTAACTAGCAAAAGTATCCGGTCCATGACCGGACTATATATAAAGATTGGACCATAAATAGGTGAAAGATTCCGAGCTGAACGGCTTAGACTGCGATTTTGTTCACTAAAATTAAACTGCTGGTATAGCTATAATAGAAAGCAGACAGCGAACAATATTTTATTATCACAAGCAGTTGGTATACGGACAGTTCTGCAAATCGTTTGATTTTGGTTTAATTAATTAATTATATCCCTTAATCAGTAAAAATCAACAACCAAATTTGGCGTGTTTCTTAGTTAAAAGAATATTAAGGTGTATGCAAGATTTCAAATCTGGGTGACCTCCCTTTTCAGAGTTATACGTCGACATGTACATATCAAACTTCCTTTTATATATATATAGATTAGAATTCTTCAATCATTAAATAGAAGCACTGATATCATCATGGACTGGAACCCAACAGGTTGATGGGTCATCGATTTGTTTGATTTGTTTTGTTTTACGGCATATCAACCTCGGTGGGTCATTTAATGCCGACAAAGTTTTGAAATTAAGTCATTCTTAACGCATAATACAATTTTGTTTATAAACTCATGTTTTCCTATTTAACCCATAGATGGGACCCTAACAGGTACTACCACTCCGGGTCAGAGTGGACCAGGGAGCAATGGTGATGAATGGGGTGCTCCACATTCCCCAAACCTCCAAAACTGTAACCTCACCATCAGATAGAGTTTAACATCATTCCCAGGACATGTAGACCGGCAGCCACCGCCTTCTAGCACCCATTTGATAAAAAGGGGTTGGGGCTTGCCATAAGGGCAAATAGGGTTGGGAAAATCATATAATAATTATTATCATTTTCTGCATTACATTAAAAATGAAATTGCATTAAAATCAAAAATTGTTTTGTTTTTAAAAATGTAAACAAGATTTTTTTTTCCAAGTTTGAATTATGCAAATAATTATTTAATAATAATAATAATCTTATTATAATGGAGATTGTGGGTTTGTCTGTCTGTAACCGAAACTATATTACTATACAAGTCACAATTCCCTTTGTTATTTACATCACATTCTCCATGATTTTATTTTTTATTTAAACCTCAATTATTAGTAAAATTGTTTTACATCATTAAGACTGTTAATAATATCTACATACTAACAACATGCAATTATATTTATATATTCAACGAAATAGCGGTTTACAGTGTGAATGGGAAGGCTAATTTGCATATTGATCTTAAAAAATTTGATTTTGATAAATATATGCTTAGTATTATTGATTTCTAATTGTTTGGTTTTATCTTATTGAATATGAGCAAAAATCTCGGGGATAAATCTTAACAGAAATCTATTAACATAAAGAAATAACTGTAATTTTATTCTTTTCTTCCTATTTTAACTAAATAGTTAAATTAGGGAAATTTGCCACTGAAAGACGGGAGTAAGGGAAAATGGTGGAACAGTTAGTTTCAAAGTTGTTCTATTTTCCGATTATACCCCCTCTGTTCCAAATATTTTTATCTGAATTCTTATTCAGTTTCATTAGCCTTTCTAATTTAACATGATATTTTATTATAGTAAAACTTAAATACTTGCACCCGGAGGGTGCATATATTTGCTAGTAATAATAATAATAATAATAATAATGATAACAGAGAACTTGTCAAGAGGTAAATTTGGCAGTTCCAGCAGATCACGCGGGGAAGATGAAGGAAAACGAATAGATAGACAAATACCTAGACCTTGCTAGAGAATTGGAAAAAGCTGTGGAATATGAGAGTGAAAGAGTAGTTGGGGCACTAGGAAGAGTCCCCAAAAGTTTAGAAAACAGATTTGAGGAACTGGAAATCAGAGGAAGAATTAAGACCATCCAGACAATAGCATTGTTGAAATCAGCTGGAATACTCAGGAGAGTCCTGGAGACCTGAGGAGACTTGTTATCACTAACTCCAGTGAAAGACCATCAACTTAGGCTGGTGTGAAAAACTCACAAGGAGTGAAAGAATAAGTAAAGTCGTTGGGGTGGCCTAAAGTCAATATAAGCCATACATCGAGGAAGTATATCCCCTTTTCACTAGTGCTTGACCAAGGAGACTGTTTATTAGCGTCTGGGACAGAGCACCACACCAACCATCAGCTCCTTACTTTACTGCACAGATCCTTGTACTACTCATATGCCGAGTTGGCAAGGGCTGGTATAGAACCAGGAATCTTGAATTTCCCATTCGAACACTGTACCGAATGAGCTAATAATAATAATAATAATAATAATAATAATAATAATAAAAAAATGAAAAAATGGACAAATATCTGGACCTTGCCAGAGAACTAAAAAAAAGTTATGGAATATGAAAGTGAAAGTGATACCAATTGTAGTTGGTGCACTTTGAACGATCCCAAAAGGATTGGAAAAGGGTTTAGAAAGTTTGGAAATCAGAGGGAGGATTGAAACCATTCAGAACACTGCACTGCTGCAATCTGCCAGAATACTCAGAAGAGTCCTGAGGAGACTTGCTGTCACTCAGACTCCAGTGAAAGACCATCAGCTAATGCTGATGTGAAAACTCAAAAGGAGTAAATAATAATAGCCCTAGCCAAAAAAAAAAAAAAAAAAAAAAAAAAAATCAAACAAATAATTTAATTTATTTCACTAAAAAAACAATTCCAAACATGACAAATTATTTAAGGCAAAACAATTTGATTTAAAACCATGTTACATTGTATGCATAGTCAATGAAACAAAGAGATTGCTTCGTTTGTCTGACAATAACAAAATCATTAGAATACATTCAATTATGACGTCAGCAGCATTCCGCTCCAGACCGACAAAGTTAACAACTGCAGGTGCATGTGGCGTTATGGTTATTGTTGTAGCGAAATGCACACAGTGACCAATCTTCCTGGTCTAGCACTAACGAAAAGGAGATAGGCTCCCTCGCTGTCCTGCTGATAGCGAAAATAGGTCACTCCACCAACTTTACTTATATGTCTATAATGTCATGGAGGCATGCGTGGTGTAATGGTTACCATCGTAAGAAATGGACACGGTGGGCAGAGTTCAAGTCCTGGAAGAAGCTGTTTGCAGTTCACATAGTGCTAATACCCCTGGGAAAGGTTTAGTTTGGTTTCTTTGTTTTAATAGCATATCAACCTTCATGGGTTATTTAATGCCAAAGCCATCCTTGTAGTTTCTCTCTCTCTTTCACTCTCTCTCTCTCCACCTCTTCTTCCTTTCCTGGAAAAGATATCAATCCAACTATTTCCCCATGAACTATGGGTAAATAGTAGAGACTGGTTTTGGTTTGGTTTCCTTGTTTAATGGAATATCAACCTTCATGGGTTATTTAATGCCAAAGCCATCCTTGTAGTTTCTCTCTCTCTTCACTCTCTCACTCCACCTCTTCTTACTTTCCTGGAAAAGATATCAATCCAACTATTGCCCCATGAACTATGGGTAAATAGTAGAGACTGGTTTTGGTTTGGTTTCCTTGTTTAATGGAATATCAACCTTCATGGTTATTTAATGCCAAAGCCATCCTTGTAGTTTCTCTCTCTCTTTCACTCTCTCTCTCTCCACCTCTTCTTCCTTTCCTGGAAAAGATATCAATCCAACTATTGCCCCATGAACTATGGGTAAATAGTAGAGACTGGTTTTGGTTTGGTTTCCTTGTTTAATGGAATATCAACCTTCATGGGTTATTTAATGCCAAAGCCATCCTTGTAGTTTCTCTCTCTCTTTCACTCTCTCACTCCACCTCTTCTTACTTTCCTGGAAAAGATATCAATCCAACTATTGCCCCATGAACTATGGGTAAATAGTAGAGACTGGTTTTGGTTTGGTTTCCTTGTTTAATGGAATATCAACCTTCATGGGTTATTTAATGCCAAAGCCATCCTTGTAGTTTCTCTCTCTCTTTCACTCTCTCTCTCTCCACCTCTTCTTCCTTTCCTGGAAAAGATATCAATCCAACTATTGCCCCATGAACTATGGGTAAATAGTAGAGACTGGTTTTGGTTTGGTTTCCTTGTTTAATGGAATATCAACCTTCATGGGTTATTTAATGCCAAAGCCATCCTTGTAGTTTCTCTCTCTCTTTCACTCTCTCACTCCACCTATTCTTACTTTCCTGGAAAAAGATATCAATCCAACTATTGCCCCATGAACTATGGGTAAATAGTAGAGACTGGTTTTGGTTTGGTTTCCTTGTTTAATGGAATATCAACCTTCATGGGTTATTTAATGCCAAAGCCATCCTTGTAGTTTCTCTCTCTCTTTCACTCTCTCTTTCTCCACCTCTTCTTCCTTTCCTGGAAAAGATATCAATCCAACTATTGCCCCATGAACTATGGGTAAATAGTAGAGACTGGTTTTGGTTTGGTTTCCTTGTTTAATGGAATATTAACCTTCATGGGTTATTTAATGCCAAAGCCTTCCTTGTAGAAGAACAGTAGTAGTACTATTTAAAACATAGCTGGGGGAATGAGGGGGTTCATACCTTTCCCAAGGGTATTAGTCCAAATGTGAACGAAATAGTGTGACCAGAGTGTGAACTTGCTTACAACGATGTCGCAGTCTAGCATATTAGCCACTACACCATGAAGACTACCCTTCACCTTGGGAAAGGTAGTAAGAGTTATCGGGGCGGCCTAAAGTCGGTATCAGCCAGTCAGCGAGGGAGTCTATCCCCTTTTCAATAGCGCTAGACCAAGGAGATTATTTTAGCATCTGAGGTGGAGCGCCACACCTACCATCAGCTCCTTACTTTACCGCACAGATCTGTGTGCTACTCATACGCCAAGTTGGCGAGGACCGGTATCGAACTAGGAACCTTGTGGTTTCTAGCCGAACGCTCTACCGACTGAGCTAAACCACAGGGCAGATTGGGTTCTTTAACCTTATTATGGCAACCGGTCTATGAGAAGGAAAACTGAATTTAGACCCATTAAACTCCACTTAAAAAATTGACCTTGTGTCACATCCTGCTCATGTGGAGGGGTTGGGTGAATACAAAGTTAACAAATACTATGATATTATAAAGAAAGGCAAGAATGTGGAACCAAATAAAGCCCTGTATTATTTGGATTATTCGGACTATTGTCCTCATCTTTATTGTTATACAGGGTGTCCATAAAGTCTCTTTATCTCGTTCTCCAGATATCACTCCCCTGGACTTTTTCTATGGGGTTATGCTAAAGATATTGTATATCGAACAAAGATGCAGGCATCTGGTGATGAGGTTCCAGTTCTGGACATCTGGAGTGGGGGTTGAGTACCTCTTCACTGCTATTATTTTCAGGTCCACCCTGACTCAGAGTGGTAGTACCTGCTAAGGTCATCTTTATTGTTATACAGGGTGTCCATAAAGTCTCTTTATCTCGTTCTCCAGATATCACTCCCCTGGACTTTTTCTATGGGGTTATGCTAAAGATATTGTATATCGAACAAAGATGCAGGCATCTGGTGATGAGGTTCCAGTTCTGGACATCTGGAGTGGGGGTTGAGTACCTCTTCACTGCTATTATTTTCAGGTCCACCCTGACTCAGAGTGGTAGTACCTGCTAAGGTCCGATCTATGTGTCAAATATATCCATCACCACTAAATAATAAGTTAGACCCTTTATGGTTAGTTGGTTGGATTTTATGACATGTCAACTCTTGTTGGGTTATTTTATGCCACAGGCATTTCGTTTTATTCATTATTCATGGTACTTAATTCTTTTTTAAACAATTTTTGACAGATATTACTACTCCGTGTCAGAGTGGACCTGGGAGTAATGGTGATGAAGGGATACTGGAACTTCACCATCAAATAGAGTTTAACTCAACATCCTATTGAGAATTTCAGAGCCCTGTTCCTATAAGGATTTATTTTTAAAAATGGCTAAAAATGGCCTTTTTATTTAAAGTTACCAGAAATTTATTTCCCTTAAATTAAAGACTTAAATATGTTTAATATTACATTTAAACAAAGGCTATAATTTGGGTCGGATTAGGAAAATGAATGTCACTTCCGGCTGGGCAGAATAAGGTGGTATAGGACATTAAGAGTTAATGTCATACACAGGACATTAAGACCCTCAGCCACTGCCCTCAAGCACACATGATGATAAAAAGGGTTGGGACTTGTTATAGGGGAAATAGAGTTGTGTCAATCATATAGGTGCTAGGGCTTGATGTGAACAGCTGATTGATTGGAGAGGGGCCTCTCAGCCTGCCCATCTAGCCTAGGTAAGGGTCTAAGTGGAGTGTTGCATGTCATGGACTGTTCAGCCACCAGGGTTCCATCCCTCAGCATCACGGGTCACCACCCATAGCCAACAGGGTCTTACCCCTCTGCAGGGTGTATTCTAAATCCACAGCCGACAGGGTCGGATCCTTTTTGGATGCTCCATCCTACTTGTGGTGAAAAGATTGGTTAAATACCGTCATACAAAAATTGGTCCATCTATCTATCTATCTATACATATATGTAGAGCAGTTGTGTGTATGTATGTCCGAATAAAACTACGAAAATAAAACAATTAATGACAAAGTATGTATGTATGTATATATATATATATATATTATTTTTTGTTCACTATCCTTTTACCTACCTCATACTGTCAGATTTTACTCCAACAAT
>CM042162.1:21983834-21998834 GCA_023376005.1 Doryteuthis pealeii | reverse complement strand
CAGTTAAACTCCGCTTAAGAAATTGACCTTGTGTCACATTCTGCTCGTTCGGAGGGGTTGGTAAATATATATATGATCATGGAATGAAAATCTTAAAGTTTCAATAAAAAGCAAGTGTAATTAAGATGTCAATTTTTAATGTGAGTAGTTATTATTTACATGGATAGACTCCCTCGCTGATTAGCTGATACCGACTTTAGGCCACCCCGACAACTTTACTTTACTACCAGCAATTAACAGCGAAGTCTGATAGGGATGGATGGCGAGAGAGAGTCATGAGGAATCCATGCTGTCCGGTTGATACCGACAATAGGTCACACTGCCAACTTAATTAGGAGATATTTTGGTAGGGATGACAAGACTTTCGGACAACCCTGTAGATTAAAAGATTTACAATAGAGTAGTGATTAGCGGTTATTCTTTTAACGTATTCTATTTGTGGCAATTAATTGTTACTTTTACAGTTTGAACATTGCTGCCATTATCAACAGTAGCAAAACTAACACAAACATTAAGCAAAAAAATTGTGCTAAACTTGCAAATACATCGGAAAATTAGGGTGACCCAGAAAAAACAGAAAAAAACCCACAAATTTTGTAATAAAACTTAATTCTAACTTGGGAGGTTTAGGGTTGGGTTTAGGGTTAGTTTAATGGGAAAATAAATAAATAATTTGGGTTCTGTTTTTTCTGGGTCACTATGTATACAGGGTGACTCAGAAAAAAAACAGTACCCACAAATTCGGTAATAAAACTTAATTTTAACTATGGGGGTTTAGGGTCAGGGTTAGTGTTGGGGTTGGGGTTTAGGGTTAGTTTAATGGGACCGATTTGCAAGTTCAGCCAAAAATTGTCTGCCGCTTTGAATTGGCGGCCATTTTCCTTTTTGAACAAAAAAAAAAAAAAAAAAAAAGGTTAAAAGTAACAATTACTGTCCAATCTACTTCACTGGTTATTCCATGAATGTAAATTTATGCAGATCAGGAGAACTGTGATTGCGATTACTCACATGGCCACTCTGACCTGCAGTTGCAGTACCTGTTAATACCATCTCTGTGTCAAATAGATCGGTTTAAAAAATATACGTATTCAATAGGAACGTGTACAAAAATAACAAAACTCAAGAAACAACAGCTCAAAAAATGAAAGTAAAATGTACGCGATTCCATAACCTCTATGTATAAAATAACCTTACACAGGTTGACACACCGTTAAAATCGAATCAATCAAATCCA
Source organism: Doryteuthis pealeii (assembly GCA_023376005.1). Classification (NCBI taxonomy): domain Eukaryota; kingdom Metazoa; phylum Mollusca; class Cephalopoda; order Myopsida; family Loliginidae; genus Doryteuthis; species Doryteuthis pealeii. Next base: position 21,997,600 of record CM042162.1, on the reverse strand, counting down.
ATTTACAGCAACTGATTGTTACTTTTTCTGTTTTAATTTTACTTTAGTTGTAATAAAATCAACCAAAACATTAACCAAACAAAAGTCGTCTGCTGCTTTGAATTGGCCTCCATTTTTTATTTATTTTATTTTTAACAAAAAAGCGTAAAATTAAAAATTATTATCCAATTTACTTCACTGGTTGTTCATGAACAGACATTTTTGATGATTTATTTATCTTTTTTTTTTTTTTTGTTAAACAATTTTGATAAAATATTTTTTTTAATTCGATTTCTGTTATCCAGTTGGATGAGTTCTAGTTAAAAAGCTGTTCGGAAACTAAATTCTAATGTCCAGACAACAAAGAATGATAATAAAAAAATTACCACATATACCGTGAATTTCAAATGTGGTGTAAAAGGTTTCCGTAGTACGAAAGGGACAAAGCAAGACTAGTTTAAATCCTGGACAAGGTTGTTGGCCTTTCACATGGCGCTAATACCTTTGGGAAAGGTATGAAACCAATTATTCTCACCCATCTATGGGTAAATAGTTGGGGCAGACTGGGCTCTTTAACATTGGTTAGGCAACCAGTTTAGGAGAAGGAAAACTCTGAATTCAAGCCTGTTAAATTCCGCTTAAGAAACTGACCTTGTGTTACATCTGCTCGTGCAGAGGGTTGATATATATATTTCAATATTAAAAAACAAAAGGTTTTTTTAAATTTCAATTTTAGATATCTCCACCCACTTTTGATGAAAAACGATATATGACAGTGGGAAAAAATCACCCAAAATGTGTATAAAAAGTTATTCTATCATCACATCTTTGTGCAAAGATTGAGAAAAGTTTCCGTATAAAAATTATTCAGACCAACTATGTAAGATATTTGCATTTGAAAAGTTGTTTATAAAAACTGCATTTCAGACAGGACCACAGAAATTGGATTGTACCGATTTTAACTGGAGTAAATCTATAAAAAAATTAGGTAATTAATTTTCAAGTCACAGGAAACTTAGTTATTTGTTCTAATAATTCAGAAAATAGGATACAGAATTTCATAAAAATAAAAGGGGTTTCCTGGGTATGGCACTAAAGTACATCTGATGGTGAGGCTTCAGTTCTGAAGATCTGGGGAATTTTATTGCCATTACTCCCAGGTCTACCCTGCCCATAGTAGTATATGTTAGGGAGCCATCTATGGGCCAAATAGATCTGTTTAAAAATAATTCGTATTCAATATAGCAGAGTGTAAAAAAAAATAAAAAAAAAAAAAAAAAAAAACAGAAAAAAACAAAAAAAATCTCAGGAAACAACTACACCAAAAAGGTAAATATAAATGTATAGCGCACATCTAGGCATGAAATAGCACTAGACGGGTTGACATGCCGTTAAAATCAATCAATCATATTTAAAGCAATTAATTGTTACTTTTTTCAGTTTTAACATTGCTGTAACTTTAACAGTAGCAAAACAAAATTCAGACATTGACCTGGTCGTCTGCTTCTTTGAATTGGCGGCCATTTTTTTTTAAGTGTAAATGACATTTACACTTAAAAAAAATTCTGCCTGAAAATTACCCTTTCGCATGTAATACGGATAGGTTTATTTATTTTTTAAGATAACAATGTAATTTTTTCCAATCGGATAATTTGATCTTTGAATTAACTGTTTTTCTTTGTAACAACCCTGTACGATCTTTAATTGTTTTTTTACGAGATTTTTGATAAACAAAGTTCGGAAATATTTATTTCCGTTTTATTCAAGATGGCCTAAACTGGTAAATCGGTGGTCCCTAGTAAATGTAAATATTACACCCAAATTTAATTTACTCGAAGTTCCATGAACGTAAAACAAAATCAGAAAAGTTTTGTGAAATCTAACCATTTTGATATATATATATATATATATATATATATATATATATATATATATATATATATATATACTACAATCCGATTTGTAGTTCAGTTGGGCGAGTTCTACTTAAAATTATGTTCGAACACTAAGTTCTAATAGCAAGGCATTGAAGAATGTTGAAAATTTACCATTCAACCACAGATATCTTGAATTTCAAAATTCAACAAGAAAATATATTTTATTTTAATTCTTTGTACTAATGTACTTCCACCCATTTTTTATGAAAAGCGATACATGATGTGTAAAAAAAATCGCCCAAAATTTCTATACAAAGCTAATTTTATCGTCAAAATCTTTGATGAAAAAAATTGAAAAAAGTTCTGTAATAGAGATTATTTATGTCAACTATGTAAAATATTTGCGTTTGAAAAGTTGTTTACAAAAAAATGCATTTCACACAGGACCACAGAAATTGGATTGTGCCAATTTTAACCGAAGTAAATCTATAAAAATTAGATAATTAATTTTCAAGTCACAAGAATCCATTAAAATATTTGTTTAATTTAATTTTGATATTAATATTTAAGTTATTTGTTCTAATGATTCAGAAAATAGGGTACAGAATTTCATCAAAATAAAGTTTTATAATGAATGAATTAATACATACAGTTCCGAATTTTCTTCAGAAAATCAGACCCATTCATTATTTGACATTTTTAGTTCATGGTTGTACACTCTAAATGAGAGCGAGTTAAGGTGGTGATTTATATACGAATTGGATCAATCCATTTAATAGTGATAGGTACATAGGCATCCGCATACCTGGGCGATTCCAAACTATACAGTCAGAGATGAAAGGGTCTCATCTTCTTTGCTTCGTAAAGAAAAAGCATAGTGATTTTTGGCAAAGCTGACAATTGTTATAAATGATGATACGAACAGATTTTGATTGATTTTAATGACATGTCAGCTCATCTATGGTTATTTTTTGCCTAGAGGTTAAAAAATTCCGGCGTATTGGCTAATACCTTAGGGAAAGGTATAAACTAGGTATACCCAAAATGGTCCTAAAATACGTTTCTGACAAAATGAATTTAGCCAGAAAATAATTTACCAAAAATCAGGGAATTATCGGATTTTAATGAAATTTTCAGTGTTTATTTATCAAAGAATGATCTTTATAATGCATTATTTATTTTATTTCAAAACTTTCTCATTTTTTTTCAGGTCACTTAATTTTGACCCCCCCCCTATATTTGGGGGCGTATCATTTTTTCGAGTTGTTCTTATACTGTACTAATTACAGTATAAATAAAGAGATAAAAGACCGAAGTTATGAATAGAAAAAAAATTTTTACGGTGGCTTTTCTATGAGAAAATAACTACCGAAAATCGGAAAATAAAATGTAAAAAAAACAAATAAAAATTTTTTGGAGATTTCTTTTTTACTCATTTCGATCATTATTTAATTGGCTATTATCTTATAAAAGAAAAAAATTATACTTCGATATTTTTTCTGCTTAAAAAGGGGGGGGCTACATTTTCAATCCAGTTTTTCTTCAAAACGTATACATTGATTGACTAAAATAAGTTTTGCATTAAATAGATATTTATTTTTAGAATTTAAAATATAATATTTTAAACTTAACCTCAGGCTTTTCATATTTTAAATTAATTTTATATATTAATTTTTCATAACAAAACATATTTAATTAAAGTTTTGAAATAAAATAACTGATGCATTATAAAATTAAAAAATCGATAAATCAATACTGAAAATTTCATTAAAATCGGATAATTACCTGATTTTTGGTAAATTTTTTTGCAATCGGGAATTTTACATTAAATTTGAAAACAAGAACTTTTTACCATTTAAAAACAGCCAAAATGGCGGATCGCGTAGAAATTGACCAAAACAAATCGTTTAAAATCTATTAAGAATAAACTGCATAGGGAATGATATTTTTCTTTTTTTTAATGATGGTCATTATGTTACTACTTATCGTTTTAGACAAAAGTTTGACCTTAAATAATAGATTTGATTAATTTTAATTCGTTTTTAAAATTCGTAGCAGACGATTTTTTGGCTATACCTAGTATAAACCCTTTCCCCCCCCCCCAGCTATGGCTTAAATAGTACTACTGTTCTTCTACACAGATGTCTTTAGTATTAAATAACCCACGAAGATTGATATGCCATTTAACAAAGGAGAGAAAACCACGTTAATTTACGTTCATATTTACATTTGTTGAGTAGTTGTTTCTTCAGTTTTTTTCTTTTTCTTTTTTGTTTTTTTTGCACATGGACCTATCAAATACGAATAATTTTTAAACAGATCTATTGGCTCCCATAGATGAGACTCTAACAGGTACTACCACTCCGAGTCAAAGTGGAACTGGGAGTAATAACAATAAAGGGGGTAATTCACACTTTCCAGATTTTCAGAACTGGAGTCCCACCACCAGATGCAGTTATACCCAGGACCATCCCTTTATTTTTGGAGGGGTTACAGTCGACGTATTCTAAACGCCGCCGATAGGGGGGGGGGGGTTAAAAGGTTACAATTCAATCACCCACCCCTAATACGAGGGAGTGCAGAAAATTACAGCCGGGGTGAGGGTAGGGGAGAAGGGAATGACCTAGAGTCATGAAATCTACATGCTATTCCATGAATTCAGCCAGTAATTCAAACACTCAAGGCACATCGTTTTTCAAGGTTTTTATTTATGTCTTACCTTTTACCTACTTAAAAAAAAATAGGCTAGTTTGCCGGCCCCGGTAAAATAGACTTAAAAAAAAAAAGAGAAAGATTATTTTACCTGTCCTAGAAAAATAGATCACAGGCTATTTTGCCCGCAAATATATTTGAAATATATTTCAAACTATCTAAAAGCTAAAAGATTATAATGGTTGTTGACGAGCAATCTGGGATTATCTAAAAGGTAGTAGTTGTGCAATTCTGTGATACAAACTTTAAAACAATTATCTAAAAGCGAATTTCTTAAAATGGTATTTGACAAGAATTTATCTGGTTAGTGTTGGGGTTAGGGTTAGGGCAAGATTTAGGGTTCAAGGTTACAATTCTATATCTATTAATAATGGAGATTCGCTTCGGGTTTTTGTCTGTAACAAAAACTACGTCACTGCCTACGTCACTATACCCGAAATCGTCATAACATAGAATAAATACACTCAAAATTTGAACATGCAACATTAGACGGTCCTCATTGTTTTTTAAAACAAGTTTTAATAGATACACCCCCAGTATCATATATTTATATATAGTTTGTTTTATTTTAATAGATATTCAAAGTTAATAGAACTTAGTTTCGATTTCAAATTGTTTTATTTTTTTTTTTACTCCTTTAATAAATTTGATGATTTCATGATTTATGGTTCAAACTCTCATCCGATTTTCGGTAGTTATTTTCTCATAGAAAAGCCACTGTAAATTATTTAATTTTTAACTTCCACCTCCTCAAGCAATATCTTTCAAACATTTATTTTACATCGCCCGGAGGGTATTTTTTTATTTTTCTAGTTTTAACAATTGATAGTGGAAAATGACATTTTTCCAGTTTGAAAAAAATTCATGATAATTAAATTTACCTTTACCATTTCCTTTACTTATTTATTTTTTAATTTTGTAAAAATTCACATGTTTGATTACAAAGTCATTAACGGTATCTATGTTTTTCATTCAGAAAAATTCTTTATGCACCTTTATCCTTCACAAAATATAAATATAAACGAATATAAAATAAACTTTTGTATTAAATCTGTGTTGTTATTTTTAACATTACTAGCATTCATAATTAAAAATATTTACAGGGCAGGTAAAATAAGCATAAAAGTAGGTTTGTCTATTTCACCGGAACCAGCAAAATAGCCTCTTCCTACTTTAAACCGCTCACAGCGGCTCTCCACAACTGCGATCCTACTGTAAACAAAGTACAAAAAATAATGGTTAGTTCATTATAATTGAGCAGAAGGACTCACATTACAATAATAATAGGATTTTATTTGAATAGAATGAGTTCTGAGGTGAATAGATAGTGAACTTTGAAATATCCCATCATATAGGTAAAAAAAAAAAAATACTACAAAAATTTGGTACAGCCGTGGAGAAAATTTGGTAAGCAAAGAATTTTAAAAAATCATGTACAACCACAAAGGGTTGTCGAAGGTGAAGTTGAGTCGGAATTTTGTGGACTGACTGGCGATATATGTTGAGTTCTGATTCCAATTCAGGACTTTGAGTAACAAGATGACAAAGCAAAGACGGCGACAAGGGCTGTGAGACGGAGCTATCAATCTGGTCAAGAACCAGCTGTCCGATCTGGTCAATAACCCTTTTGGGACCTCTTTTATGGGTTCCAAACCCCTGAATTCAGGGTTCTGATTGGCCAGCTAATAGAAACGCCGGACCAATGGTCTTACAGTGTAAACATCAGGAGGCGTACAAAAACCCACCCACGCGGTCGCATTTGATTGGACGGCCAATCGAAATCATGGCCTTGGGTTACACATCTTGGAGGGGGGCAACAAGTCTCCGCCCCAGTTTCCTGATTGGTGAGGCACCTGAAAATATTTTTGTTATTGTATAAATGGTCTTGTGCCAGACTTATCTGTCAGTGGCTATGATAATTCCAAGAAATTGGCCTGGGATTATGTTATTCTTACTGAATCTATATTTTAAAGATTTAAACTAACTTCGTTGAGTAAATTCTCTTATCTTATGCAGTCCTCACAAGAACGACAATAGATATGTATATGACAGCAGTTGTATAAAACAGCCATTCGTTTTATATCAACCGATTTCTTTTGTTCGAATAATTTTTCCTATCTTGTGTTGATGTTACCCCACCCCTGACTTGTACGTCGCTTGTACGACTCTAGAGACAATTGTTATTTTTATATCCAAAAGTTAACCAAAATTGTTTTTTCAAGTATCTAATGAGATATTGGATTTTATGGCATGTCAACCCTTGTTGGGTTATTATATGCCGAATACGTTTTGTTCTTTTCATGCTTGATGGGTATTCAAATTTTTGAAACTAAATTTTTAACACATATTTTAAACTCATTTTTTCTACGTAACCCATAGATGGGACCCTAACATGTACTATTACTACTCCGGGTCAGAGTGGACCTGGGAGTAATGGTGATGATGGTGTGTACTCCACATTAACCGGCCTAGCTGGTAAACTTAATTCAAACCAGCTGTAAGTAAAGTAAGTAAAGTCGTCGGGGCGGCCTAAAATCGGTATCAGCCAGTCATCGAGGGAGTCTATCCCCTTTTCAATAGCGCTAGACCTAGGAGATTGTTTTAGCATCTGAGGTGGAGTGCCACACCTACCATCAGCTCCTTACTTTACCGCACAGATCCCTGTGCTACTCATACGCTGAGTTGGCGAAGTGACCTTGTGTCGCATTCTGCACTGGAGGAGATTTTGGGGGTTTTATTTTAGAAGATATACAAATAAACTCTTTCCAATTATCCTTTTTTCTTGGTGTGTGCGTGGGGGAGGGGAGTAATCAAAAATTGTAATTTACCCAATTTTTTTCCCCGTTAGACAATTCCTGGTGATCTTCCAATATGTGATCTACCGAATGGTTTCTAATCCAATATGTGATCTACCAAGTTGTTTACATTCCAATATGTGATCTACCCATTAACTACCCATTATACTAGGTATAGGCAATTTTGTCGTCTGCTAGGAATTTTAAAAGCGAATTAAAAATAATTAAATCTATTTTTTATGGTCAAACTTTGTCTAAATCGATAAGTAGTAACATAATAACCATCATTAAAAAAGTGAATGGTTTCTAATCCAATATGTGATCTACCGAGTTGTTTACATTCCAATATGTGATCTACCCATTAACTACCCATTATTTTCCCATTAAACTAACCCTAAACCCTGTCTTCTTTTTTCCTAGTAGATCACATGCCATGAATAGTTGATCAATAGTAGATCACAAACCTTCGGTAGATCACATATTGGAAGAGCACCCAATTCTTTATAATGTTTACGTGAAATGACGGACAGTTACTCAGTAAATATTTCTATATCTATTCTGAAATGAATTAGGGGAGGAGGATAAACACCTATGTCAATTTTTTTATGCAATTATTTATTTTTTGGATGGATCGGTCGACGAGTATACCTAGCTAGCTAGAACCGTGTAGCAGTATGAACAGTTTTGTTACCCGCTTCCCCAAATAAAACTTCCGGCTATATGTCGAAATGTATTGTACACTTCTAGAACCGAAAGGGTTCTAGAAATGTACAATAAATAAAAATTATTTGGAGTGGGTGCAGAAATATACCCACATCAAATAGTGAGTTAAGGAGGATAAACACCTAAGTCAATTCATTTTTTGGGGGTGGGGGGGCTGTCTTTAGAAGATATACAAATAAACTCTTTCCAATGATCCTTTTTTTCTTGGTGTGTGAGTGTGTGAATGTGTGTGGGGGTAAACAAAAATTGTAATTTACACAATTTGTTTTTCTCCATTCGATAATTCTTTATAATATTTACGTGAAGTGACGGGCAGTTACTCAGCAAATCTTTCTATATCAGTTTTGAAGTGAGTTAGGTTAAGATAAGAATGAACAGAGACTTCAAATGAATCAGCAAATAAAGAAAGTTGAAAAACGAACATTGTGCACATTCTTATTGCTCCCCTGAGAAGTGGAATTTTTAGATTACAAAAGACAGTACTGCATAGAATGCTTTCTTTGATAAAAAAAAAACAAAACAAAAAAAAACAATAAAAGAAATAAAGAATAAATAGCATTTCTGGCATTATTTCCTTAAATTCTGATGAGGGAATTTTACAAAAAAGAAAGATGTAAAACGGACTGTTTTTACCTGACGTTTTCTGTGTTTAATTGTATTTTAATGGTTTCGGGTTCTTTGTTTAATGATATTTTAATGGTTTTGTATCTTTTTAATGGGATATTAATTGTTTAATTTCTTTTTTTAAAAGGGATATTAATGTTTAGTTTTTTTTTAATGGGATATTAATGGTTAGATTCTTTCTTCTTTTTTTTAATGGGATATTAATGGTTTAGATTATTTCCTCTTTTTTTAATGGGATATTAATGGTTTAGATTCTCTCTTTTTAATGGGATATTAATGGTTTAGATTCTTTTTTAATGGGATATTAATGGTTTAGATTCTTTTTTTTTAAGAACCTTTGTGGGTTATCTAATACCAAAACTATCCTTGTAAAAGAACAGTAGTGGTACTATACACCCCATAGCTGGTAGATAAGAGGGATCGTAATTTTTGCAAGAGTATGAGGTTTGGTTCGATTTTTTAATGCCATATCACCCTTTGTGGGTTATTTAATGCCAAAGACCCCTTGTGGAAGAATAGTAGTGGTACTAATAATTCAACCCATAGCAGGAGGAATGTGAGGAGGGTTCCTGAGATAGATAATGAATGAACAGATCGATAATGAACAGGCTGAGATAGTTTCTTTGTTTAATGGCATATCAACATTTCGTGGGTTATTTAATACCAAGGCCATCCTTGTATGTATGTATTTATTTATTATCAGGGTGAACCTGGGTGTAATTGTAATGAAAGAGTGCTCCACACTTCCCAGAGCTCCAGGGTTGGAAGTTCACCATTAAATGCAGTTTAACGTCATGACCAGAACATGAAGACCCTCAGCCACCACCTTCTAACACATATATGATAAAATGGGAAGCGTGTTGTGTAATGGTTAAAGACATGGGAAATGGACTCGTCGCCCCGAGTTCAAATCCTGGAGGTAGTAATTGCATTTCACTTAGCGCTAATACCCTTGGGAAAGGTATGAATCCTACTCTCCCTCCAGCTATGGATAAATAGTAGGGAAGACTGGGCTCTTTAACCTTGGTTAGGCAACCGATCTAGGAGAAGGAAAACTCTGAATTCAAACCTGTTGAACTCCGCTTAAGAAATTGACCTTGTGTCACATCCTGCTCGTGCAGAGGGGTTGGTAAATGTGTATAGATGATTAAAAAAAGGGGAGGTTGCCATAAGGACAATAGGGTTGGGACAATCATATAGGTGCTCTGGGTTTATGAGACCAGCCAATTGATCGGAGGGGGTCCTCTTCGACCGCCCGTCTAGCCTAAATAAGGGCCAAAGTGGAGTGTTGCAAGCTACCAGGATCGCATCCTCACGCATCACGTGTCACCACCTACGACAACAGGTTGTCCCATTGGAAGGGGTCTTACCCTTCTATGGAGGTGCAGCCGCCTATTGTGCATTTTCTCGCTGGTTCTAAAAAAGGGTGATCACGGAAAATTCTTCTAAAAATCATATAAAATAAACTAACAATCCGATTTTAATAAAACTTTCGGTATATGAAGTAATAAAAGACGAACTTTTATTGTAAATAAATGTTTACTAAATTGAAAAGCTGATAATTTTTTCCCTTAATTTTTGTTTTGCGCATTGATCCCTCGTACAAAGATCTTAGTAAAAAAAAACTAAATCGCTACTAATTCGGTTTTGGTAATAGGGCATCTTAAACATTGAAACTTAAATCTCGTAAATAAGAAAGAATATATATCTTTTTTTCTTTTTTTAATTATTAGGTTATTTTCTAAAGAATTTTATATTAAAAGTTCCTATTGTCTACTTGTTTTTTTTTTTAATCTATAAAATGTAAAATAAATATTTTTCTTTAGCGGATATCAAAATCGTATTTATTAATCAAAGAAAATATTGTATAAAAAATATCTAGCTAAAAATAATGACATAACATATTTCGGTTTTTATTTTTTTTTTTAATTCAAAATAATGTTTGAATTACAAATTGTCGTCATTCTTATTAATGGATGGATCTAACGGAAATAATATCCGCTTTGGTTTTTGAGGAAAACTCTTGTAGTTGTTGTTGTTGTTGTTTTTGTTGCAGCGCTGGGTTGTTGAGGTACATAAGTTAAATCGTGAGACATCAAGGAAATGCTAAATTAGTAATTCGTTTTTGCTTCAATAGGGATCACCAATTCGGTCACGTGATCAGTTTAAGCCATCTTGAATAAAAACGAAAATAAATATTTCCGAACTTTGTTTATCAAAAATCTCGTAAAAAAAACAATTAAAGAGCGTACAGGGTTGTTACAAAGAAAAACAGTTAATTCAAAGATCAAATTATTCGATTGGGATATGCGGAGATAATGCGGACATTTCGAAACCCCGCGTTTTGCACATGCCTATATATATATATATATATATATATATATATATATATATATATATAGTGAGAGAGACAGAGACGGAGGGAGACAGAGATGGATAGGAAGGAACTGACTGAGATATATAGATTGATTAAAACGGACCGTGATGGATGGATAGATGATAGATAGACAGATAGGAACTGACCGAGATATATAGATATATAAAGAGACCGAAATAGATGAAAGAGATACATAATATATAAAGACTTTGGATATTCATTATAATTACTATAATTCAAATCCTTATCTCCTATCAAACTGACTCATTCGTTTACATTCATAGACATTTCTCTAATTACTTGTTTTTGTCATTCGATAATTTGTTTTAGATTTGAAAAAAAAAAAAAAGTTGATTAAAATAAAACAGGTCGACAAAAGTAATAAGGAGTGTCTCCGTGGCATGGTGGATAACGTGTGAGACTGCGACATCGTAGTAAACGAATTTGAACCCCAGACGCACTATTACAGGTAATCAGAACATTAGCGACATAAATGAGAGTAACCTCCCCTTGTTTCTTTCACTTTGAGGAAGCCGTCTGTTTTGCTCGGCCATTTTCATTTAACCGTAATCAATACAACTGCATGTTTTAATACGAACATATCATAAAATGTGTTCTTAATAACAATTAAGTTCATTTCAAATAATGCACAAGCACAATTAAGAACACAGTTTATGATGTTTTGTATTGATTCGAATAAAATTCGTATTTTCAGAGTTGATTTATGGTAAAATGAAAAAATGCCTAACCAAAACAGACGGCTTCCTCAAAGTGAAAGAAACAAGAGGAGGTTACTATCATTTATGTAGCTAATGTTCAGATTACCATTACATTCACTTTCGGACTAATACCATTGGGAAAAGTGTGAACCTCCTCATTCTCACAGCTATGGGTTAACTAGTACCGCTACTATTCTTCTACGAGGATGACTTTGGCATTAAATAATCCACGAAGTTTGATATGCCATTAATAATAGAAAACAAACCAAACAATTTCTTGGGGTTTGTTGATATTTTTATCTAATAATTATTTCTTACTAGCAGGGCCTGTGGATCTACGACAGTATGATAATCTAATTATTACAACGTTTGATATGTTTACTTAAGAGCTATTGCGAATAGTACAATATGTAAAAAGTATAATAATCTTCACTAGCAGGACCAGTGGATATACCACAGCATAATAATTCAATTATTACAACGTTTGATATGTTTACTTAAGAGCTATTACGAATAGTTCAATATGTAAAAAAATATAATAATCTTGATTTAACTATCTCTCACTCTTTTTTTCTTTCTGTCCTTTTCATTATGTTCGATTGAAACAAATTATAGCTATCACCCCCTCTCTTTCTCCTACTTTATTTCTTGGATATTTTTTCTGTATACTATGTCCTTTTCTTCTCTTTCGATATAATAAAAACAAAATGTTACATTATTTAGCTGAGGTGACGACACTAATAAAAAATAAGAATTCTACGGATAAGCAACACCAGATACTCAGGATTTACATTTTTTACATTTTATCTTGACGATTTGGACGGTCTGATTTTTAACCAGGGGGTGTTGAAAGATAACAAGTGTATTAATATATAGATATTTTTTATCTAATCTTTTATTTGTGTCTTGTGGTGGAGTCCCCCTGGTGCAGTGGTTAACGTTCAGGACTGCAATATCATAGTAAGCAAGTTCGAACTCCAGTCAGCCTATTATGTTCAATTTTGGAATAATACCATTAGGAAAGGTATGAATCCCCTGGTTAAAATTGCAAATTGTAGTCAAAATTAAAACGAAAAAATTTGGCTTGGCCATAGATTTTAATGAATTATTAATGACACGATTTATGTTATTTCCAAATTAGATTTTAACCGTTAGTTGTGTTTAAAGGGAGAAAAAAAATAAAACAGATGAATGATAAGACTTGTCCGAATTAATAAACATGTACAAACAAAAAACGTACTTTCAATTTCATTATTACAGGCGACGCGTGCTTTTCTTAAGTATAGATGACCAAAAGTGTAATAATCTGTGTTTTTTATGTTAATAAATTCTCGGAAAATATTTATCTCCCTTAAAAGTTAGTTCTCTTGCAGCCCTCCGTAGGAAAATAACGTCCAATGAAAAACGGTTAAAAACACAATTAACGGTTAAAATTTAAGTAAAAAATAACATAAATCGTATCCTTAGTAATAATTAAATTCATTAAGATCTATGCCCAAGCCAATTTTTTCCGTTTTAATTTTGACGATGATTTGCAATTGAAACCAAATCCTCTGACCCCCCCCCCCAGTTATGGGTTAAATAGTACCACTACTGTTGTCGGTAGAGCATTCTCAAAATTCCGATTTCAATACCAGCCCTCGCTAACTCAGCGCATGAGTAGTACAGCTTGAGTAATCTGATCTGTGGGGTAAAGCATCTGAGAGTGCTCCACCTCAGCAAAAACAACATCCCTGGTTTAGCGCTAGCGAAAAGGGGAGAGACTCCCTCGCTGTTCAGTTGATACTGACAATAGGCCATCCCGTAGAATCTACTACTTATATACTGTTCATCTATAAGGTAGGTTTCGGCATTAAATATCCCACAAAGGTTTATGTGCCATGGTAAACAAAGAAACTGGAACATTCATGTGCTTAATTCATAGTCCAGATTAAAAGCGCAGTAAGGGTAACCCGATGCC
>CM042162.1:21971334-21976334 GCA_023376005.1 Doryteuthis pealeii | reverse complement strand
CAAAAAGGCAGGACACATACTATAACAGAATCAAAAATGTAGGCTACATACTATAACAGAATCAAAAGGGTAGGCCACATACTATAACGGCACCGTCTTTTTTATGTAAGTATTTTTTATAGAGCATCCAATGAATATCAAACTCGCTATTCTGTAATAACGGATCTGCGAGACAAGTTTGCTAACCATTACAGCACGATTTCGAACTTTAGATGCCTCACTTTAAAAATGAGTAGAAGTAAAAGTCGTCGGGGTGGCCTAAAGTCGGTATCAGCCAATCAGCGAGGGAGTCTATCCCCTTTTCACTAGCACTAGACCAAGGAGATTGTTTTTGCGTCTGGGGTGAGTGCCACACCTACCATCAGCTCCTTACTTTACCGCACAGATCCCTGTGCTACTCATACGCTGAGTTGGCTAGGCCGGTATCGAACAAGGACCCTTGTGGTTTCTAGCCCAACGCTCTACCGACTGAGCTAACCCAGCCGCTACGGGTAGGACGTGACACAAGGTCGCAAGTATGGAGCATCCAGTGAGGATCGAACTCGCCATTAGAAGTGGAGAGATAAATGAATACACACTTTGCAAACTATTAGGGATACCATTATGGTGTAATGCCGAGTAAGCCAGTCTCGCGGATCCATTACTGCTGAATAGCGAGTTCGGTCGTCGCTGGATGCCCCATACTTGCAACCTTATGTCACATCCTATACGTGGCGAAAGGGTCGGGTTAAAAAAGGCGCACCATCGTGGTGTAATTGTTATCAAGCTAGTCTCGCATATCCATTACTGCTGAATAGAGTGTTCGATCACCTCATGCTTGCGACCTTGTGTCACATTCTATCCGTGACGATCGGGTTGGGTAAAAAGGGGTTCCCATCATTGTGTAATGGAACAAACTAGACTTGCAGATCCATTACTGTAAGAAAGGGATTTCATTGCGGTGAAATCTTTAGCAAGCTAGTCTCGCAGATCCATTACAGCTGAATAACAGTTCAATTCACTGGATGTCCCATACTTGCGACCTTGAGTCAAATGCTACCCATGGTGGATGGGTTGGGTATATATAACTACTTTGCAAGCTGTTATTGCAGATCAATTACTACTGAGTAATAAGCGGAGACTTTTAACTTTTTAAAGTTAGAAAGATCGAACTTAGTAACAACAGGTCGTAAAATTGGCAAATATGGTTCGTTAAGCGTGTAGCCGGAACAGATAGTTATCTGAATATTGATCTGAAATTTTCATTGTATAATGTCCAATTCGGCACGTCTGAACTAAATTGGTCCCGTCTACAGTACATACACAAGTATAAATTTATGGCTAAACTTGCAAATCGGTCAGAAAATTAGGGTGACCCAGAAAAAACAGAACCCACAAATTTTGTAATAAAATTGTTAATTTTAACTAGTGGGTTTAGGGTTAGGGTTAGGGTTTAACCTAATTTTCCGACCGATTTGCAAGTATAGCCCAACAAAGTTTTTTTTTTTTTTTTTTTTTTTTTTTTTACCGTATTTGATAAGATTATCAAACTGAAGTAATTCTATTTACATTACAGATTATAGCGACGTAAAAGTAAAAAAATATATATACATCTAAAATTATCAAACAATTTTTAAATTTCGAATAAATTTGGTATACCCAAAATTTCACGTGTTTTTTTTTATTTAAATTGAATTACAATTCAACAAAACTCGAGAAAAAACATTGAATGAAACTAATCGTAATTTTTTTTTAAATCACACGTAAAAGTTGTTTTACAGTCTTTAAAACGGAAGAATTTTATAAATTAAAATTTGTATGTGTCGTAAATGGCGCATTTTTGCCATTTTTTCTCTTGGAGATGTGCTCTTTTTATATACTTATACTAGGTGTGTCAAAAAGTACAAAATATTTCGATACTTTTTGACACACCTTGTATTCTGAAAAAAAATAACGTTTTATCCATTCTTAGTTTCTATCTTGGTAAATACAGCTTTAAACTTGGTACTTTTTTGACACACCTTTATTCTGAAATAGTTAATGAGTGGAACGTTATTTTTTTCCAGAATACAAGGTGTGTCAAAAAGTACAAAAATCTCGATACTTTTTTAACACACCTTGTATAATAAAATTATAATTAAAGAATTCATAAAATTCTATTATACATAAATTTAGAGCATAAACTTACATATAAACAATTTTCCCTTAACTTAAAAGTTTTCTGTTCTTTAGGTACCACCAAAATACGCCACGTGGTCAGTTTAGGTCATATTGTAGAAAGAAACGTAAATGTTTGTAAACTTTTTTCTTTAAATCTTGCAAAAAAGAAATAACGAACATAAAGAATTGTTACAAAGAAAATCAGGTAATTCAAAGAGCAAATTATCCGATTGGGGAAAAATTACTCACCGTTATCTTGAAAAATAAGTAAAACGGTCCATTTTTTTACAACAGGATCAGTCTCTTTATTGATATATTTTAACAGGATTCTGTATTCATGGTTCTTTTACTAAAAAAAACTCCCGTTTAGAAACTTATAAAAATCTTCTGATATAATTATTCAAACTCTTATCATTATAGAAAAAAAGTAAAAATCGTTTTTTGTCAGTTTATTTTTTCATATTTCATAAAATAAAATAGGTGGGGTGTAGACCTCGTAAAAAATATTTCCGTTAATATATTTTAGGAAAAACCTATTTCAAACATATTTTCATCAAAAGGTAAGTAATTAGGGAAATTTTCGTGAAAATCAGGCCATTAATTGATTTTTCATAGAATTCTTTTAAAAGCCTCTAGTCATAACTTGTTTTTGGCTACGTTAATTTTCAATTGATTTAACGATGCGAAAATGTAAACATTGTTTTTCGTTCATAATTTTCATTATTTCCGTAAGCTGAATTTTTTTTAAATCATCAGTTTTCTTTAATGTTTCTTCTTTTGAATGGACAAAAAAATTCAAGATAATATTAACCTTTATGCAAGTTTCATTGTGTTAAATATAGGGGTGGGATATATGGGTAAATTTCACAGGGCAAATTGGAGGTACCTAGTGTACTATAAGTAAATAGTGCTCAATATCATTGATAGAGCAAGTATATCTAACTTAAGGTAGTCATTGACTTCCTGTCCGCGCTACCCTAACTTAGAAGAATGGTAGTACATGTTAGGGATCCCTCGTATGGGTTAAATACTAAAAATGAGTTTTAAAAAATTGTTTTAAAAAAAAAAGAGTTTAAATGAAATATATAAATACCCATCAAGAATGAATAAAACAAAACGTTTTCGGCATAAAATAACCCCAAAAGAGTTGACATGCCGTAAAAACCCACCGACCAAATATACATTGCTGTGATTTTGTGCTTTTCACATTTTATATTTGACATGACAAAGAAATCATAACGAAAACGTAAAGTGTACACACACACACACACACACACACACACACACACACAGTTAAACATTTCGAACTTAAGATTTTGTGTGTGTGTGTGTGTGTGTGTGTGTGTGTAGCCGTCCAAAGAACCCGAGAAAAAAACAAAAAAAAAACAACAAAAAACGGCACATCATAGAGAGGCTTTCATTAGCGCAATACACTTAAACGCTCTAACTTATAGAATTGAGAAATTTTCGATTTAATTTTCAAACAATTTGTTTTTGCGTGGTCGTTGTTCGCGCTGGACGTGATTTAATTGTCCGAATTTATCTGAGATTTATTTCCCGATTTTCGGTACTTATTTTTTTTACTAGGATATCTCCCTAAAAACATTTTTTCTTCTATTCACACCGTCGGTTTTTCGTCTTTTTATTTATACTGTAATTTAGCTTCGAACGTATATAACCCCACCGATATTTTGCGCCCCACCAAAATAAAGGGGGGGGGTGGCAGTGACTAAAAAAAGAAGTTTTGAAATAAAATAACATGCATTATAAAATTCATTCATTGATAAATCAACACTGAAAATTTCATTAAAATAGGATAATTCCCTGATTTTTAGTAAAAAATTTTCAATCGAGGGGGTTGAATTTGTTTTGTAAAACAGATTTTTCGGCAACTTTGGCAGTGACTAATGTCATATATTTGTTTTTTACGTTGAAATCTCAGCTTGTTTTGTATATTGTATAAATTCACACAAAGATTACAATTGCCCAAACAAAACCGAACCATAATAGTCATTGTTTCATTGATAAAAATATTAGTGTTAGAATAATTCTTTTTACTTTTGATATTTTTACGTTACAAAATTTTATGAGTACCTTCCTGGAATGACCCAACCTCTGTGGAAGTCTCCCAGCAGTTCCCCAAATACATTCATAAAATAATAATATTGATTTTTAAAAGGTTCGTTTTGTAAAAGAAAAAAGGGTTGCTTACCTGTTAATCTAAAACATAAAGGGGTAGCTCATCGTCCTCGGTATAAATAAAAAAAGAAGGTATATCCCTTTTCACTCTCTTTATTTCTCCCTCTCCGGTTTTTCTTTTCTTAAAAATGATACAAAAAAACCAACACTTTCCAGTGTCGACCAGTTGTGTATCGTAAATACTTTTCGTTTTTCTTTAGTGTTTAAACTAAAAAGAACCACCTTCTTTTTCTTCTTTTTAAATATATATATATATATATTTGTTTTTTTATAAAGACTTTTTTTCTTTAGTCAAAAAGTGGTTCTCGACTTGACTGTTAGTAGCTTTAACAGAGAAATCCAAGCACAGGAAATCAATTTCTGTTTTTTGTTTGTTTGTTCCCTTTTTTTGTATCCCAGGAACCCCTATTTTCTTTCTTTCTTTCTATTTATTTATTTTCATTTCATTTTATTTTATTTTTAGTTTTTTTGCTGTTGCTTTTTCTTCTTCTCTTTATGGGAGCTCTTCACATGTGCACCCTGTGTTAATATAAGAGAGAACGAGCCTCATATGTGTCAATAAGTGAAATAACAGCAGTCGTCTTTCGTATGGATGTGGAAAGACGAAATGTAGGCGGGTGTACGGTTGAAGTGGGTGGGCTTAAGTGTGTCAGTGCGTGACC
>CM042162.1:21913834-21968834 GCA_023376005.1 Doryteuthis pealeii | reverse complement strand
AAAATTTAAAATATAATGTCCAATTCGGCACGTCTGAACTAAATTGGTCCCGTCTACAGTACATACACAAGTATAAATTTATGGCTAAACTTGCAAAAAGGTCAGAAAATTAAGGTGACCCAGAAAAAACAGAACCCACAAATTTTGTAATAAAACTGTTAATTTTAACTAAACCCAACCCAACCCTAACCCTAGTTTTTTTTTTTCAAGTGACACAGCTTCAGCTACGGACTTAATTCGTAGCTGGTGTTTTTTTTTTCAGCAGCCACCGGCTAGCGGTTTTTGGGGCAGGAGGCCGGAACGGAACTCTGCGAATATACCCTCGAAAAATAGTAACATAATGAGCATCAGTAAAAAAAAAAGAAAAAATAAAAAAAAAAGAAGAAGAATATTACACATGTAATTTATTTTATATTGTTAACACATTTTCATGTTTCGGTTGAGCAAAATTGACCGAAAAAATAGTTTATATGTTTTCGGTCAATTTGATCAAATATATCTTAAACATGGCAGTTAGCAAAAGTGATGCATTATAAAATTTATTCATTGATAAATCAACACTGAAAATTTCATTACGATCGGATAATTCCTTGATTTTTTTATTCAATCGGGGTAAATTTATTTTATAAAATACGGATTTTGCGGCAACTTTGGCAGTGCCTATTTTATGGCAAACACCCAACTCTTTTTATCTTAAAGGTGCTAGAAGGTGGTGGTTGAGGGTCAACCACCAGTATTTATTAATAAACATGAAGTTAATTAAATTATTTCCACCAATACACAGAATATGAATGAATCATTCATTGTAGAAAAGAAAGAAAAGGAAAAAGCATATGAAGGAACTATGGATATACTAGAAGCTGTTGCTACCGGGCGTTACTTGGTTAGTGGTAGAGGTAGAAAAAAAGGGTAGTCTCGCAGATCCATTGTTATTGAATCGCGAGTTGGATCCTCCTCACAGGATTCCCCATTAAAATCCCTACGCAAAAAGACGTTGCGTTGATCCAGCCACTCTGAAATTAAATATTAATGTCTCCTATTTAAAATATCAAATGCAAAAAAAAAAAAAAAAAATTCCATGCTCCTATCATTCAAATTTTTATTTTTGATTATCTTCACGAATATAGATCAAATCTTCATTATTTTTGATGAAAAAGCAAGATCTGGTGATAGTGAAATATATATATATATATAATCAATAGTAATGGTATTATGGATGATTTGGACTCATAACTTAAAGTTTCATGGTTACGCAATCCTCAGATGAGTCAAATGGTTGAGATCTTAAAAACCAGTAGTCAAATTTGACTACTGGTTTTAAGATCTCAACCATTTGACTCATCTGAGGATTGCGTAACCATGAAACTTTAAGTTATGAGTCCAAATCATCCATAATACCATTACTATTGATTATAAATCTACTCTGCTTTATCAACATTGAGCACCTTTTCATGCCAATACTTTTCTCATTTATTCTCTATTCATTCTATATTATATATATATACTTTGTCGTTGTTTTATTTTCATAGTTTCCTCCGAACATACATACACACGAACTGCTCTTTATATATGTATAGAAGATAGATGGGGGGGTAGATTGTTCCTTGTTTCTTTTTTAACCCCATTATGCACGGTCCTTCTTCTGTTGATTGTCGGACTGAAAAGGAATTAAGGAAGAGACAAAAGATACTTTTAGGCTGAACTTGCACAACGGTCGGAAAATTAAAACGGAAAGTTTTTTGGAGGTCCCCATGACAGTTTAACTACAGTCTATGAATGAACTTTTTACGAATTGGGTTACGGTTTAGAGGTTTGGGGATTAAGGTTTTTTTTTATTACGTATTGCTTAAAAATAAAGAATAAAAAACCCAAAATTACTATATATTCAATGTTGAAAAATATTTTTTTTAAACCAAGTTTAACTGAAATTATACATTGCAATACTAACACAAACAATTAGACTAATGTGTCTACCGTTGGGTTCAATAATTAATTTCAATGGTTAATTAAATGTATAGTAATTTTGTTTTTTTGTTGTTGTTTTTTAAGCAATACGTAATTAAAAACAACCTTAATCCCCAAACCCATAAACCGTAACCCAATTCGCTAAAAGTTCATTCATAGACTGTAGTTAAACTGTCATGGGGGACCTCCAAAAATTTTCCGTTTTAATTTTCCGACCGTTGTGCAAGTTCAGCCTACTTTTAAGGTTCAGACTTTGTTTCTAGGTTTACGACTATTTCTTGCAGAGGAAATTTCTTACCGAGCCAATAATAGCGTGTGTCCCCAGTAAAGGTCTTTGAAAAGGTTTCTTTTTGGCGCCAGGAAGAACTTTTCTCTGTGCACATGCCCAGAAAATTCTTCCTGTCTGAGGCCTCCTGGGAGATTGTTATTTTTGTGAGCCACTTTTTAAATTTTTTATTTTATTTCATTTGGTTTTGTTTATCATTTTTATTTTATTTGGCTTTATTGATTTTTATTTTTTATTCCCCACAGATATCTAATCAGGAAATGTAGAAGATGGTTGGATTTTTTGGACACGGAGTAAGCTTAGCCACCTGGACACGGAGTAAGCTTAGCTTTGGACACGGAGTAAGCTTATGGAGCTGGCAGCTGGACACGGAGTAAGCGCTGGACACGGAGTAAGCTTAGCTTGGACACGGAGTAAGATATGGAGCTGGACACGGAGTAAGCTTAGCTGGACAGAGTAAGATATGGAGCTGGACACGGAGTAAGCTTAGCTTGGACACGTAGTAAGATATGGAGCTCTTAAGATATGGAGCTGGACACGGAGTAAGCTTAGCTTAGATATGGAGCACGGAGTAAGATATGGAGCTGGACACGGAGTAAGCTTAGCTTAGATATGGCATAAGGTCAGAAGTATGGGGCACCCAGTGAGAATCGAAGTCATTAACAATAGTTAGCGAAGCTAGCTTGCTAACCATTAAGCTACAAGAGGTGCCTTGACCCGGAGTGGTAGTACCTGTTAGAGTACCATTTATAGGTTAAATAGAATAAATGAGTTAACAAAATTGTGTTTAAAAAATTCAGTTAAAAAAATAATTTTTAATACCCATCAAGAATGAATAGTACTAAACATCTTTGGCATGAAATAACCCAACAAGTGATGACATGCCGTAAAATCCACAAAATAATGTTCTGGGCTAAAGCTGGTTATATTCGTTGCAAATAATCCCGTTTTAAAATTTCACGTTAAATTTAACGTTATTGATATTGCAACCAAAACGAAGCCACCGCATTATATTTCACCAGTCGCATGAGTAGCACCGCTTGGATCTGTGCGGGAGCTTATGGTAGGTGTAGTGCTTTACCTTAGTCGCAAAAAACAATCTCCCTGGTCTAGCGCTAGTAAAAAGGGAATAGACTGCTTTAATGTCCGGCTGATGCCGACTCTAAGTCACTCCACCGACTTTTATTTTTATTACTAAATATTACAAAAATATTTTGGTTTTAATTAATTTTTCATTTCACAATTCAATTCAATTTTTGAGAAAGAGAGAGAGAGAGAGAGAGAGAGAGAGAGAGAGAGAGAGAGAGAGGGGGGGGGTCAGGTGGAAGGAGTAGGAGGTCTCGTTTTTTTTTTTTTTTTTTTTTTTCAAATAATGATTTTGAATTTGGAGAACACATTTTTGAACTGGAAATAAAAATTGATTTAATTTCTTTGAAGGTCCAACTGAATTATTGGTAGGGGGGGGGTCGTAAAGGCTCTACCCTAAATCTTAACTAAATCTAAGATCTAAGGCAACTTAGAAAATTTTCAGGGGAAATTTCTTAAGCTACTCCTTGTAGAATTTCCTCGCGAACGTCTATTCCTCACATTTCTAACAATGCTCTATCGGTGGGGCTTAACACACGCTGACTGTATACCCCCACCCCCCAAAAAAAGAGGGTGGCCTGGTATGACACTAAACTACATCTGATGGTGATGCTGCAGTTCTGGAGATCAAGAAAGGGTAGAGTACCCCTTTTTTCCATTACTCCTAGATCCACTCTGACCCGAAGTGGTATTACCTGCAAGTGTTCCATCTATGAGTTAAATAGACAATAAAAATGATTTTAAAAATGTGTTTAAAAAAGAAAATTAGAACACCTAAGAAGAATGAATAAAATAAAAATATTATTATAAGTGTCAACGCCCTAACCCCCATATGGGTGCTAGAAGGTGGTGACTGAGGGTCTACATGTCCTGGGAATGACGTTAAACTCTATCTGATGGTGAGGTTCCAGTTATGGAGGTTTGGGGAA
Source organism: Doryteuthis pealeii (assembly GCA_023376005.1). Lineage (NCBI taxonomy): Eukaryota > Metazoa > Mollusca > Cephalopoda > Myopsida > Loliginidae > Doryteuthis > Doryteuthis pealeii. The sequence continues at coordinate 21,964,568 of CM042162.1, read as the reverse complement.
TGTGGAGCACCCCTTCATCACCATTGCTCCCTGGTCCACTCTGACCCGGGGTGGTAGTACCTGTTAGGGTCCCATCTATGCGTTAAATAGAAAAACATGAGTTGATAAACAAAATTGTATTATCCATTAAGAATTGATTTATTTCAAAACTTTATCGGCATTAAATGACCCACCGAGATTGATATGCCATAAAACCAAACCAAACCAAATAAGTGTCAACTTAGCTTCAAGATATAATTGTGTAATTCCATGTCAAATCATATAGAAAAAAAAATTGTCACCCACCCTCTTCAATTTTTTGAATTTTTTTCCAGGTGTAGACTATATTAACGTTAGAAAATCCCAAAATTTGAGCTTCCAATTTTTAAAAAATGTTTTTTGTCGTAAATGCAGTGCCACATCGGGATATTGATCTTGCTTGAAAAAAATCAGAAATAATCAATAACTTAAAATTGGTTGACCTTAAACTTTTTGGATAGCATTTTTGGATTCCCCGGGCAAAAATGCTTTAATAAACCAATTTTAGGAGTAAGGAAGCTCGAGATCTCATTTTACAGACAAAAATAGGTTACACGAAATCGCCACTTTTCGCGACCGCCCTCAAATTTGGAGAGCTAAAAATCGACACATCTCCGCGAATGTTTGGAATTGGAAGGTCAAATTTTGGGAATTGTCTAACTTTATCATAATGCACACTTATACAAAATTTCAGAAAAATTGAAGGGGTTGGGTGACATGGCCTGGATGATTTGACATGGAATTACTCATTTATTAACTAGATGGTCTATGAGCAGTTGACTGTGTTCTAGAATAAGTGCTCATAGGGCTATGCTGGTTAGAACACGATTGGAGCTCTATGAAGTTTGGAGCACTCCTTCATTGACAGGTTCAGTATGACCCGTAGTGGTATGGGGTTACAAGAGGTTTTGCGTTTTAGGTTTTAAAACGTAGCTTGTTATTCTTGGTGTGTGTTCCTAGGGTTTGCTTTTAACCCCATCTTATTTGGTGGTCGCTCTGAAAAGGAATTCAAAGAAAGAAGGGAGAGACGAAGACAAAAGGTGATTTTATGATTTAGGCTTTATTACCCAGTCATAGCCACCGCGTGTCAAGGAAATAGTTCCCTGGCTAGTAGTAGTGTCTAGAACACACTTAAGGCCTAAGTCAGAATGGCCGAGAGATTCTCTTGGGGTCGGAAGTGGGTCCCTTTTCCCACACATGCACGGAGGGTTCTTCCGGTGAAAGTTCATGGGGGTTTGTTATTTTTTTTATTTGAATTTTATTTTAATCCCCACAATGATAGTACCTGCCAGTGTCCCATCTATGTCTGCAAATTATTTGTATTAAGATAGGAATACCTGAAATCGTGTAACTGTGTGAAAAAAAACCTCTCAAGAAACTACAAAAAAGTAAATATAAAAGTACGAAATTCTCTAACCTGTAAGCATAAAATAATCCTAGACAGGTTGACATGCCGTTAAAATCAATGAAAAATCTGCATTTATTAGATACATATGTAAATATTCAACTACCAGTTATTTCCTATAACTCCAGCACAAACAAAGGGGGACCACTCTTGACTGATAAATTATTTATTTATTCATTGATCTACTAGGAAAAAAGAAGACGTGGTTAGGGTTAGGGTTAGGGTTTAGGGTTAGTTTAATGGGAAAATAAATAAATAATTTATCAGTCAAGAGTGTTTCCCCTTTGTTTATATTGGAGTTATAGGAAATAACCCAACTATCTATATAATCGATATACAAAGTATGTCAAAAAAGTATCGATTGAAGCTGTATTTACCAAGGTAGGCATGAACAATAAATGTAACGTTATTTTTTTTTCAGAATACAACGTGTGTTAAAAAGTACAGATATTAAAGCTGTATTTACCAAGATAGAAATGAAGAATGAATGGAACGTTAACCTTTTTCAGAATACAAGATGTGTCAAAAAGTATCGAAAATCTCGATACTTTTTTGACACACTTGTATATGTAAATATTCAACTGTCCAATATAATCAGATAGTGTTTTATCATAGGTGGGTTCAATAAATATCGAACTGTACCACGACAGAAAGTGAACAGTGAATGAATCATTAGCTTTCTCTTAAAAAGAGTGCCCATGCAATTGAACACACTTCTTCCGGTTGGTTTTCCATTGGTCGAAGCACCTTTAAAACTCCTCTTTTGATATAATGTGAATCATCACCATACGTGGTGAAATCTTTGAATTGGGATGATGTCTCAGTTTAGAAAACGGGCTTTTGTGACCGTCATGTGACGCCCTTCGAGACCCCCAACGGACATGCCAATTCTCCAAGAGGGACAATTATTCATTGTATCCCTACAATTGTTTTTTATCTGAAAAAAAAAGCTAACGCTTAGACATAATCTACGAAGGACTACATGTGCAAAATTTCATCTATGAAAGTTACACTGCCCCCCACTCCAAAAAAACGTAAGAAAAAGTAATAACACAACAAGGATACGCGACTGAAACAGTTTTTGCTCTACCCTGATTGAAAATCCGGGTTTTTGAAAAAAAAAAGGAATAACTTATAACACTAGAAATCCTCCGTAAACGAAAAAAACAATCGTTAGTAACAATCTTTTAATATATAAAATCTCGGAAAATATGTTGCGCAAAATTGCGCATTTTTAAACTGACATTTTTTTAATAGATTAAATGAATCTTGATTTATAATGAAAATATTGAGTTCATGTAGTGTCCTAACATCTCGACCTGACGAGATTAGGGGAAATCTCAATAGGGCGAGATTATGAAAATAGGGACTTCACTACATCCGTGAACGTACAGCCACATGGACCTCGATTGTACATATTCCCGTAATAAAACCTGTTTATAAAACGTTAAACCTGAGTTAACTTCACTACAGTTCATCATGGCATCATCAAGACGTTTAAAATAGACTAATTAAATCAGAGACCCACCCCTATTATATGAATTGGTAGATAACATCTAAAGTTTTTTTGGTAATCCTTAACTATTTCCTCGTAAATTCCTACCATAAAATAAACTGAACCTTCATTTTATGACCGTGTTTTTGCAATACATGTTTTATTTTTCTTGCACATAACACTGAATATATTTTCTTTATTTAAAAACATTTATTGCAAACATATATTTTCTTTATTTAAAAACATTTATTGCAAACATATTTAAAACATTTATAGCAAAAACACGGACATAAAATGAGGGTTCAGTTTATTTTATAGGAGGAATTTACGAGGAACAAGTTGAAGATTACCGGTTTTCTTTTAATAAAATAAGCTGTTCATTATAAAATTAAATCATTCATTAATAAAATGCTGAAAATTTCATTAAAATCGGCGAATTCCTGATTTTTTTAATAATCATCATTATGTCGCGCAATTAAACGGATATCGATGACAATCTCTCGCCAACTTCTCAATCATTCATTGTCCCGTGGGGTCCTCGACACAGCATCCAGTATCCGTACAGAGCTGGTCAATGTAGGTCCTTGCTGGACGGCCCACATTGGCAAGTCCATGTGCTGGTTTCTACAGGAGAAACGTATCGATGACATCGACCCAACCAAAACTATGATTTTTAGTAATTGTTTAAAATTGAAAAAAAAACAACAACAACAACAAAAATCAACTTTTTGTTACCCCCTCTTATCAATTCTGGACATACCTAATGCATAAACTCGATGGCGTCAACGTTTAGAATTCCTGGGTTTAACACGGCGCCAACAACTAGACTTGCGTTGGACAGAGAAAATATTTATTTAAAACGTTCACTGAGAGAAAGATCGGTAGACTGTATAGTAGAAGAACTTTATTTGTGGCACAAAATAAATTACTTAGAAAATTAGGCTCCGTTCGCTCCACCCTCCACGAAAGCAAAGTAAACGTTTTTCTAAAAAAACAAAAACAAACAAACAAAAAAAAACTCTCCAGACTCAACTGCTGAGGTTAAAACCCTCACCCACTCATTTCTTTTATTTATTTATTTCCTTATTTATTTTTATTTGACAGTGTGCGTACCGACACATTTTTATTTGTCGTTTCTTTCTTTTTATTTTTTTTATTTTTATCTTTTATGACTATTGCGACATTTTTGCGGTTTTCCTTTGTGTTGGGTGTCTCCAAAAAGACTTGTTCAAAACATCCATTGAAAAAAACCAACAAACTATTTAAGATATTGGCATTCATGGGTTATTTCCTATAAGTCTAACATAAACGAAGGGGAACCACTCTTCACTGATAAATTATTTATTATTAATCTACTTGGAAAATAGAAGACGGGGTTAGGATTAGGGGTTAGGGCTTAGGGTTAGGGTTAGGGTTAAGGTTAGGGTTAGGGTTTAGGTTTAGTTTAATAGGAAAATAAATAAATAATTTATTGGTCAAGAGTGGTTCCCCTTTGTTTATGGGAAATAACCTATTCACGATACACAATTGTATAGAGAAACACTTAAAGTTTATTATTAAGGTTTTCGGCAGCTCCAGATGTTTAACTGTCAGTCAAAGTACCCAAAATATAGTTTCAAAAATTTATGGGAAAAACAAATATATTCGTTTTATCATCTTTTATTCTTGATATATTCGGGAATATATTGACACCGTAACTTCTTAAACTGGGGAACCACGTCCTCGTCCAATTGGACACATGGCGTAGTGGATATAGGCGTTGAGTTAATACAATTCTAAGTGACAGTTGTCTCTCGGATGCAGGTTCAATTCTGGTCAAGGGCGACAGTAACATAAGATAATTAACACAGCTTAAAACCTGTACCCCAGCTATGGTTAGCGAAATGAGAACTGTCTACCCCCGTGGATTGAATAAAGGATTAGGTTCGAAGTTCTGTGAAGGCTTTCGGGTTCGACAGTAAGGGTCCTGAGTTCCAAGAGAAGGTTCCTACGTTCGAGGAGGGGATTACATAGTTCGAGAAGGTTCCCGAGTCCGGCAAGAAATACTCGAATAAAGCCGGAATACACATTGGCCGAAACGTTGTGTAGACAACAATAAAGATGAGGTCCGAATAATCCAAATATGACAAAAAATCTTAATTTTAATTCCAATATCTGCAGATTTCTATTAATTAGTGTAGGTATTTTGCACATATCTTAATATCATAACTTCATAAGTTTATATTTCATAAACTTGTGGGGTGGCAATAATTTTAATGTTTGTGTTTAAAGGTCGTTGGTTATTTCTGGTACGTATTCACAGGTTTTTCTTTTAACCCCATTATATTTGTTGGTCGAGCTGAAAAGAATTAAAGGAAGGAAAAAGGAAGAGACAAAGACAAAAGGTAGTTCTAGGATTCAGGCTTTATTCGGGGGTCATAGCTACCACGTGGAGAGGAAATTTATTCCTGTCCAGTAATAGTGTCTGATCCCAGTTTAGGCTCTAGTCCGAATGGCCGAGAGAATACCTTGGTGGTAGGAAGTGGGTCCATTTTCCTGCACATGCTCGAAGAGTTCTTCCGGTCTGAAGGCTCGTGGGAGAGTGTTATTTTTTAAAAAAAATATTTTTCTATTTTATTTATTTTTAATCCCCACAATCGTTCTCTATGCATCCAACCACGTGTCAAGGATCAACCCTCAACCACCCAACACAAATTATCGAACGGGATAGCTCAGTCGGTAGAGCGTTCGGTTAGCGTATGAGTAGCACAGGGATCTGTACCGTAAAGTAAGGAGCTGATGGTAGGTGTGGCACTCCACCTCAGACGCAAAAACAATCTTCTTGGTCTAGCGCTAGTGAAAAGGGGATAAACTCACTCGCTGAATGGCTGATACCGACTTTAAGCCACCCCGACGACTTTATGGGTACAAACATGTCTTGTGTGCCATTGATCTTAAGCGAACTTGTCAGTGATTATTTCACTATTATATGTTTGCACCGGACTAAACAAAACCATAAAAAATATCTGTCATTCTTTACAAGGTTTAGTTTAGATCAGCATAAGATTCTAATCAGTCATGGCGGTCCTAAGTGGAACGCATCTAAGTTTTGATTACGTTTATCAGTGATTAACATCTGTGATTAAATAAAGAAGGAAAAAAGAAACAAATAATAATGTTTAGTCATAGGTATTTATCTCTAAAAAAAGAAGAGAAGGGGAGAGAACCGATATATATATATATATATATATATATATATATATATATATATATATAAAAGATTTTTGGAAAAAAATTCAAACCATTTTGCGGACCTTCTTTCTCATAAAATATTAAATTTTCTCCCATCTGACCCATACACACACACACACACACACACACACACACACACACACACACACACATATATATATATATATATATATATATATATGTGTGTGTGGGGGAGGGTATTTTATTCTGATTTTTATTTCTTAGCTCGCTATTCACAAATAACTCTCTCTGTCTAGTTCCTATGTATGTGTTAGTTTCCCTCTGTTATCTTTATCTCAATCCCCCTTCTCTCTCTCATATATATATATATATATATATATATATATATATATATATATATATATATATATATATATATATATATAGCCATGCAGAACATTTTCCAAGGGAGATAACCAGGAAATTGTCCAATTTTAATAAAATTTTCACCAAGTTATTTTTCAACGACTTAATTTTATAACGATTAGCTTATTTTATTAAAGAAACTTGAACATTTTTTTATCAATTTAGAATGTGTGTGTGTGTGTGTGGGGGGGGGGTTGATCTTTGACCATTTGAAGAAAAAAATTCCCGGTTCCTAATTTTTACATTTCTTGAATAAGAATATATAGAAAAATAAAATAAAACATAAAAATATATAATGAAGAATATATAGAAAAATAAAATAAAAATAAAAATATAAATTCAATACCCTAAAAAAGTGATTTTAAAATTTAAAATTTATTTTTTAAAACTCAAAAAATAAATCGTGTAGCATGTTTCTTTTTTTCGTAGTTTAAAAAATATATTTTTCTTTGAATTGATGCAAATTTTTTTATCTTATCAAACTTAAAATTATGTTTTTACTATATTAAAAATTTCAAGGTCAATTTTAAATGCTGTCACTATCTATGACTAACTTTAAAAAATGACCAAAGATAGGCATCAACATAATCTATCTAAAAATATAAGTTAAAAAATATGATATCATATGCTGCATATTTTCCAAGATTTTTATATATTTAATATGAATTTTAAAAAATTGTCAATTTCAACTATGGATGACAAAACGGGCCAAATTCTCTCCCTTTCTTTCTCAATTGTGACCGAGAAGTATCTTTGGCTACACTTCCAAGAAAAATATTTTTAAAGATACTGGATTAAAAACCCAATGTTTATCTTTTACTTCAAAATACCCGGATATGAAAACATACAAAAATTGCAATGTCAATCTACGATAGTTTTATGGCTAATCAGCGAAGGAAAATAATGAGTTATCACCTCTTGTGAACATCACTATATATGTATGTGTGTGTGTGCGCGCGCGCGTGTGTGTGTGTGTATTTCCTATCGATTCTTCTATATGTGTCTTTCTCTTTGTCATACTCTTATCTATCTATTCTTGTACCTTCCCTATTTTCCCTCTCTCTAACTCTCTCTCTCTCTCTCTCTCTCTCTCTCTCTCTCTCTGTTCCTTGTCTCTATCTCTCTACGCCCCCTCTATCTCTCTCTCCCTCTCTCTCTCTATCTCGCTAGTCTCTTATTTTTTTATCCCTCTGTTTATCTTATTCACACAGTTTGTATACACGCATGCACACACTTACAGACACCCCGCCCCCACACACATACGTGCATACACATACACGCACATACACACACAAACATACACACGTACATACACTCAAACACATACACGCACACGTACATAGATACACATACACACACATGTACATACACACACAAACATATACACGTACATACACTCAAACACATACACGCACACGTACATAGACACACATACACACACACACACACACACACACACGCACGTACATACACACACAAACACATACACGTACTCGTACATGCACATACATTCATACACGCTCAAACACATACACGCACACGTACAAAGACACATACACATACACGTACACACACACACACACGTGTATACACACGTGTATACACACACACGTACATACACATATACGCACAAATATATACACACATATATGGATACATACATCGGAGCACGTGGTCTCATGGTTAGAGTCGTAGGTAATGGACTCGTCGACTCGAGTTCAATTCCTGGACGAAGCTGTTTGCATTTCACATGGCGCTAATACCCGTGGGAAAGGTATGGGCAAATAGCAGGACAGACTGGGCTCTTCAATCATGGCTAGGTAACCAGTCTAGGAGAAGGAAAACTCTGAATTCAAACCTGTTAAACTCCGCTTAAGAAATTGACCTTGTGTCACATCCTGCTCGCACACACACACACACACACACAACACACACACACACACACATATATATATATATATATATATATATATATATATGCATATACGCATACACACAAATACATACCCGCACTCACAAACACACACACACACACACACACACAAGCAAGCAATGATGACAATATAACCTGACGTTTATTTTCTTGATCTTTGATTTTATATTGTTTATATATGTTGTTGGCAAAATAGATTTTAGACTTTTATTCACTCACAATGTGGGTCAGGTCAGGGGATCATTCGTTGCCGATGATGATACAATGTAATCCAGTAAAACCAGTTGGGTGTTACTTAGACGGGAAATAGGCATCGCTAAGTAACACCCTTAAGGGGTGTCATGAAGGAAAATGCTCGGCACGATACCCCCGCCCCAATCGACCTAATAGGCTATGGGAAACATTCTATCTATCACTCGTTTACGAATGAATCAAAGCGCATTTCCTTTTATAATGGAAATTGTGTGTTTGTCTGTCTGTAACCGAAACTACGTCACCACCAAAGTCACGATTCCCTTAGTCATTTACGTTATTTATTCTCAGTGGTTATCAAATAATCATTATTTAATCTTGGTTAGCATCTTATTTATTAACAATATCTCTATTAAGGTCTAGCTGAGATAGATTTGCCTCAAAACAGCCCATATGATTAATGTGTTTAAAATCCTGTGATGTGTGTTATATATCATGAAGAAATGAATGTTTACATAGAATATGGGTGTACTTAACTTGCATACTGATTTTAACAAAACCCTGTTTAATAAATAATTACTTGGTGTCATTGATTTCTAATATTATTGTTTTATTCTCAAACGTATTAAAAGCAATCCTATATAAAATTTTATATTGAAATCAATTATAATAAAGTAAAAATAAATGTAATTCTTTTTGTGTTTGTATTTAATTTTATTAGTCTTTTTAATTCAATATAACATTTAATTATATTAAATCTTAGATACTTCTGCCTGGAGGAAGCATTTTTTTTGGTAGTATATATAATTGTAGAAAAAATTATGGGTCTACCATGGTTTTGACATCAAATTGATCTCGTCGAGAACCTGATCTATTTGAGATTGAAACTGTGGTAGATTTTTTTCTACAATTATTATAGCTTTATTATGTTTTTCTTTTATGATTATTATAGTTCTCTGTTTATTATAAATTGAGCACTCTTGAATAAATTACTAATGTCACTGCAACAGAAGTGCTAAAGCAGCAACTGGACCATATATATATATATGATGGACTCTCCCGTCGATCGACGTATGAGTGTTCATACAATGAACATCCACACAGTGATTTGTTTATAGTGGTGAAGGCTTGTGTTGGACCATCCACACTTTTTGGCACAGTTGATAGGAAAGAATTGGTGCATCATTATTACTTGGTGTCATTGATTTCTAATATTATTGTTTTGTTCTCAAACATATTAAAAAAACCTTATGTATAATCTTATAGTGAAACCAATTAGAATAAAGTAAAAATAAGTGTAATCTTTTTTTATGTTCGTATTTAATTTCATGCCCGGGGGGTGCATTTTTTTTTTTTTTGCTAGTTTAAATAAGATCTGTTCGTGGAACAGAATATAGACAATTAGTCTCCAAATTAGGCATAGCATTTATTGCACTCTACCAGAATAATCATGGAAGTTACTGTAAGTCTTTACTAACTCTTTCTTTATTCGTATAATTTGGGTTATTCGGACTATTGTCCTCATCTTTATTGTTATCTGTACAACGTTTCAGGAACCTTCTTATCGTAATCGAAAGCCTTCACGGAACTTCGTGCCTAACCCTTTATTCAATCCACGGGGGTAGGATGTTCTCATTCCGCTAACCATGACTGGGTACAAGTTAACCTGTGTTAATTATCTTATGTAACTGTCACCCTTTACCAGAATTGAACCTGCAGCCTAGAGATAACTGTCACTTACAACTGTATTAACTCAACGCCTATATCCACTACGCCATGTGTCCAATTGGACGAGGACGTGGTTCCCGAGTTTGAGAAGTTGCCGAGTCAATATATTCCCGAATATATCAACAATAAAAGATGATGAAACAAATATATAAATTCCAGGCGACACCGGATAGCCCTGCTTGTTTTCAATATATCCTTCCCCGGGAAAAGTATCAGCGACGCCCATGAGTGGACTAAGAAAACAAACACATGATCCTTTCTATGACACAAGACCATTAAGCATAAAATACATTTAGACATTTAAGTAATAGGAATTTCTCTTGTTTTTTTTTTTTTTTGTTTTTTTTTACTTGGGTTTCCATTTTTGTGAGTATGGTCTCATTATTAGCTAAGTGTGTCAATCTCTCGTCGCGGCTTACACAATTTCACCTCCGATAATCGATGTCTCTCCACCAACGTTTTGATCTATCGGCCACGGGGGTTGAGCAAAACCGTACAAGCCACAACTCAGTTCCACGAGTGTGGGGTGGGGGTAGAAAAGCAAAAACGAATTCAAAGAATACACTCGCTCTTTTTTATTATCTACTCCAGAAGTTCTTCCCGGTCGGGGCAATTTTTTTTATGGTTAGCATAAAAAAAACTAACCCTTTTATCCTCATCGAGAAATCCCTCTATTTCTATTTAAAAAAAAATTATTTAACCTTTCTATGGCAACCGGTTTTGGGGAAGGAAAACTTAAAAATTGACCTCATTTCATGCAGAGAGGTTGGTAAATATGTACAGTAACCTAACACGGGTTGAAATGCTATAAGACCAGCCAGCCTCAATCCTATTACAACACTTCCGCTTTAGCCCTTACTTGGGCTAGAAGGGTGGTCGCAGAGGCTCCCTCCGAACAATGGCTGGTCACGTCAAGCCCTAGCACCTATATGATTGTCTCAACCCTTTTGCCTTTATGGAAATCCCCAACACTTTTTATCATATGGGTGCTAGAAGGCAGTGGTTGAGGGGTTTTGTGTCCTGGGTATGACGTTAAACTCTATCTGATGGTGAAGTTCCAATTTTGGAGCTCTGGGGAATGTAGAGTACTCCTTCATCGGTGTGGTAGTACCTGTTAGGATACCATATATGGGTTAAATAGAGGGGAAAAATGAGTTTTAAAAATGTGTTAAAAATTTTTGAACACCATCAAGTTTAAATAGAACAAAACATCTTCGGCATAAAATAACCCAGCAAGGATTGACATGCCATAAAATCCAACAAACCAAACCAATCCTATTAAGACTGGGATATCTCTTCGTTTTGAAATCGTTTTGAAACCATGCAAATTGTCCAAGATGAAATGCAAAAATGTAGATCCTTATTATCTGGTGTTGCTTACCCACAGAAAGAGAAGAAAAAAGACATGCTACACAGAAAAAAATATAAGACAGAAAGAAAAAATGAGAGTAGGGGAAAGATGGGGAGAGAGGATGAGCACGCGAAAGCGATAACGCTAATCTGTTTCAATCGAACATAATGAAAAGATGGAAAGAAAGAAAAAAGAGTGAGAGTTAAATCAAGAATATTATTCTTTTTTCATATTGTAGTATTTGGCAATAACTCTTAAGTAAACATATCAAACGTTGTAATAATTAAATCATCATACTGTAGTATATTCAAAGGTCCTGCTAGTATAACTATATGTGGTGACATTGTTAATAGTAATTGTATCTTCTTGTTCTGTTTTGCATATCGAGGCTGGATCAGAGGTGTTGGTATCTGGTTGTTGGGCTGGATGGTATTCTTGCTGTTTTTTTTAAAAAATCATAGCACAAGACAACCTTGTTTTTTTCTTCTCGTGAGTTCATTTATAATATCCCCAAGTCAAAATGCCTTGAGTGACAGACACGCATCTTGTGCCTCTTCTCCGTCACAGCTTAGTTCCAACTCATCTTTCATTCTGTCCTCTCAAGAAACCGGAGTTAGAGGTATTTGCCTCTCATCCCACTTATGAGGGCGTGACACAAGGACATTTTTATGTGGGCTCACCCACAAGCCGAAGCTCATGGGTTATAGGCACAAAAATGCAGTTGATCACGTCGGCATTTGCCCTCAAGGGGGCCTCAGGCACTGGGCAATAAACCCAACCCTGCCCCTTTAAATCAAGGGGGCAGGTGTTGCCTGGGGGGCAGGGATCAACGATGTTAACTTGTAAGGTCCACCGGCCGAAGCTCACTGGACCCCCGGTCGAAACCGGAAGTTCGATATGTTGGACATATCTACATACTAATAACATGTAATTGTATTTATGTTTACAACAAAATAGCGTGAATGGGAAGGCTAATTTGCATATTGATATTAAATATTTTATTTTAGTAAATATGTGATTAATATTATTTTTTTTTAATTGTTTGGTTTTATCTTAATGAATATGAGCAAAAATCTCGGGGATAAAACTTAAAAGAAATTCATTAACAAGAAGAAATAACTGTAATTTCATTCTTTACTTTCTGTTTTAACTAAATAGTTAAATTAGGAATTTAGCAATGAAAGACGAGAGTAATGAAAGAGTAAGTTTTTTTCTGTTCTATTTTTCGATTATACCCACCTCTGTTTCAAATCTTTTCAACCGAATTCTTATTTAGTTTCCGTAGCCTTTCTAATTCGATATGATATTTTATTACATTAAAACTTAAATACTTGCACCCAGAGGGTACATATATTTGCTAGTTTAAAAAAAAAACTTTAAGGAAAAACACATTGTTAATTAAGTTAAACAAATAAACCGAATTTGTACGCATTTGTGGACTGTCTCTTGGCTGAATGCCAGAATTTGGTGTGTGAACCTTAGTGAGAGCCAGAATTTTGAATTCTTTCTCGGCAGGTAGGTCATCCCTACGGGCAGGGCTGATACAACAATCTATCTTTTTTATTTTCATTTTTTAAAATTCCCTTTTGGCATTGTGATGTACAATGCTTGTAACTATGAAATTGCGTTTTACCTTATAGCGTAGATATTTATACACCCCGAAAATAAAAACAGGACTTATATTAATTTTCACTCCGAAATATAACACTAGGGTTTATTCGGGGATGTCGAGTGTCTACGTTGTATGATGTGATTGTAAAGAATGCTATTTTTTCTTCTATCAGTCGCTTTAAGGGGGGGGGTCTTCTATTAAAATCATCCCGAAAAATCACACTAGGTCTTATTTTTCAGGTAGGTCTTATTTTCGGGGAAACACGCTATTTCCTTCTGTTGGGTCAGTAAAACGAAGTCTGGGTGGACATGTCCAAAATGAGTTATCTTCCCTTTCTGTGGTTGGTTCGGTCGATAGGTATTTTGCCACAAGCGGGAATTATGATTTCCAGCCTCTTTTCATTCAGGCCGTCAACGAGTTAACATGGTCTAGGCGCCTGTCGCCTCTAACCACCTAAGGTGAGGGGCTTTGTCCCCAAACCAGCTACCAGTAAGTGACATTCTCTACGTCGCACGCTTAGTTCCTCATAACACGTTTATGTATCTGTTGTGTATATCTTTGTCTTAAATGTATCTCCGTCACTTACGGAATAAATATGTTATCGTTTTCACAACTTTGTCGGAATGTTTTTATCTATACTCATGTACCCACGTTGGGGGTTACTTTAAGCCTTCCAACGTTAATATAACTTCTCCATATATATCTGGTGAGAACCCGACATGACACGAACACCCAACTAAGAACATTCTACAGCTTCTCTATATGTTATACTTCCAACAGTTCAAACCTTGGTAAAAGTCAAGATTTTGAATGCCGTTAGAAGACTCCCATTCACACTCCACCCAACCGGAAGATTAACACATTTCCTCCCATTTGTGATGGTATTGTACCGAACAAATATGGAATATTTTTTTTATAACTGATTGATTTTAGTTTGGTTGGTTTATTTTGTTTTATGCATATCAACCTCAGTGGGTCATTTAATGCCGATAAAGTTTTGAAATAAATCAATTCTTAATGGATAATACAATTTTTTTTATAAATACATTTTTCTATTTAACCCATAGATGGGACACTAACAGGTACTACCACTCCGGGTCAGAGTGGACCAGGGAGCAATTGTGATGAAGGGGTGTTCCACATTCCCCAAACCTCCAAAACTGGAACCTCACCATCAGATAGAATTTAATGTCATTCCCAGGAAATGTAGACCCGCAGCCACCGCCTTCTAGCACCCATATGATAAAAAGGGGTTGAGGCTTGCCATAAAGGCAATAGGGTTGGGAAAATCATATAGGTGCTAGGGCTTGACGTGACCAGCTGATTGATCGGAGGGGGCCTCTCCGACCGCCCGTCTAGCCCAAGATAGGGCCAAAGTGGAGTATTGCATGTCATGAACTGCTCATCCACCTGGGCTCTATCCGTAAGCATCATGGGTCGCCACCCACGGCCAACAGGTGGCCCCATTGGGGGAGTCTTACCCTCTGCAGAGGTGCAGTCGGTGCATTCTAACGCCCCAGCCGACAGGGCGGTGATTGATTTTAATACATTATTTTATGTTCAGAGGTTAGGAAATTGCCTTCATTGTATACTTGTATTAACATTTTTTGTAAAGTTGTTTCTTAACAGGTTTTTTTTGCGCACTGTTATTTGATTTATTGTATTTCTTAAACAGATCTATTTACACGCAGATAGTTCCCTAACAGGTACCACGTTTCCACGAAAACAAGACTTACTTGCAAAATAAGACCTAGCGTGATTTTGATATATCATTCCCTTAAAATAAGCCTTAGTTGAAAGTGACAGACAGACGAAATAAATAAGCATTCTTCCCAATCACATCATGCGACGTAGACACTCGACATCCCCCGAAAATAAGCCCTAGTGTTATATTTCGGAGTGAAAATTGATATAAGCCCTGTTTTTATTTTCGAGGAAACATGATACTACCATTCCAGATCAGATTTAGACGTTCGAGTAATGTCAAAGATGGGGTATCACACATTTACCAGAGCACCAAAACTGGATAGGTGACATACTAAGGATTTGTACTGTATGTGTGTGTGTGTGTGTGTGTGTGTGTGTGTGTGTGTGAAGGGGACTGGGGCTTAATCCTCTGCAGGAGATACAGGCAGTGTATACTAAGCATCGTCAATACGTCTGGTATTGCAGGCGATAGAGGAAAGGAGATAGACTCCCTCGCTGTACGGCTGATACTGACAATAGGCCACTCCTCCAAATTTACTTATTTTATCCCCTCCACCGAGATAGCTAAACAGGAAGAAAAGGCGGATTCATGCCCACGGTTAAAGATCCCCAGTCTGCCCTACTATTTACCCATAGTTGGAGGGAGAGTAGTTGGATGCATACCTTTCCCAAGGGTATTAACGAGAATTAAAACGTAAAAAGCCTCGACCAGAGTTTGAACTTTCCAATTTTACCCTGTGCAGCATCCATTCTGCTAGCAGACACATGCACCCCCTTAGAAGCAATTTTCGGGTTGAAATCTCACACTGAAGTTTTGAGAACGCTCGCATCGTCATCACGTCTGGTTATTGCTGCGATTTATTTTATAAATAAAATATTTCAGTTAATAGCCAGCATCTTACATCTTTAATAATGTACAAAAGGAGACGTGTGCTATAATGGTTATCGTCGTAGGAAAAGGACACGCCGAGACGAGTTCAAATCCTGGACGAGGATGTTTGCATTCCATATACACCCTTGGGAAATGTATGAATAGCTATAGCCGTGTCCGTGCTACTGTATAGCTGCACCACTTGGACTCTAACGAAAGACTTAGAGAAAAGCTAGACGGGAACTTCAAAAAAGATGGTGCTTTCTGTCTTGAACAAATCATGGAAGCGAACCCCCACAAGAAAACAGCTGTAGGGCCACTTGCCCCCTATCACACGAAACGTCCGAACATGACAAAAAATACATTCTGTACACTGCTGAACCCCCCCCCCCCCAAAAAAAAAACAAAAAAAAAAACAAAGACACAAAACAAGAATGACCTCATAGGTGATGTCCTCCTATAGACACTAGACAAAGACACATCACTGTAGACCGACCAGCCAAAACTTATATCAATACTCTGTACAGGTTTCTGGTGCCGCGCAGAGTACCTCCCAAGGGCGATGACCGATAAAGACGGGTGGCAAGGAACGGTTATGCATATCCCTGTTGTCAGTGCAACCTGATTATTATATATATATATATATATATATATATATATATATATTATATATATATATAATATATACTATGTACTATATGTCTTTGTAAAGTTGTTTTTTTTTGCGCACTGTTATTTGATTTATTGTATTACAACTATTTCTTAAACAGATCTATTTACCCGCAGATATATTATTATGTACTATATGTCTTTATTATATTATATATATATATATATATATATATATATATAATATATATATATATATATATATAATGTCTTATTATATATATATATATATATATATATATATTATATATGAATATGTCTTATATATATAATATATATATAATATATATATATGTATATGAATATGTCTTATTATATATATATATATATATATATATATAATATATATATATGTATGAATATTGTTTATTATATATATATATATATATATATATATATATATATACCACTATTTCATATATAATATATATATATATCACTGTATCATTGAAAATGTCTTTATATATATATATATATATATATATATTATATATATATATATATATATATATATATATATATATATATATTTACTATGTATCTTTGAATATACTTCTCCTTTGCAAACTCCCAACACAATTTAAACTAGCTGCTTCCTTTAGCTAACAGTTAAAGATTAGCGACCAAATTGAATATGACGTTATGTCATAACATTAACGAAAATGTTTTTTGAACAAATTAACTTTGAATTAAAAAGAACGAAACGTCTGGTTCTTAAGCGTTTTGCTTATTTACTGCTTAGTACATAATTTGTAAGTATGAGTTCCAACGAGCAATTGAGCGACTTTGGGGGAAAGTGTACACTTGCTTTGGTATATAGACGTTTGGGGTTAATTGTATGTATGTGTAAGTTCATAGTGGGACTGACGTATAAAACCAACATTGAATAAAATTACTGCTGGTTGTATGTTCGTTCAGGGATTCGTATTGACAAAAACAATTTGTTTTCAAAACATTTTTAAAGTAGGTAGACTGAACTAGAAGCTTCTTGTTGATTCAGAAAAGTTGTTCAGCATTTTTCTTGGTCATTTAGAAGATGAAAAACATTACTAATTGAAACTGAATAATCGGGTCTAATTTTGTTATGGAGTAGAGCAGACTCTGGAATAGACATTGTCCTGTCAACAGATGGTAGTTCTGTTGTAGGATCGCCTGAAGATTGTAAGTAAACTTACTGAATCCGCAAAGAAAATTAGCGAAAGTGTTTTTCTTGTGCCATGGTAAAAGGGTTAAAGGAGAAATTGAGGTTTCAATAAAATAAGCTAACAGTAAACGTAACAAACACGGAAGTATGAGTAACAACAAAAACTATATATATAATATAATATATATATATATATATATATATATATATATATGAAGTAAATGGAAGTGAATCCGACAGTATGAATTTAACATTATTGTCTATTGAAAAAACAAAATATCTGGATTTTTACATCTCCGGAGACTAATATGATCTACAACACTACGGATTTGTCAACAACTACAAATTCTTGAAACTTTCCATCTTTCTTCAATTGTGCTGTGGACTTTAACTTACTTTTTGTAGCTTGAATACATCGTGAACATTTTATAGGAGAGCGTTGCGTTTAATATTATATTATATATATATATATATATAATATATATTATATATATATATCTTATTATAATGGAGATTGTGGGTTTGTCTGTCTGTACCCGAACTATATTACTATACACAAGTCACAGTTCCTTTAGTTATTTACATCATATTCTCCATCATTTTTATTTTTATTTAAACCTCAATTATTAATAAAACTGTTTTACATTACTTCACCTGTTGACCATATCTACATACTAATAACATGCAATTGTATTTATATATACAAAAAATAGTGGATTACAGTAGAATGGAAAGGCTAATTTGCATATGATCTTAAAAAATTGATTTTAATAAATATATGCTTAGTATTATTGATTTCTAATTGTTTGGTTTTATCTTATTGAATATGAGCAAAAATCTCTTCAATAAATCTTAAAAAAATCCCTTAACAAGAAGAAAATAACTGTAATATTATTCTTTACTTCCTTATTAACTAAACAGTTTAATTAGGAAAATTTACCAATGAAAGACGGGAGTAATGGAAAATGATGGAAGAGTTAGTTTCAAAGTTGTTCTACTTTTCAATCATACCCCCTTTGTTCAAAATCTTTTTATCTACATTCTTATTCAGTTTCATTAGCCTTTCTAATTTAATATGATATTTTATTATAAAATTTAACTAAAATACTTGCACCCGGAGGGTGCATATATTTGCTAGTATATATAATACAAAGATTGAGTGAAGAAATCTTCCTTACGACGTAGTAGTTTTTCAGTTGTCCTAGAGAAATTACCTTTCAGTCCCCATCTTCAGATGCATAATGAGGAATCTTTTATTATTCTTAGGCTAGGGGAGTAAACCCAAAAACAAATCAGGGGTCGGGGTCCCTAAGGTGGCGTGATGCTGAAATCCAGTGCTACCCATCAACTCCTGCGACACTAACGTTGCCAAACCGCATTGGTACCTTCCTTTCCCTTGGGTCACAGCGACAGTGTGGAGAGGGGTATTTGCTGCATGGGCAACAGCTTATCCTCCATACGAACCCGCCCAGGCTATGTAGTTAAAAGAGAGGAAAAAAGAAAAAAACTTTGACACTACTCCATCGTCTCTCGTAGACGGAAGGCTGCCAAACATAGGTTGAAACCAGTTTTTTTTTTGTTGTTTGTTTTTGTATGTCCGTGTCACGTGTACTGGTGACTCCTCTGATAATTTAACAGCCGGTCATAAATGGAATTCTTAGCCAGCTGACCGTCCGCTGTCTGTCGTTGTTTGAAGGTAGAATTCAGCGTTAAATTAATATATTTGAATTTCTAACTCATGGTTTAGATCTTCTAGACCAGAGATCACCAAACCTTTTTCACAGTAGGCCGGATAATTGAAAATCTAACGAACGCGGGCTATATTATTATTGGGTTCAAAGCAGATCGCTTCAAATTAAACATTCTGATCAAATGTAATTTTATTAAAATCTTATATATATTGAAAGTATAGGGTTTGCCCTATCCAAAAAAGTTTGTCTCATAACTTTTAACCTATTCGTTGCTTCACGGTAGCTTTTTGAAAATTACCTGTGTTTTTCAAGCAGTCGTAAGAAGTGAACATTTGGGATCACGTAAGAAACAAGTGAAATGCTCACACGCACGAAATTTTGAAACCTACTAACAGTCCATGAAGATTTCGTAAGCTTAACATTTAAATGGCATCAGAACGTCTCGCGTTCCGTGCGTTTTAACAAACAAATTCAAGTACCGACGGCGGACCTGATAAAATGTCTTCGTGGGCCGGATCCGGCTCGCGGACAGTAGTTTGGTGACCCCTGTACTAGAGGAATTACGGTTATTTCCTATAAGTCCAACATAAACAACGGGGAACCACTCTTGACTGATGAATTATTTATTCATTTTCCCATTAAACTAACTTTAAACCCTAACCCTAACCCTAACCCTAACCCTAAACCTGTCTTCTTTTTTTCCTAGTAGATTAATAAATAGACAAATAATTCATCAGTCAAGAGTGGTTCCCCTTTGTTTATGTTGGACTTATTGGAAATAACCGGAATTACTTGTCAGTCTCTCTCCCATGAGTTAAAAATTCGAACATATTTATCAGAGAGACTGTCCAACGTATTTATTCCTTTGTTCATTTTATGTTTGCAGATTTTGGTTCTTCTGAGCTACTCCTGTAATATTTTCGAGTGTATCAAAAAAGTTTTTTTTTTTATGGTTATTTTATTCAAATGTTTTTGAACTGACACCTGCGTATCATAATCGCGTATCATAATCGCGAGACGCTCGGGGCACTCCCTGAAGAAAGGTACGTCTCTTTTCAGAGGATCGGGGGTTGCTGGATGGGGCGGAAAGTTTCAATCCAATTGTAACTATTAAATTGACTATATAACATAGACATTTATTAATTCAATTGTTCTCGTGACACATCAAGGTGTCCATCCTACCACAGGGCAATGTTTTAGGATGGTTTAGTTTGATATTAGAGCCATTATATACAATATAAGTAAACCAAGTTAAGTCATATATCATCATCATCATCATCATCATCATCATCATGTTATGATTTGTGTGGCCATTTTTAGCTTCAAATGAGACCACTTACGGTGGAGATCCTTGTGTTAAGCAGAGCGCGATCTTTGGTGAAGAAACCTTATTGGTTGTCCTTGGTTGTTCCTTAGTATGTGTATTGATCCTTTGGTTGTTCATTTAGTGTCTCTTGGTGCTTGTATGCTCCTTTGTGTTCGTCATTAGTGTTCTTGGTGTTGGGTATGATACTTTGCGTTTCATTAGGTTCTTGGTGTTGTATGCTCCTTTGGTGTTCATTAGTGTCTCTTGTGTTGCGTATGCTCCTTTGGTGTTCATTAGTCTCTGGGTTTGGGTATGCTCCTTTGGTTGTTCATTATTAGTGTCTCTTGTGTGGGTATGCTCCTTTTGGGTTGTTCATTAGTGTCTCTTGGTGGTTTGGTATGCTCTTTGGTTTCATTCAGTGCTCCTCTTGGGTGTTGGGTATGCTTTCGGTGTCATTAGTGTCTTCTTGTGTGGGTTGCTCCTTTGCGTTGTCATTAGTGCTCTTGGTGTTGGGTAGCTCCTTTGTTTGTTCATAATGTTCTTTAGTGTAGGCAAGATACTTGGTTGTTCATTAGTGTCTTTGTTATAGGTATGCTCCTTTTGGGTTTTCATTAGTGTCTCTTGGTGTTGGTATGCTCCTTTGGTTGCTCATTATGTGTCTCTTAGTATAGGGTATGATCTCTTTGGTTGTTCTTAGTGTTCTCTTGGTGTTGGTTATGCTCAACTTTGGATTGTTTATTATGTCTCTTGGTGTTGGATGCTCCTTGTTGTCTTGTGTCTCTGGGTTGGGTTATGCTCCTTGGTGTTCATTATTCTCTTGGTGTTGGGTTATGCGTCCTTGTTTTCATTGTGTCTCTTTTAGTGTAGGGGCCTTATGATAACTTTTTGGTTGTTCATTAGTGTCTCTTATTTGGGTGTATGCTCCTTTGGGTGTTCATTAGTTCTTGGTGTGGGTATTCTTCCTTTGGTGTTCATGTTAGTGTCTCTTATATTAGGTATGATCTTTGGTTGTTCATTAGTGTCTCTTTGGTTTGTATGCTCCTTTGTGTTTCCAGTGTGTTTGGTTGTTGGGTATGATATTTGTGTTCATTAGGTCCTGGTGGTATGCTCCTTGTTGTTCATAGTGTCTCTATTGTGTTTGGTATGCTCCTTTGTGTTCATAGTGTCTCTTGCTTGGGTAGACTTCCTTTTGGTGTTCATTTAGTGCCATGATGTTGGGTATGCTCCTTGGTGTTCATTAGTGTCTCTTGGTGTGGGTGCTCCTTTGGTTGTTCATGTAGTGTCTCTGGTTATTGGGATGCTCCTTGGTGATCATTAGTGTCTCTTGGGTGGTATTGCTCCTTTGGTGTTCATTAGTGTCTTCATTACTGTTGGTATGTATACTTTTGTTCATTAGTGCCTTGGTTGTTGGATGCTCCTTGGTTGTTCATTGTGTCTCTTTGGTGTTGGGTATGCTCCTTTGGTTGTTCATTAGTGTCTCTTGGTGTGGTATGCTCCTTGGTTGTTCATTAGTGTCTTTGGTGTTGGGTATGTCCTTGGTTTTCTATTAATTGTCTCTTTAGTGTTAGGCTATGATACTTTGGTTGTTTCATTTAGTGTCTCCTTTAGTGTTGGGTATTGCGGTCCTTTGGCTTGTTATTTCGAGTGGTCTCTTGGTGTTGGGTATGCTCCTTTGGTGTTCATTAGTGTCTGCTTAGTGTAGGGTATGATCCTTTGGTTGTTCATTAGTGTCTCTTGGTTTGGGTATGCTCCTTTTGGTTGTTCGATTAGGGTCTCTTGGTATTGGTTATGCTCCTTTGGTTGTTCATTATTGCCTTGTGTGGGTATGCTCCTTTGGTTGTTCATTATGTCTCTTGATGTCTGGGTATGCCCTTGGGTTGGTCAATTAGTGTTCTCTTTGTTGGTATGCTCCTTTGGCTTGTTCATTAAGTGTCTCTTTGGTGTTGGGTATGCTCGCTTTGGTGTTTCATTAATGTCTCTTAGTGTAGGCTATGATACTTTGGTGTCATAGATGTCTCTTTAGTGTTGGGTATGCTCCTTTGGTTGTTCATTAGTGTCTCTTTTGTGTTGGGTATGCTCCTTTCGGTTGATTCATTAGTGTCTCTTAGTGTAGGTATGATACTTTGGTGGTTTCATTAGTGTCTCTTGGTTGGATGCTCTTTGGTTGTTCTTAGTGTCTCTGTGTTGGGTATGTCCTTTTGGTTGTTCATGTAGTGTCTCTTGGTGTTGGGATGCTCCTTTGGTTGTTTCATTGAGTGTTTCTTGATGTGGTATGTCCTTTGGTTCTTTAGTGTCTCTTGGTGTTGGGATGCTCCTTGGTGCATGTGTCTCTGGGTGTTGGGTATGCTCCTTTCGTTGTCAATAAGTCTTCTTAGTGTTAGCATGATTACTTTGCTGTTCATTAGTGTTCTTCTAGTGTTTGGATTGCTTCCTATTGGTTGTTCATTAGTGTCTCTTTGTGTTGGGTATGCTCCTTTGCGTTTGTTCATTAGTGTCTCTTTGGTGTGGGTATGCTCCTTTTGGTTGTTCATTAGTGTCTTTTGGTGCCTCTGGGTATGCTCCCTTTTGGTTGTTCATTAGTGTTCTCTTGGTGTGGGTAGGCTCCTTTGGTGTTTCGATTAGTGTCTCTTGAGTTGGGTGATGCTCCTTTAGCGTTGTTCATTAATGTCTCTTAGTGTTAGCTATGATACCCTTATTGTTGTTTCATTAGTGTCTCTTAGTGTTGGTTATGTCCTTTTGGTTTGGTTTCATAGTGCTCTGCGTTGTTGAGGGTGATTGCTCCTTTTGGTGTTTCATTTAGTTGTCTCTTGGTGGGGTATGCTCCTTGGGTTCATTAGTTGTCTCTGGTTTGGTTGCTCTTTGGTTGTTCATTTAGGCTCCTCTTTGTTTGGCGTATGCTCCTTTGGTTGTTCATTAGTGTCTCTTGGTGTTGGGTATGCCTCCTTTGTTGTTACATTAATGTCTCTTAGATGTAGGCTATGATAACTTTGGTTGTTTCATTAGTGTCTCTTAGTTGTTGGGGTATGCTCACTTTGGTTGTTCATGGAGGTCTTCTTTGTGTTGGGGTATGCTCCTTTCCGTTGTTCATTAATGTCTCTTAAGTGTAGGCTATTGATACGTTGTTGTTCATTAGTGTCTCTTGGTGTTGGGTATGCCCTTTGTTCATTAGTGTCTCTTGGTCGCTTGGGCTCCCTTTGGTTTTGTCATTAATGTCTGCTAGTGTTGGGTATGATCCTTTTAGGGTGTCTTTTGGTTGTGGAGTATGATCTTTGGTTGTTTCCTTGGTGTCCCTTTAAGTATTGTGTATAGTCCTTTGGTTGCCTCATTAGTGTCTCTTTAGTGTTGGGTATATCCTTTGGTTGTTCATTAGTGTCTCTTGGTGGGTATGATACTTTGGTTTTCCTTCGGTGTCCTTAGTATTGTGTATATCCTATGGTTTGTTCATTAGCTGTCTCTTATGCGGCGCTATGCTCCTTTGGTTGTTCATTAGTGTCTCTTGTGGTGTTCTGGCGTTATGATCCTTTTTGGTGTTCATTTAGATGTCTCTTGGTTGAATTGGGATGGCATGTCCTTGTTGTTCGCTTGGTCCCTTATGGTACTTGGTATGATCATTGGTTGATTCATGTAGTTGGTCTCTTTGGTGTATTGGGTATGATCCTTGTGTTGTTCATTAGTGTCTACTTGGTTGTTGGGTATGATTCCTTTGGTTGTCCTTGGTTTCCACTTAGTTATTTGGGTGTGTATGATTCCTAATTTGTGTGGTTCTATCCTGAATGTCTCTTGGTTGTTGTTATATGATCCTTTGGTTGTTCCTTTGTGTTCCCTTTAGTATTGTGTATGCATCCTTTGTTTTCGTATTATTGTGCTACTCTTAGTGTGGTAGCCCTTTGGTTGTTCACTTTTGTGTCTCTTGGGTTGGGTGTATTGCTCTCAATTAGTTGGTGTTCAGTTTGGTCGTCTTGGTGTTTGGGTTATGCTTCCTTTTATTAATTCGGTCTGTTCCATTAGTGTGTCTGCTTGGAGAATGGGTATGCCCTTAGGTCTGATTCATTAATGTTCTAGGTGATAAGGCCTATGGAGTACTTGGTTTCTTCAGATTTCTAGTGGTTACGTGTATCCCGTTCCTTTGGTTTTCGCATTAGTGTCTTTTGGTGTGTTGTGTGTATGCTCCTTTGGATTGTTCGGTTAGTGTCTCTTGGTGTGGTATGCTCCTTTGGTTGTTCATCCTTTTNTTTGGTTTGTTCATTAGTGTTCTCTTGGTGTTGGGTATATCCTTGGTGTCAATTATGTCCTTTGGTTGTTCATTAGTGTCTCTTAGTGTTGGTATGTATCCGTTTTGGGTTGTTCATTAGTGTCTTTAGTGTTGGTGTATGAATCCTTTGTTTTCATTCAGTGTCTCTTAGTGTTGGTATGATCCTTTGTTGTTCATTAGTGTCTCTTGGTGTTGGGTATTGATGTATTTTTGGTTGTTCATTAGTGTCTCTCGTGTTGGTATGATCCTTTGGTTGTTCTTGTGTCTCTTAGTGTTGGGTATGATCCTTTGGTTGTTCATTAGTGTCTCTTAGTGTTGGGTATGATCCTTTGTTTGTCATTAGTGTTCTCTTGGTGTTGGGTATGATCCTTTGGTTGTTTATTAAGTGTCTTATGGTTGGGTATGATCCTTTGGTTGTTCATTAGTGTCTCTTGGTGTTGGGTATGATCCTTTGGTTGTTCATTAGTGTCTTTAGTGTGGTATGATCCTTTGTTGTTCATCTAGTGTCTCAGTATTGTGTATGATCCTTTGGTTGTTCATTAGTGTCTCTTAGTGTTGGGTATGTCCTTTGGTTGTTCCTTAGTGTCTTTTAGCGTTGGGTATGATCCTTGTTGTTCATTAGTGTCTCTTAGTGTTGGGCTATGCTCCTTTGGTTGTTCATTATGTCTCAGTGTTGGGTATGATCCTTTGGTCATTAGTGTCTCTTGGTTGTATGGGTATGCTCCTTTGGTTGTTCATTAGTGTCTCTTAGTGTTGGGTATGTCCTTTGGTTGTTCATTAGTGTCTCAAGGTTGGGTATGATCCTTTGGTTGTTCATTAGTGTCTCTTAGTGTTGGGTATGCTCCTTTGGTTGTTCATTAGTGTCTCTATGGTGTTGGGTTCGATCTTTGGTTGTTCATTAGTGTTTGGGTAAAATCTTTGCGTTGAGCAAAGTCATTGTGCAGGTCCGTTCGTCAATGTCGAATAACGTGCAAATATAACGGCTTTTGAATATCGGCGATTATATAGTTAACTAACCACGTATTCGAGCTGTTTGATTTGGCTGGTTTAATTCACGTGACCACACCGAATATACAAGTTCAAGTGGCGGTTTCCAGCACACCTTATATACTAAAATAATCCAATATCATGTTGTGTAGTAGCACGGATATCCATTACAATCTCTCGCCAACAGTCCCTATGATTCATTGCCTCAGGAGGTCATCTGCACAGCGACCAGATATCCGTGCAAAAGGCTGGTCAATGTAGGTCTTTGCTGGACTGCCCATACTGACGTGCCCATCTGCTATTTCCACAGAAGAACATCACTTATGAGTTCTTCCTTGCTTCTGCAGGCGTGTCCAGTTGTAATATCCTCATCATGAAGTTTTGATATATTTTTCAGTATTTAAGGATGCGACACAAGGTCAATTTTCTTAAGCGCGGGTTTAACAGTTTGAATTCAGAGATTTCCTTCTCCTAGACTGGTTACTAGCCATGTTTAAAGACGGCAGCTGCCCTGCTATTTACCCATAGCTAGGGGGAAATTGGATTCATACCTTTCCCAAGGGTATTAGCCCATGTGAAATGCAAAAGCTTCATCCAGGAATGAACTCGGCTTGAATCCATTTCCTACGGCTCCAACATTAGACCATGCGCCCCCATTTATTTTGTTATATATGCCTTTGTTCGTCTCAACCATCCAATTGAGACGAACGAAGTCAATATTATAAAGTAAGTAAAGTTTGCGGAGTGGCCTATTGTCGCGTATCAACAGAACAGCGAGGGAGTCAATTCCATTTTTCGCTAGCGCTAGACCAGGGATATAGTTTTTTGCTGGGGTGGAACGCCACACCTTTACCGCAACAGACCAGATCTGTGCTACTCATGCACTGAGTGGGGGGGACCGGTTATCGAACCCAGAACCTAGGTATTTCTAGGCGGGTGTTTTACTCTCTCTCTCCCCCTCTCTCTCTTCTCTCCTCTCTCTCTCTCTCCTCTATATATATATATATATATATATATATTATATATTTATATATATGAAAAGTATATAAATAATACATTCATTAATTAACTACAATTGCGGAAGTGAATAATACAATTGCATTATTCACTTCCGCAATCATCTTTAATTAATCAATTAATCAATTCCTGATTAATTCATTACAGTTAACCCTGATGATCTTTTTTTGTTGAAACCTAATAGGTTATCTATTCATACCTTTCTACTAAATCCGTTCTAAAATAACGTATGGAGCACTTCATACTTTTTTAAACCTGACTTATTCGGTAATATTTATATCAAACGTCGATGTTTCGATCAATTCGATATTCTATTACCCGGTAAGTCATTTTCTTTATAATATATATATATTATTATATATATATATATACATATATATATATATATATGCGTGTGTGTGTGTGTGTGTGTGTGGTTGAGTGTATGTATATATATTTATGTATGTTATATATATGTGTGTATGTATATATATATATATGTGTGTGTGTGTGTGTGCGTATGTATGTATGTATGTACATCTATACATATAAGAGCACGCGCGTGTGTGCGTGAGTGCGTGTTTCGTTTTTACACCGGTTTTGCACTGATTTATTAGGTCGGGTTAGCTCGTCGGTAGAGCGTTCGGCTAGAAACCACAAGGTTCCTAGTTCGATACCGGTCCTCTCCAACTCAGCGTATGAGTAGCACGAGGATCTGTGCGGTTAAGTAAGGAGGCTGATGGTAGGTGTGGCGCTCCACCTCAGACACAAAAAAACAATCTCCTTGGTCATAGCGCTATTGAAAAGAGGACAGACCCCCTCGCTGAATGGCTGATACCGACTTTAGGCCGCCCCGTCGACTTTACTTTACTTTACTTTTTACTTACTATAAATATGATCTGGATGTTTACAGGGCATAATACCTTTAGAAGAAAGAAAAAAGAAAAAACATAAAAACCCAAGGTGTCCGATTCTCTTTTCTTTTGGTCCTAAACACGCGCTTATATTACCTAATAGTTAATCCAGCTCTGTATTGCATAATAAGTTTTTTATTTTCCTTAGTAGAAAGAAAAGTAGTTGGTTGATATGAAGTATATTCTAGATTTATGACCATAACTTAACCAAAGGGGGATGTTGTTTTATGAACACAGTTTGGTGAATAAGAACGCGTAACAAGATTTCAGAGTTAAGTAATCAAACAAGTACACTCGAGTGGGCTGTAAATTTTACTCTCATGAAACCAAGCACACTCGTTATAATCAATCTTGTGTATTTCCCCGTGAGAATGACATTAGAATGTATTGGCACGTAAGGACAACATATTCAAATGCGTCCAGTGAATGAAGGAAGGAGATTAAAAATCTAGCTTTTTGTATAGACTTGCTTGAATGCCATTCTCAATGGTTTCCGCTCAATAACAAACCACAACTATTCTTAGATTTTGTATTATATTTACTACTAGTAAGTATCCGTACTAATACATATGCTGGGATTATATCTGTCAACTAATAGTGGACATGAAAGGTAATTATCTTCCGTGCCTGCCAATAGCCACTAGGTGGCGGGGTCAGCATTGCATATAGAGAAGAAGGAAATTTAGCTTTTATAGATTTTGTTTTATAATTACTAGTAGTAATTATCCGTACTATACACATGTATATCTAGCGCTAGCGAAAAGGGGATAGACTCCCTCGTTGTCCGGCTGATACCGACAATAGGCCACTCCGTCTACTTATATACAAATGCATTTATCTTGTATTTCCTTCTGTTGTGTTATGTGTTAGTATATCACAAATGAAATAATAATAATAATAGAAAAATGTAAAAATATTCTGTTCACAGAAAATCTACCATAACTCCTAGAAAAATCAAATATTCAAATTCTCGAGATTTGCTAAAGGCTCTATATCGTCCAGCGTCCTGAAAGTGAATTAAAAAAGAATTCTCTTCAAACATTTTTAAAAAAATTCTCCGTTTTTCTCCAACGAATTTCTTTCATTCAAAATAAAATTTCACTCTGATGAAGGTCGAATTTTCTCTGTGTACGGAATATTTTTATATTTTTCTATTATTATTATTTCATTTCATTTGTTTATTTAATAATAACAACAGTTTGAATCGTGTACACATAGATAAACTGACCGAAACGCATGTGAAAGTGATATTGATTAAATTCATCTTTTATTATCCATTCTGTACTTTCTTTTCTTTATTCATTCTTCCTCATATATATATATATATATATATATATATATATATATATATATGAGAGAGAGAGAGAGAGAGAGAGAGAGAGAGAGAGAGAGAGAGAGAGAGAGAGAGAGAGGGGGGGTAGTTGTATGAGGTAGGGTTTAACAGTTGTAGTATCTCCTCTCTCACTGAAACGTCTTTTCTTTCTTCCTCCATTGTAAAGACGTCCCCAGAGATGACATTATTGATTTTTTTTTATCGAATAAAAAATCCGACCGAGTGACAGCTCGTAACTCGGAAAACTCAAAAGTTCGGTCACTCGTGCCACTGTAAATTTAGGAAAAAAAGCAAATTCGTGAAATAACTATTTGGGATAATAGCGTTTCTTTGTTCGTTTTTTTTTTTTTTTTTCTTCGAATCTGATGATCATGTAACCAAGTTGAAAATGTAATAAATTGCCGTAAGTAGTAAGTCGTTGGGGTGGCCTAAAGTCGGTATCAGCCAATCAGCGAGGGAGTTTATCCTCTTTTCACTAGCGCTAGACCAAGGAGATTGTTTTTTACGTCTGAGGTGGAATGCCACACCTACCATCATCTCCTTACTTTACCGCACAGATCCCTGTGCTACTCATACACTAAGTTGGCGAGGGCCGGTATCGAACTAAGAACCTTGTGGTTTCTAACCGAACACTCTACTGACTGAGCTACCAAGAATATCAAATTGTCTACGAATATGATTAACAAAGAAAAGTTGACGATGTCCAATAATAAAGCAGATACATAAAGACGTGGATATTTGGAATAATGACTGTGTGGCGTTAGTTTCGTATTTGCCTGGGGAGTTGTCTGCCCATTTATTCGGCTAGGGGCCGTTTATATTTAAGCGGCTGGTTTGAACGTCTCTTTCTCTTTTCCGGTTGCTCGACCCACGAGACACGACTATGGGTTAGACTCTGGTCTACCCCCCTCTTGTTGGGGCGGTGGCCCCCCTTACATTAATGTAAGTGATTTATACAGCATGGACTATTCTTAGTCTCATGTCTGTACTTTTATGTTTTTCCCTTCTACTTTTGTATGTATGTTTATGTACACCTATGTATTATGCACCCTGTTTATCCATGTGCTGTACCATATTAAATGTTTTGTCTATAAACCCTTGCCGGAGTTTGTATCCTCAAGTATATCACCACCTTTGAATCTTACAACTGTATGGGAAGGTTCTTGTTTAACGACCAATTTGCTTGACAATCATCTTGTTGTTGGTACGGAACCCACTCATTAAATGGGCTAGGTTTATATTTTGCGACAGGAATTTAAAATTAGTTCCAATTAGATACAATTAAGTGAGTTGATAATGTTAAGAAGATTCATTAGCATACCGGATAATTATTGAATAACCAAGCCTCTTCTTGACATTCTTGGTGTTGTTTGAATATGGTAAGGATATTTGTAAATATGTAGGGATTATAAGAAAATTAAAATCATCATCATCATCATCATCATCATCATCATCATCATCATCATGTCGTGCAGGCAGCACGGATATCCATGACAATCTCTCGCCAACCTTCCCTATCATTCATCGCCCCAGGGAGTTCTTCCTCGCTGCAGCCAGCATCTTTACATAGCTGGTCGATGTAGGTCCTTGCTGGGCGGCCCACACTGGCATGTCCATGTGTTGGCTTCCACAGGAGAACATCACTTATGAGTTCGTCCTTGCTTCTCCAGCAGTGCCCTGCATGCCTAGTCCGTCTCACTCGGATGGTCTGTGAGATAGGGGGCAGGTGACCATACAGCTGCTCCATTGTGGGATGCTGTTTCCACGACTTGTTCAGAACTGCTCGCAGCATTCTTGTGCAGTTCCCATCTAGCTTATTCTCGAGGCGCCTCGTTAGGGTCCAGGTAGTGCAGCCATACAGCAGTACTGATATGACTACAGCCTGGAAGAGATGTCGCTTTAGCTTAAAATTAAAATAAGAAAACAAATTTAGAAAATAACAAACTCCCATGAGCCTTTACCTGAAGGACCCTCCGTGACCCCCAAGAAAATCTGGTAATCATGAACTTTGGTTTAGTAAATTCCTACCATAAAATTATGCTTGCGCCTCATCTGAAATGAACTTAATTGTTATTAAGAACACATTTTATGATATTTTTGTGTTAAAGCATGCAGTTGTATTGATTCGAACAAGTTTATATTTTTTGTTTATATTGTACGATAATTCAAAATGTGCTTTGGTTTAGTAAATTCCTACCATAAAATTATGCTTGCGCCTCATCTGAAATGAACTTAATTGTTATCAAGAACACATTTTATGATATTTTTGTGTTAAAGCATGCAGTTGTATTGATTCGAACAAGTTTATATTTTTTGTTTATATTGTACGATAATTCAAAATGTGCTTTGGTTTAGTAAATTCCTACCATAAAATTATGCTTGCGCCTCATCTGAAATGAACTTAATTGTTATCAAGACACATTTTATGATATTTTTGTGTTAAAGCATGCAGTTGTATTGATTCGAACAAGTTTATATTTTTTGTTTATATTGTACGATAATTCAAAATGTGCTTTGGTTTAGTAAATTCCTACCATAAAATTATGCTTGCGCCTCATCTGAAATGAACTTAATTGTTATTAAGAACACATTTTATGATATTTTGTGTTAAAGCATGCAGTTGTATTGATTCGAACAAGTTTATATTTTTTGTTTATATTGTACGATAATTCAAAATGTGCTTTGGTTTAGTAAATTCCTACCATAAAATTATGCTTGCGCCTCATCTGAAATGAATTTAATTGTTATCAAGAACACATTTTATGATATTTTTGTGTTAAAGCATGCAGTTGTATTGATTCGAACAAGTTTATATTTTTTGTTTATATTGTACGATAATTCAAAATGTGCTTTGGTTTAGTAAATTCCTACCATAAAATTATGCTTGCGCCTCATCTGAAATGAACTTAATTGTTATCAAGAACACATTTTATGATATTTTTGTGTTAAAGCATGCAGTTGTATTGATTCGAACAAGTTTATATTTTTTGTTTATATTGTACGATAATTCAAAATGTGCTTTGGTTTAGTAAATTCCTACCATAAAATTATGCTTGCGCCTCATCTGAAATGAACTTAATTGTTATTAAGAACACATTTTATGATATTTTTGTGTTAAAGCATGCAGTTGTATTGATTCGAACAAGTTTATATTTTTTGTTTATATTGTACGATAATTCAAAATGTGCTTTGGTTTAGTAAATTCCTACCATAAAATTATGCTTGCGCCTCATCTGAAATGAATTTAATTGTTATCAAGAACACATTTTATGATATTTTGTGTTAAAGCATGCAGTTGTATTGATTCGAACAAGTTTATATTTTTTGTTTATATTGTACGATAATTCAAAATGTGCTTTGGTTTAGTAAATTCCTACCATAAAATTATGCTTGCGCATTATCTGAAATGAATTCAATTGTTAAGAACATATTTTGAATTATCGTACGATATAAACAAAACAAAAAAAATACTTGTTCGAATCAATACAACTGCATGCTTTAACACAAAAATATCAGAAAATGTGTTCTTAATAACAATTAACTTCATTTCAGATAATGCACAAGCATAATTTTATGGTAGGAATTTACTAAACCAAAATTCATGATTACCGATAATCTCTACCTCTGGTTTAGGCCTTAACTGTGTCTAGTCGGTACTACTGGCCAGGGAGATATTCCCTTGCCACTTGGCGACTATGACCGGTGAATAAAACCCAAGTTATTAAACCACCTTTTGTCTTTGTCTCTTTCTTTTTCTTTCTTTGAATTCCTTTCTTTTCAGCACGACCACCAAATAAAATGGGGTTAAAAGTGTAATGATTAAAAGGGTGTTAATACTTGAAGATAAAACTCCGACAAAGGTTGATAGACAAAACATTTTATATACAGCACAGAATAAACAGGGTACATAATGCATAGAGGTGTACATGAACATACATACATAAGTAACACATAGTTACACGTAAAAGGATAAACATAAAGGCAACAGACATGAGACTAGGAATAGTCCATGCTGTATGAAGCACTTACAGTAATGTAAGGGGGGGACAAAGCCCCAACAAGAGGGGGTAGACCAGAGTCTAACCCATAGTGTCTCGTAGGTCGAGCAGCGACAAAGAGAGAAAGAGAAGTTCAAATCAGCCGCTTAAATACACCCGAGGCCCCTAGCGGGAACCAGCGAAACTAAACAGGCAGACAACTCTCCAGGCAAATACGAAAATAACGCCACAAAAGTAAAACCCTAAGAACACGCAACAAGAATAACCACAATTAACTTTTAAACGTAAAACACAAAACCTCTTGCCACCTAATAATTAAAACAAGAAGATTCAGATTTTATTTAAGACTAGAATCGGCTACCTAGTATTGCCTAGGTAGAGGAAGTATGATAAAAAGTTAGTCTCACAGATCCATTGATTGTTATGGTTAAACATAATTAATTTATATTTTAATCACGAACGCAACCAATAGACTTTCCATTCTCTTACTATTAAAATCCAATTTTTAAAATATCTTCCCAGGCATAAATAAAATCTTCATTATTTTTTCACAAAAACAAGCTTTGGTGATAGTGAATGTGTATATATTATCGTTTAAAATTGTTTATTTTCGTAGTTTCCTCTGGACACACACACACACGCGCGCGCGCACACACACACATTAAAGCTGCCCTTTATATATACTAGCAAATATATGCACCCTCCGGGTGCAAGTATTTAAGTTTTAATGTAATAAAATATTGTATTAAATTAGAAAGGCTAATGAAACTAAATAAGAATACAGACAAAAAGATTTGAAACAGAGGGAGTATAATCGAAAAATAGAACAACTGAAACTTACTCTTCCATCACTCTCGTCTTTCATTGTTATTTTTTCTAATTTAAGTATTTAGTTAAAAGAGGAAGTAAAGAATAAAATGACAGTTATTTTATCTTGTTAATGGATTTCATTTAAGATTCATTGAAGAGATTTTTGCTTATATTCATTAAAATAAAACCAAACAGTTAGAAATCAATGATACTAAGCACATATTTATTAAATTCGATTTTTTAATATTAATATGCAAATTAGCCTTCCCGTTCACACAGTAAACCGCTATTTTGTTGTATATATAAATATAATTGCATGTTGTCAGTATGTAGATATGGTTAACAGTATTAATAACGTAAGACAATTTTATTAATAATTGAGGTTTAAATAAAAATAAAATCATGGAGAATGTGATGTCAATAACTAAGAGAATTGTGACTTGAGTAGGAATATAGTTTCGGTTACAGACAGAAAAACACACAATCTCCATTATAATAAGATATATAGATAGATTTCTTTTTTTGTACAAAAATGGTTTCTTTTTAGAGTTTTTTAATACTTAAAATTTGTTAAACTTATCCATTAGTGGAGAGGAAAAACAAGGTTCTTTACAAATAAAACATCAATGAAAAATGTATGTATTACTCTAAAAGAAGTAAAAGCAACCAAGTAATTAGACATCTGAGCCTCTTGTTAACGTTCTTGGTGTTGTTTGAATATGGTAAGGATTGTCGGAAAATTATAGTTGAATTATCTACCCCTGGCACCAGAGGGCGAATCACCAATATATGATATTGTCGGCAAAATTAAACCTCATGACGAAAGTCACTTTTCAAGGGGCCGTCTACCAGGCGAGTCGCTTTTTCAAGCGCTCCCTTCACTTATCGTATGTATTACGTTTTTAAGGGCCATTCCTTGGCCTTAAAGCAGAAGCGCTTATCCAGTGGAATTGGATCCTTGATAAAGAGTCCCTCGATAATGAATCCTTCGATAATGAATCCTTGGTTCCTCTGGTAAAGAGTTCTCAGTTCCTGGTAAAGAGTCCTTCGATAATGAATCCTTTGGTTCCTCTGGTAAAGAGTTCTCAGTTCCTGGTAAAGAGTCCTTCGATAATGAATCCTTTGGTTCCTCTGGTAAAGAGTTCTCAGTTCCTGGTAAAGAGTCCTTCGATAATGAATCCTTTGGTTCCTCTGGTAAAGAGTTCTCAGTTCTTTGTAAAGAGTCATACGATAATCTTATGTCCGTCATCAGTGAGCGCCGTGGTAATTATGACCAATATGGGGGTTTTAAATATTCTATCAGTCACGCAGTATTGCTAGTGTTTGGCTACAGGAGTCAATCACGTGACCTTGGCCAGTCTATAAATCTATGTAGGGAATTAGCACACACCTTATAACCAAAATAATGCCAACAGTATGAACTTTCACTAGGCGAGACGCGATTTTCAAGAACTCCCTATCAACAGCGAGTAGAATAGTATTCTAGTGCTCACCTTCACCATCAAATAGCGAGTGGTTCATCCAGCGCAACCTTTACCTTTACCTCATCCTCAGCAAGATAAGTCTGGCTAGCAAATGCCACTAAATTTGTAACCCCTTTTTTGTACCTTTTGAATATATGTTTCTTTACCTTCAACTGTTGTTATCGTCTTCTTTCATCTGAAATTATTTGCTTACCACCGGGAGATTTTAAGAGCCCCCAATACCTTCTCTTAGGATATTGGTAAGTAAAAGCAAAAATATTCAGAATTTATTTAAGGTTTCTTTTTTTGTACTAAAATAAGAAGATTGACTTTGGTATTAAATAACACAGCAAGGGTTGACATGCCATAAAAAAAATCAATCAAGCAAGCAACCCACAATAATGTAAATACATAACACATGTCTGAATGTTTGATATGTGTGTACAAGGATGTCCGTCATTGATTGTTTGTTTGCTGCTTTAGATCCTGCGACAATCGGACACAGCTTGATCGAACAGGAATAAAAACCGACTGACTTCTGATTTAGGTCGGAAAATTAAAACGGAAAGTGTTTTTGGTAATCCTCCATGACATGAATTAACATTTTGCGAATTGGGTTACGGTTTTAGAGGATTAAGGTTGTTTTTAATAACGTATTGCTTTAAAAAAATAAACAACAAAAAACCCAAATTACTATACATTTAATTAACCATTGAAATTAATTGTTAAATCTATTATTGAGACAGTTGTTTGTGTTAGTATTGCAATGTATAATTTCAATTAAACTTAGTTTAAAAAAAATAGTTTTCAACATTAAATGTATAGTAATTTGGTTTTTTTGTTGTTTATTTTTTTTTAGCAATACGTAATTAAAAACAACCTTAATCCCCTTAAACCGTAACCCAATTCGCAAAATGTTAATTCATAGACGGTAGTTAAACTGTCATGAGGAATCTCCAAAAATCTTTCCGTTTTAATTTTCCGACCTAAATCAGAAGTCAGCCTTCTTGCTCATGTGTGTGTGTGTGTGTGTGTGTGTGAGAGAGAGAGAGAGAGAGAGTTTGTGTGTGTGTGTCATAAAGAAAACTTCGCTAAGAATAAGAGCGTAGATCAATCGATCGCAGCTTAATCGGTCATGAACAGAAAATTATTAATAAAGGATTAAAAAAACAATTCGTATATTTGTAGGATGAAAACAAATGTCTAGAAAGTACTAGGGCGAGTCATAAGTTTTACAATGTTTGGTTACGTGTTAGTTTGGAGAAAAAGCTAGATGGGACCTACACAGAGTAACTTTGTCGGTTGGTTGGATTTTACGGCATGTCAATCCGTGTTGGGTTATTTTATGGCGAAGGTTCAAATTTTTTGATGGCTCCCGATTACGTCAAGAAGGTTCCCAAGTTCGAATAGATTGTTCCCGAGTCCGGCAAGAAATATCTAAAAAAAACCATCGACTGAAAAGTTGTACAGATAACAATAAAGATGAGGACAATGGTCCAATACTAAAATTCACCATATTTATTGAATGGCCCTCGTATTTGATGCTTAAAAAATATAACAAACTATACACACACACACACACACACACACACACACACACACACACCTCTTTCATTGATTTCTCTTTCTCCGTCTTTCTTAACATTTTATTTATCATGTCCCCCTTCTCTCTCACACACACACATTTTCCTTTACTTTCTTCACTTCCCCTCTCCCTTTACCCATCTCTCCCCCTCTCTCTATCCCTCTCTTGTTCTATCTATCTATCTCATATTTACTCTCTTCCTTCCTCCCGCCTAGCATATTATCTAATCATTTTCTTAAACTACTTATTTTTCCCACCAACTTATATCCGCTATTGTTTCTTTAACAATCAACGTTCCAGTCATTTGCCTGGAAACATAGAGAATCTATTCATCCTTCATTAATTATCTTCTATTCACGTCAGATCAAGTACCGTCCGCTTTTCCAAATGATCCAAGACGCTGGACAAACACAATGAGCGTCTAACAGGTGCTTGGGACTAAACAAAGGCTGCTCGCCTGAAAAACATTCTTCGTGTGAAATATTACCCTGGGCGGTTGCCTTCAATCCCGACTTGATCTTTGGATCTTTAAAAAAAAAAAAAAAAAAAAAAAAGAATTAACTCATCATGTATAATACCTTGAAAAATCCTCTGGTCACTTTACTGTAATCGATTGTGTGAAACGACGCACAACGTTTCAGCTCGTTGACTACCACAATACACACATGGTCCTCTGGTCAGTGTACTGTAATCAACAGGACATTCACCTTTCGCACAACAAATGCATTCGATTGTTTTCTATGGTGTTATGACCCAATTCGAACCCGTAAAGGATGATCTCGCGATAATTTCCATAATCAGTTCCATAATCAGCGAGTCAACTACCACGATTCTACCAACTACAGCGGATACTTACTACGCTTGAACTGCATCAGTTAAGCATCATCATCATCATCATCATCATCTGTAGCGAGTGGCTACAGAGATTGAACTCTCAACCTTCTGATCGTGTGTAGTGGCTTGTGGTAAGATTTCAGTCATCCTTGTTGGCTGGAGTGGTTCAGGAGGAAGAATAATTGTTTTCAGTTAACCCTCCCAGGCCGCTGGACAAAACAACAGCGTGATCCAATGAGATCCACACATTTTTTATTTTTACTAGCTACGTGTGAGCTTCGGTTTGTGCGTGGCTTCCCACATTAAAAATACCTTGTGTCACATCCTAACCTAGTGAGAGGTCTTAGTAAATACCAAAAATGACTGGGGTTTTTTTGTCAGCCCAGGCAACTGGCAAAGTAACAGCATGACCCGATGGGATCCACGCATTTTTTTTTACTAACCACGCCCGAGGTTCGCATTGTGCGTAGCTTAGAACGTTAAAAAGACATTGTGTCACATCCTAACCTAGTGGGAGGCCGCATTTTATTACTAGCCACACAAGAGCCTTGGTTTAAGCGTGGCATCCACGTTAAAAGAAAAATCTTGTGTCACATCCTAACTTAGTGGAGGGTATTTGTAAATACCAAAAATGACTGTTTTCTCTTAGCCCCAGGCAACTTGGAAAATTAACAGCGTTATCCGATAGGATCCACCCATTGTTTTTACCAGCCACGCATGAGCTTCGCATTGTGCGTGGCTTACCACGTTAAAAAGACATTGTGTCACATCCTAACCTAGTGAGAGGTCTTAGTAAATACCAAGAATGACTGTTTTCAGCGGAGAGAGCCGACTGTCCGTACCAGTCTGATGACACAGCCTACAATATGTGATAACATGAATAGCCGTAGAATAGTGTTTTCAGCATAATTCATTCGGCCCAGGTCAAATTAACAGCATTATCCGATGGGATCCACACATTTTATTACTAGCCACGTATGAGCTTCGCATTGTGCGTGGCTTACCACGTTAAAAATACCTTGTGTCACATCCTAACTTGGTAGGAGGTCTTGGTAAATACCAAGAATTTCTGTTTTCAGCGGAGAGAGCCGGCTGTCCATACCAGTCTGATGACACTAGCCTGCAACGAATGACATGAAGACTGATAGGAATTTTTTTTAAATTGTTAAGTTTCTAACCGCCATCCTTGGCCAGTTGAAAAGAACTTAAAGTAAGTAAGTAAATCCTGAGCAATAGAATCCTTTGGTAAGTGAATAAGTCCTAAGTTATGGAATCCTACATAGTGTCAAAGGTCCAGTGATATAATCTTATTTTCCGTCGTCCACAAAGGTTCAAGGTAGTTGTGAATAGCTAAGATCAGAACAGCCGATATAAATAACAATATCAGCAGCAGAGCACTGCCAGTGATTGGCCAATAGGTTGGTCACATGATTATCGCCTAGTCTATAAGTAGAAGCGGGCGTCTAGCACACGCCTTATATGCCAAAATTCTGGCCTTGTGCCACATCTAAGCTAAACTTAATAAATAAGTATATACTACAAATAAGTCACCTCATGTGGTGTAATGGTTAGCAAGTTAGATTCGCAGACCATTGTTAGTGAGTTCGATTCTCACTGGGCGCCCCACACTTCTAGCCTTGTGCCACATCTAAGCAAAGCTTAGTAAATAACTATATGCCAAAATTCAGGCCTTGTGCCACATCTAAGCTAAACTTAATAAATAAGTATATACTACAAATAAGGGCACCTCATGTGGTGTAATGGTTAGCAAGTTAGATTCGCAGACCATTGTTAGTGAGTTCGATTCTCACTGGGCGCTCCATACTTCTGGCCTTGTGCTATATCTAAGCAAAGCTTAGTTTTTTTGGGCACCTCACATGGTGTAATGGTTAGCAAGCTAGATTTGCAAACCATTGTTAGTGAGTTCGATTCTCACTGGGTGCCCCATACTTCTGGCCTTGTGCCACATCTGAGCTCAGCTCAGTAAATAACTATATGCCAAAATTCTGGCCTTGTGCCACATCTAAGCTAAACTTAGTAAATAAGTATATACTACAAATAAGTCACCTCATGTGGTGTAATGGTTAGCAAGTTAGATTCGCAGACCATTGTTAGTGAGTTCGATTCTCACTGGGCGCCCCACACTTCTAGCCTTGTGCCACATCTAAGCAAAGCTTAGTAAATAACTATATGCCAAAATTCAGGCCTTGTGCCACATCTAAGCTAAACTTAGTAAATAAGTATATACTACAAATAAGGGCACCTCATGTGGTGTAATGGTTAGCAAGTTAGATTCGCAGACCATTGTTAGTGAGTTCGATTCTTACTGGGCGCTCCATAATTTGGCCTTGTGCCACATCTAAGCAAAGCTTAGTAAATAACTATATGCCACAATTCAGGCCTTGTGCCACATCTAAGCTAAACTTAGTAAATAAGTATATACTACAAATAAGGGCACCTCATGTGGTGTAATGGTTAGCAAGTTAGATTCGCAGACCATTGTTAGTGAGTTCGATTCTCACTGGGCGCTCCATAATTTGGCCTTGTGCCATATCTAAGCTAAGCTTAGTAAATAAGTATATGCCAAAATTCTCAACCCCCCCCCCCTAACAGCACGGATTTCCTTTGACTCTCCACCCCCTCTTTCTCTCTCTCACATACGCACACACACACACACACACACACCACACACATCATCATCATCATCATCCGTCTCTATTTTCCATCGCTCCTGGCAAATCATTAACACGGAATCCAATATCTGCTCAGAGCTGTTGTATGTAAGTTTTTGCTGGTCGACCAACATTAGTGTGTACATGTGTAAGAGTCCAGAGGAAAAGGTTGCTATGTCATAGATATGACGTTAAACTTCATCTCCGCCCTGTTGGCTGGGGCGTTAGAATGCAACGACTGCACCTCTGCAGAGGGGTAAGACTCCCCCAATGGGGCCACCTGTTGGCCGTGGGTGGTGACCCGTGATGCTTAAGGATAGAGCCCAGGTGGATGAGCAGTTCATGACATGCAATACTCCACTTTGGCCCTATCTTGGGCTAGACGGGCGGTCGGAGAGGCCCCCTCCGATCAATCAGCTGGCCACATCAAGCCCTAGCACCTATATGATTTCCCCAACCCTATTGCCCTTATGGCAAGCCCCAACCCCTTTTTATC
The DNA here is from genome assembly GCA_023376005.1 of Doryteuthis pealeii. Lineage (NCBI taxonomy): Eukaryota > Metazoa > Mollusca > Cephalopoda > Myopsida > Loliginidae > Doryteuthis > Doryteuthis pealeii. The sequence goes on along the minus strand of CM042162.1, from coordinate 21,923,509 downwards.
ATATGGGTGCTAGAAGGCGGTGGCTGAGGGTCTACATGTCCTTGGAATGACGTTAAACTCTATCTGATGGTGAGGTTCCAGTTTTGGAGGTTTGGGGAGTGTGGAGCACCCCTTCATCACCATTGCTCCCTGGTCCACTCTAACCCGGAGTGGTAGTACCTGTTAGGGTCCCATCTATGGGTTAAATAGAAAAATGTATTTATAAAAAAATTGTATTATCCATTAAAAATTGATTTATTTCAAAACTTTATCGGCATTAAATGACCCACTGAGGTTGATATGCCGTAAAACAAAACAAACCAAATAAACTTCATCTAATGATGAAGTTTCAATTCTAAAGCTCTGGGTAGTGTGGAGTACCCCTTCATCACCATTACTCCCAGGTCCACTCTTACCTGGAGTGGTAGTGCCTGTTAATATCACATCTATGGGTTAAATAGAAAAATATAAGTTTGAAAAACAAAAAAGAAAAAAAAAGGGTTGCTTATGAGTTCTTACTACACCAGCAGAGTCCAGCATGTCTTGGTTCAGCTTAATTGGATGATTTGTGTGATAGGAAATTAGTGGCTGTTTTGTGGAGTGTTTAATTTATTGCGTCCAGGATTTATTCAAAACAGCACACAGCATCCTTATTTAGGTCCGCCCTGTCGGAATTGTATTATTTGTATTATTCGAACTATTGTCCGAATTGAATTATTTGTATTATTCGGACCATTGTCCTCATCTTTATTGTTATCTGTACAACGTTTCAGTCGATGTTTTTTCAGGTATTTCTTGTCGGACTCGGGAACCATCTTTTCGAACTCGGGAACCTTTTTGTCGTAATCAGGAGACGTCAAAAAATTTGAACCTTCGGCATAAAATAATCCCAACACGGATTGACATGCCGTAAAATCCAACCAACCAACAAACTAACTCTGTGTAAGTTCCATCTAGCTTTTTCTCCAAGTCGCAAACACATAACCAAACATTGTAAAACTTATGACTCGTCCTAGTACTTTCTCAGCATTTGTTCTCATCCTACAAATATACGAATTGTTTTTTTAATTTTTTTATCAATTGTTTTTTTAATTTTTTATAAAAAATCCGTCGAAAAGGGTGAATTTTGCAAAAATGTTTGGCATAAAATAACCCAACAATGGTTTCAGCCGATGCGCCCTCCGGTCTTCTTCAGGTATTTCTTGTTGGACTCTGGAGCCTTCTCGAACCCTGGAACGTTCTGTCATAATCGGGAGTCGAAAAGAAGGTTCCCAGGTTCGAGAAGGCTCCCGAGTCCAACAAGAAATACCTGAAGACCGGATGTCACACCGGCTGAAACGTTGTACAGATAACAATAAAGATGAGGACAATAGTCTGAATAATCCAAATAATACTAATTATCAAGCCTCATCTAAAAAAATTCAGGGAAAGGGGTGAATTTTGCAAAAATGTTTGGCATAAAATAACCCAACAATGGTTGACATACTGCAACCAACCAAGGTCCAATGTTAGTATTGGTATACAAGGTGTGTCATAAAAGTATAGAGATTGAAGCTGTATTTACCAAGATAGAAATGAACAATGAATGGAACGTTAATTTTATTCAGAATACAAGGTGTGTCATAAAAGTGCCGAGATTGAAGCTGTATTTACCAAGATAGAAATGAACAATGAATGAAACGTTAATTTTATTCAGAATACAAGGTTTGTCATAAAAGTATCGAGATTGAAGCTGTATTTACCGAGATAGAAATGAACAATGAATGGAACGTTAATTTTATTCAGAATAAAAGGTGTGTCATAAAAGTGCCGAGATTGAAGCTGTATTTACCAAGATAGAAAATGAACAATGAATGAAACGTTAATTTTATTCAGAATACAAGGTGTGTCATAAAAGTATCGAGATTGAAGCTGTATTTACCAAGATAGAAATAAACAATGAATGGAACGTTAATTTTATTCAGAATACAAGGTGTGTCATAAAAGTATCGAGATTGAAGCTGTATTTACAAAGATAGAAATGAACAATGAATGAAACGTTAATTTTATTCAGAATACAAGGTGTGTCATAAAAGTATCGAGATTGAAGCTGTTTTTACCAAGATAGAAATGAACAATGAATGGATCGTTAATCTTTTCAGAATACAAGGTGTGTCAAAAAGTACAGCTTTTAAAGCTGTATTTACCAAGATAGAAATGAACAATGAATGAAACGTTAATTTTATTCAGAATACAAGGTTTGTCATAAAAGTATCGAGATTGAAGCTGTATTTACAAAGATAGAAATGAACAATGAATGAAACGTTAATTTTATTCAGAATACAAGGTGTGTCATAAAAGTATCGAGATTGAAGCTGTTTTTACCAAGATAGAAATGAACAATGAATGGATCGTTAATCTTTTCAGAATACAAGGTGTGTCAAAAAGTACAGCTTTTAAAGCTGTATTTACCAAGATAGAAATGAACAATGAATGAAACGTTAATTTTATTCAGAATACAAGGTTTGTCATAAAAGTATCGAGATTGAAGCTGTATTTACCAAGATAGAAATGAACAATGAATGAAACGTTAATTTTATTCAGAATACAAGGTGTGTCATAAAAGTATCGAGATTGAAGCTGTTTTTACCAAGATAGAAATGAACAATGAATGGATCGTTAATCTTTTCAGAATACAAGGTGTGTCAAAAAGTACAGCTTTTAAAGCTGTATTTACCAAGATAGAAATGAACAATGAATGAAACGTTAATTTTATTCAGAATACAAGGTTTGTCATAAAAGTATCGAGATTGAAGCTGTATTTACAAAGATAGAAATGAACAATGAATGAAACGTTAATTTTATTCAGAATACAAGGTGTGTCATAAAAGTATCGAGATTGAAGCTGTTTTTACCAAGATAGAAATGAACAATGAATGGAACGTTAATTTTTTTTCTCAGAATACAAGGTGTGTCATAAAAGTGACAAGTTTGAAGCTGTATTTACCAAGATAGAAATAAACAATGAATGAAACGTTAATTTTATTCAGAATACAAAGTGTGTCATAAAAGTGCCGAGATTGGAGTTTGAAGCTGTATTTTCCAAGATAGAAATAAACAATGAATGGAACGTTAATTTTATTCAGAATACAGGGTGTATCAAAAATGTATTGTTTATATATATACGTGCGTTATATATATATATATATATATATATATATATATATATATATATATATATATATATAATTAGGATATATTAGACTCATTATTTACGTTTCTTAAATTCTACTCGACGCATGACGAAATTTTCTCCCCAATTGGCCTTGAGGGAAATGTAACTTAAGAAAATTAATTCACAAACATTTCTCAAATCCATCAGCATCTGAATTTAAATTTCCACATGTCAACCCATTTCCTTTCCTTTCTTTTTTTTTCTTTTTTTCTTTCTTTCTTCAGTAAACCAAGTTTATTAGATCATCCTTTTTTTTTACCAATATCAATATAGTCTATAGGCGGTTTGAACTTATACGAGGTATGCCAGAAAAGTTCCAGGACTGGTGTCACAAAAAAATCCAAACCACAAGTTATCCCCTTTAATATACCCCTCCCCTGGAGTCTAGTGCGTATGGCTTACGGCCAAGTTTAGATGAAAGCACCGGTTCCCACTAGATCACCGAAGTTAAGCAGCGACGAGCCTGTACAAAACTTGAGTGACCATTTAAGTAAAAGCAGGTACTATGAATAGTAACACTACTGTCCTTCTTCTTATATGGCTTTGGCATTGAATAATCCACGAAAGTTGATATGCCATTAAAACAAAGAAACCAAACCGGATCTTTTGTCGTTTTAAAATCCTAATGATGACTCCCAGTTTAGAGATGTCTCCATCTTGTTTAAGACATTACACAAAACTACTACTACAAAGGTTGCATATATCTTTATTCAAATTTACAAGAAGTAGTCTCTTGATTTTTTTAAAAATAAAGCCCTATATGTTCGTTTTTTATCTAATTAATTTACTTTGATGTAGTCGTTTTTTGTTTGTTTTGTTGTGTATCAGGATTATTTTAGCTTAAAAGCTACTTTAATTAAATAATTAAAATGTTTTACTCAATGCAGTAAAGCCAACTTTACACACATTGTAGAATGTAGGCAAGGTTAACGCCGGGTAAAATTACAACTACTAACCTTGACAAAAATTATGGAAATAGCACAGTCTTTTTTAGAAGTAAATAAACTAATAACATATAAGACTTTGATAATAACAAAAATTACATGCTCAACACAATCCCAACTGTAGTGAGAGAGGAGACCCGCCTCGTGCAACACGGTGTGACGGAGAGGGTGGCGGGGGTGAAGACTTGTCGTATTCTCGAAGGAAGCGGGCTAGGCTTTGCCTAGCGTGTAGGACTGACCTAGAGTCGAACCCGCTTCCTTCAGAATGTGAGAGCTGTGGACGATCGGTGAAGTAGGAAATGGCATAGTGGCCCGGATCTGGGTGGTCGCGCCGTGCTGGCGAGTGTCGCATGTGCTGAATGGACAATTATGAGTGAGGAGCCCGGATGTGGTGAAATTGGTGTGTACTTAAAGGACTGATTCTCAGAGACCAGGCAAAACGAATTGCAGTAGGATTTTGTTGTCGAGACGAGCGGGACAAAGAAAAGGTTTTGGATTTTTGAGCGAGATACAGTTGGGAGTGGTTGGACTGTCGATTGGAGCCTTGAGTCAGACTTGACTGTGACCCCACCCCCTACTGATTAGACCAACTTTACACGAATTGTAGAATATATGCTGGGTAAAATTACAACTACTAACACTAGCAAAAATTATCGAATTACCTCACTTAGTCTTTTTTTATTTTTATTTAGCAGTAAATGAACTAATAACAGATAAGAGTTTGATAAAAAAGATGAACATGTTCAACTTAAAACCAAATTTATACACATTATAGAATCTACACAAAGCTAAGTCTGAGTAAAATTAAAGCAAGCTAAATACATTAATATGCTTGTAGGAGCCTAAACGGAAATTTAAGAAACACAAATTTTACAGTCGCAGTCAGATTCGTCCGCCAGCTTATTTGCTCAGAAGCGCGTATAATATACATAGTTAACCTTTAGTGATAATTTGCATAGGAAGGAAAGGTATATATATATATATATATATATATATATATATATATATATACACTTTTCCTTCCTATGCAAATTATCATTACAGGTTAACTATGTATATTTGCCGGACAAATTTGGCTGCGACTGGAAAATGCTGATATATATATATATATATATATATAATATATATATATATATATATATATGAAAGTACGCAAACAGTTTGTTTGAGTTGGCTATGCCGACAATTTTTGTGAGAATATGGGCTTAATTGAAGTCATACCTAATTTGAAAATTAATTAGTTGATAATTAATGAATTAGGCGAATATATCTGTTTCTTCACATTTAAACAGATATATTCGCCTAATTCATTAATTATCAACTAATAATTTTCAAATTAGGTATGACTTCAATTAAGCAGATATTCTCCCAAATATATATATAATATATATATATATATATATATATATATATTATGCGGAATTTTAAAATTCTTTACACTTTAGCTCGCCTATTAAACGGCATGTTTGTCTTCTCTCTTTGTGTTCTTCTCTAAGAGAACAGGTAGGACACTTGTACCTATTAGACAACCTTCCCTTATTATGACTCAGACCTTCTCGCTCTCTGTTTTTATCACTCCTTATTCATGTTTTCTCTCTTAAAGACTGTATTCACTATTAACTGTTGATACCGTGTTTTCCGTTTTTGTGACTCTTTCGTAAGGACACTGCCTTAACCTGTTTGTACATTCTTAACTCCTTACTCCTGTTTGAATATGTTGTTATATATGCTTGCTAACCGTTGTTTTGTGAACTGATATCCTTTTTATCACTGACCCCTCAGTCTTCCTTTCACTGTTTTCCTTCATATGTTGTACCTGTTGTACCCCTGTATCTGTTGCATTGTTACTGTATATTTGTTTCTTTACTTTCAGTTTCTTACCTTTCTTGTTGAGGAATAAACAAAATTACCCTACCCACGGTGTTTGTTGTTCTATGCTTGAAGGAGTTTAGCTACGTGTAACGAAAAGCCGTATTACGCTTTGGATAAGATATATACGGTGAAGTAGAAGGCGCGATAGATATATAAAGGAAATATTTTTACGAGGTCCTCCCCTATTTCATTTTATGAAATTTGGAAAAAAAAATGAAGCAATAATAAAAGATTTTAAATCTTTTTCTGTAAAGATAAGAGCATGAATAATTATATCAGAAGATTTCTTTTAAAAAAAATTTTTTTTTTTTTCTTGGCAATTCAATTAAAATACCAAGTAAAAGTTTTCAAAGAATAATATTATGACATGTTTTTTAGCAGAATTCAGAATTCATGTTTTTTTTTTACTTAAATAAATCATGTATAGAAACTTATAAAAATGCGAAAATGTAAACATTGTTTTCGTTCATAATTTTAGTTATTTTCGTAAGCTGAAAAATTTTTAAAAAAAATTATCAGGAGTATTTTTTTTTTTTTTTTTTAAATATTTCTTCTTTTGAATAGTCCAACAACGTTGATAATATTAACCTTTATTCAAGTTTCATTGTGTTAAATATAAGTTTACTCGTCAGATTGGACATCTCTAATGTCCACTCAATAGATTAACAGAATAGGAAGTTAATCAGTCGGTACTAATAAAGTAGCAGCTTTTGAAGATGGTAAGGTATATATATCCATAGAAAGGAAATTTAATTATTCATTGCGGGCATCTAAGTTCGAAAGTTATAAAAAGGGATCACCATTGTGAAAAGAATGCTCAATCTTTGAGCTTAAATACCCACTTAATTGTAAAATTTTATGTTGGTAATATATACGTTTCTTCCAATGGACAGCAATTGACGCATTGCCTTCTTTACCCACGGATACGTGTGGAATTCGCGGTGAGACTTCAAAAAGATGAAAGGAATAATAAAACTTAGGAACAGGTTAAAACAAATAAAACAAAAACTTTTCAAGGCGTTTGAAGACAAGAAAAAGAAAAAGAGAGAAAAATGTATGACTATTTTTGATAGCATTTTTATAGCTTTGAAAAGAGTTCTTACAAATTTTGTACACGCGAATATATTTTTAAAAATTGTTGAGGTTGAATATTCAGAGTGTTGCATAGTGGAAATAATGCGTGAAAAAAAAAACAGAATTTACAATAGGTAAAAGAGAATGTTAAGAGACGTTAACACACGAGTAAATTCAACAAGGGTTTATTACGAACTGATTAATTTTTTTTACAAGTAAGTTAAAACAAGCGGGAACAAACCTTGGACGGAAGTGGGCGGAGTCTGAGCTCCTGCTGATGTCACATCAAATATATTTATTAATAGAAATATGAGCTTATAAAAGATCTTAACAGAAATGAAGTTAAATGTGAGTCAATTGAAATGTTCTTCCGATCGTTGGTACCTAAATAGTCAGCACTAACTTTTGTGAAATGTTTGGGAAATTTTAGCAGTGCATTTAAAATTAACTTTATTGCTTGTACAATAAAATGTTATATACCCTTCTAACATATATCGGATATATAATGAGAGGGATTGATAGAGATAGATAGATAGATAGATAGATAGATAGAGAGAGAGAGAGAGAGAGAGAGAGAGAGAGAGAGAGAGAGAGAGAGAGAGGGGGGGGTGAGGAGATAGGATAATATATGAGGGACTCTTTCTTGTTAACTCGTCTATTGTTCCTGTTGTTAATTCGTCGCCATCTTCTCAGTTGGGCTGATTCTATGGGTTGTTTCTCCGTGTCGATTCTACTTCTTGTTGGGCTGGTTATCTCTTGTTTTGATAAATCAACAAGACTTTGTTGTTTTTCTTTTAAGCTTTTATTAACAACAACCCCATCCCACAAAATCGCGCGGATGGAGAAGAGACCCAGAGAGGATCTCATCTCTCGTCGAGAGTCTGGTCGCAACTGATCTAAAACTTAAATTAATCTCTCACGCCCTTGATGGCGCGTTTCCGGAAGTGTGAAGTCGGGTCATTACTTGCCAATAATGCTAACCATATCGGCAGGTAATTTTCCCCCAACCTTATTTTGAATCTAAAACTCTGATTAAAACATTACTTACTAAGTAGTAAATTTTTTTTGAATTTTGTAATTAAAAACAATTGTATGAAACCCAATTCGCAAATTCAAAGCAGTTAATTATATTTTGGTCCACCAACAAGTTTGCATTTTTTAATTTTGACGACGATTTGCAAGTTTAACCGGGTTAAATATAGTAACATTGCCGTTCTTCTACAAGGATGACACTGATATGCCATTAAAACAAAGAAATCAAACCGGATCTTTTTTCGTTTTAAAATCCTTATGATTACCCCAACTGATATACAGTTGGAGGCACGTGGTGTAATGGTTAGAGTTGTAGGAAATGAACTCGTGGACCAGAGTTCAAATCCTGGATGAGGCTGTTTTCATTTCACATAGCACTAATACCCTTGGGAAAGGTATGCATCCAACTACCCTCCCTCCATCTGTGTGTAAAAAGAAGGGCAGACACGGCTCTTTAACCTTGGCTATGTGATCAGTCTAGGAGAAAGAAATGTGTGAATTCAAACCTCTTAAACTTCGCTTAAGAAATTGACCGAATGTCACATCCTGTTCGTGCGGAGGGGGTATATATATATATATATAAGAAAATAGACTGAAACATAGAGATCAGCTCCGTCTAACTTTAAAACAAAAACATCTGACTCCTGCTTTAGGAAATTCCATCTGTCAGTGTGGCTTAATAGCTTGCAGCAAGGCTGGGCTGCTATCACACTTGAGGAAACACAAAATGTCTTCTTAATAGCATGCACAACATGGGAAGAAACAAATCGCTCACTGCTGACTCTCATCTATCGTTCACGATAGGAGAGTCACACCACACACATACACACACACACACACACACCATATATATTTATATATATATATATATATATACACCATATACATATATATATATATATTTATGGGCTCTCTCGTCGATTTTCGACGCATGAGGGTTCATACATACACTGAACACCCACACAGTGATCTGTTTATAGTGGTGAAGGCTTTGTGTTGGACCATCCACACTTTTTGGCACAGTCGATAGGAAAGAATTGGTGCATCAAGGGTTGCCACAACCCCAATCAACGACCGACCTCAGGAATTTTAATTCAGAGTTATCCCTCTCCTAGACTGGTTACCTACCCAAGGCTGAAAGGCCCAGTCTGCCCTACTATTTAACCCATAGCTGGAGGGAGAATATATGGATGCATACCTTTCCCAAGGGTATATATATATATATATATATATATATATATATATATATATATATATAGCGCACCCACAAACAAACAAAATATATTCTATTTTCTATTTACATTGGACTTTTTTCTTACGGTTAAGTCATATTAAAAACACCGGTTCCCACTGGATAATGAAAGTTAAGCATTGATGTGTCCGTTTAATACTTAGATAGGTGACCAAAGGTATTAATCAATGCCTTTCTATGACGCTTAATACAGTGCATCTCATGACAGATAAGGCAAATTAGTCTTTTTATTTTCGTCTTTGCATAGGTTTATTTTTCCAGACATTGTATCTACTATAAAATTGCATGTAAATTGCATTTTCAACATC
>CM042162.1:21821334-21908834 GCA_023376005.1 Doryteuthis pealeii | reverse complement strand
GGTTAAGTCTATTTATAACCCAGTTTAAACAAGTTAACACTCTTTTGATAACAGGATAAGAACTGGGTTTTATTTCAAAGATTTGGCGCCCGTCGGTGTATGTATGTGTGTGCGCATGTCAAGTATTAGTATGTGCTGATGACCGGAAATGAATCAACTTTATTTATGAGGTCACAACATATATACATTCTAATACTCACATCGCAAAAAAAGAATATTTGTCGTCATATTTCAAACCGTTCATTTTTTCAACGTTCTTTTTTCTCAGACTTCAAATTTTAAACAGACCGATAAACAAGGACTATTACTCGTCTTTCTCCTTATTCTGAGATATAAATTTTTCATCACCTTCCACATACCAACAAAAGCCCTGAAGATGATCTAATTAATAGATCGAAACACTGCAACGTCGGCCAATAAACTCACCACTTAACTCATTTAAACCTGTGTTTTTTCAATTTTTTTTAATTATACTACATACCGTCGGATTCACTTCCTTTTATTCACACACACACACACACACATATATATAAGGTACCACCAAAATAGGTCACGTGATCAGTTTAGGCCATATTGAAGGAAGAAACGTAAATATTTTTTACCTTTTTTTAAAAAATCTCAAAAAAAAAAAAAAAAATAACCAATATAAAAAGTTGTTACAAAGAAAAACAGTTAATTCAAAGATCAAATTATCCGATTGGAGAAAAATTACTCACAGTTATCTTGAAAAATACGTAAAACAGTCCTTTTTTTTACAACACGGTCAGTTTCTTTATTGATATTTTTTCGCAGAATTCTGTATTCATGGTTCTTTTACTAAAAAAAAATCTTGCATTTACACTTATAAAAATCATCTGATATAATTATTCAGACCCTTATCTTTATAGAAAAAAAAAGGAAAAATCGTTTTTTTCGGTTCATTTCTTCATATTTCATGAAATATAATATGGGGGGGGGGGGAGTAGACCTCGTTAAAAAAGTATTTCCCCTAATATATTTGAGGAAAAAACTATTTCAGACTGATTTTTATCAAAAGGTAAGTAATTATGGAAATTTTCGTGAAAATCGGACCATTAATTGATTTTTCATAGAATTTTAAAAAAAGCCTCTAGTCATAACTTGTTTTTGGCCACGTTAATTTTCATTATTTACGTAAGCTGAAATTTAAAAAAAAAAATCATCAGGAGTTTGTTTAATGTTTCTTCTTTCGAATGTACAAAAAATTTTCAAGATAATATTAACCTTTAATCAAGTTTCGTTGTATTAAATATAGGGGGAGGGGTAAATTTCACAGGGAAAATTGGTGGTACCTAATATATATATATAAATACTTTTTGTCATTTCTCTTACCGAATGTTTCTTTAATATTCACGTATAATTAGGAGCCTTAATCTCAACCTAATAATATACACAACAATCTGTGACGATGACCCAGACAATAAGCGGTTAACATCAAAGATTATAGTGGCGACTGAGACGGGTGCTTAAACAAGTGTAAAGACATTTGTTTTGCAAAGTGCAACAGATAAACGGAAAAAAATATATATTTTTGTATCAGCTGTTCAGATTACCCTTTAACCATGGTTAGGAGAAGGAAAACTCTGAATTCAAACCTGTTAAATTTAAGAAATTGACCGTGTGTCTCATCCTATCCATGTGAAGGGGTTGGTAAATATGTATATAGGGGCTAAGTGCAGGTAAAAGTACAAATTAGTTATGTTCATTAGGAAGTTTGTTGATGCCTAAACATAATTTCAAAGATTTATGAAAAAATATATTTAAGATATTGACGCTCACGATACACAATTTTGTTGAAAAGAAATTGACCTTATGTCACATCCTACTCGCGCAGAGAGTTTAGTTGGTATATATTGTTATGGTTAAGTCTATTTATAACCCAGTTTAAACAAGTTAACACTCTTGAAATTGACCTTATGTCACATCCTACTCGCGCAGAGAGTTTGGTTGGTATATATTGTTATAGTTAAGCCTATTTATAACCCAGTTTAAACAAGTTAACACTCTTGAAATTGACCTTATGTCACATCCTACTCGCGCGGAGAGTTTGGTTGGTATATATTGTTATGGTTAAGCCTATTTATAACCCAGTTTAAACAAGTTAACACTCTTTTGATAACAGGATAAGAACTGAGTTTTATTTCAAAGATTTGGCGCCCGTCGGTGTATGTATGTGCGTGCGTATGTCAAGTATTGGTGTGTGCTTATGACCAGAAATGAATCAACTTTATTTATGAGGTCACAACATAATATATATATGCAAACTTGCACATACACAGAGATCTAATGAAATGCATTTAGAAGAAGAAGAAATATAGTTGGATGCTAAGATTATTCTTACATTCTAAATTATACACTGGGGATTATATGTCTGTGTATCTGTAACCGAAACTACATTACCACCGACGTCACAATTCCTATAGTTATTTATAGTCACAAACTCCATGATTTTATTCTTTTTATTTGATCTTATTATAATGGAGATTATATACCTGTCTGTCAGTAATCGAAACTACATAATCGACGACGTCACAATTCCCATAGTTATTTACGTCACAAACTCCGTGATTTTGTTCTTTTTAATAAATCTTATTATGATGGAGATTATATGTCTATCTGTAACCGAAAGTACATTACCACCGACGTCACAATTCCTATAGTTATTTATAGTCACAAACTCCATGATTTTATTCTTTTTATTTGATCTTATTATAATGGAGATTATATACCTGTCTGTCAGTAATCGAAACTACATAATCGACGACGTCACAATTCCCATAGTAATTTACGTCACAAACTCCATGATTTTATTCTTTTTAATAAATCTTATTATGATGGAGATTATATGTCTATCTGTAACCGAAAGTACATCTGTGGAGATTATATGTCTATCTGTAACCGAAAGTACATCACCACCGACATCATGATTCCCATAGTTGTTTATGCCACAAACTCCATGATTTTATTCTATTTATTAGATCTTATTATAATGGAGATTATATGTCTGTCTGTCAGTAACCAACACTACCTCACCACCGGCGTCACAATTCCTATAGTTATTTACGTCACAAACTCCCTGGTTTTATTAAAAAAAATTAAATCTCAATTATCAAGAAAATGTTTCATATTATTAATATTATTGGCCTTATCTATATATTTCTTACATGCAATTCTATTTATATATACAACGAAATAGCGGTTTACAGTGTGAACGGAAAGGCTAATTTGCATACTGATGTTAAAATTTTGATTTTGATAAATATTTGGCATGGTATTATTGATTTTTATTTATTTGGTTTTATTTTAACAAATATGAGTAAAAAATCCCATCAATAAAGCTTAAATGAAAAAAAAAAAAATGAAAATGAAATGAAAAAAAATGAAATGAAAATTAAAAATAATCTAATAAAATTGATAAATAAAATATTTAAATATTTAATAATCTTTAATTTAATAATCTTTAATAAATATTAAAATTAATAAAATTAATATTAAATATTAATTAATAATATCTAATTTAATAGTTATTTAATTATTTGATTAAATTTAATTTTAATTATTTAATTAATTATTTAATTAATAATATTTAAATTAGTATTAAATATTAATTAATAATATTTAATTTAATAATCTTTAATAAATATTAATAAAATTAATAAAATTAAATGAAAAAAATCCCATAAATTAAATGAAAAAAAAATTAAATGAAAAAAAATTTGAATAAAAATTAAATGAAAAAAATCCCATCAATAAAACTTAAATGAAATACATTAATAATGAAAAATAAACATAATTTTATTCCTTACTGCCTAATTCAGTTAAATAAAAAAAAATAGCAATGAAAGCCGGGAGTGATGAAAAGAGCTAGCATACAAGCTGTTCTATTCTACAACATCCTATCAGTGTAAAATAATTTTAACGTAATAATTAAATTTTAAATAATATTAAATGCTATTTTTTTATTTCATTAATTTTGTTTGCTTTGTCCAATATTGATATTTTTAATATTTACGCACACACATCCGCAAAAATGAATTAGTAGTTGAAATTAAGAAATAATTGTAAATGTTTTATTACTCAATCTTATTTGATATTATATTTTATTACATTAAAATTTATATACTTGCACTCGAACTACACATATTTTGCTGGTTGTAAATTGTTTTAAAAATATGGGCCCGAGTGACTGATGACACTCTGAAGAACACTGCTATTGCTGTGGAGGACTAGGAGAAGCTAGCTAGTAATAGACCTGGCTGGAGAGCCACCATCTACCTGTCTGTGGAAGAATTTGAGTCCAACTGAATTAAACACCCAAAATTGAAGCGGGCTATTAGAAAGAGTAATTTTCAGCCCAGCAACATTCAAAGTGAAGAAGTTCCAACATGTAGTTTATGTGGAAGAGTATGTCTCTCCAGGGCTGGCCTGGTGAGTCATCTGAGAAAACACAAGGATAGAGTGTCAAATGCTACTGGCACCTAAGTATGATGATAAAAAAACAAAAAAAAAGCAAAAAACAAGAAATGGTCTTACTCGAACACGAGTTGACAGCCATTATATATATATATATATATATATATATATATATATATATATATATATAAGGTGTTTGAAAGTAAGTCGTGGGTGATTATGTATTAGAAATTCCCATTTCCTCTTGTTTTACACTTTGTTAGTCTTTCTGTATTTTAGTGTTAAAGGGAAATAACTCTTTCCGTTGTGAAGTAAGATTTTACATATATCATTAGAATCGAATGTTATATTCACAAATAACTTACTTTTATAATGAATAACTTATTTTATTAAAAACAAACTTGAAAAAATTTTTTTTTAAATCAATTCAGAATATAGGGAGGTCTCAACAATTGGTCATTCGAATAAAATAAAAATTCCTGTCATTTTTTTACATTTCTATACGCAATATATATCCGTTATCTTTATATATTTAAAAATTATTACTAACGATTGTTTTTTTTTTCGTTTATCAAAGATTTATAGTGTTATGAATAATTTCCCTTTTTACTTCAAACTTATAACAGACAGACAGACAGACAGACATATGATATCCGTTATAATAAGATTTAATAAAAAGTTTGTGACGTAAATAACTATGGGAATTGTGATGTGGTTAGTGATGTATTTTAGGTTACAGACAGACATATAATCTCAAAAGTAGATTAATTTATCTAAGATTTTAATTGGTTAAAAATCTATTTTTATAATCCAGGAGGGAAAAAAACTGTTAAATTAATTAAGATGTTTACTTTGGTTCTCCAAGTCAAACATATCGTCTGTCAAATCAAAGATAATGTGGTGTTCCCTTCGAATGCGTTGATTGGTCAGAATATACAACAAAAAAATATACATTTAAATTTGTAGCTTCTCATTACTTTTGAACCAAAATTAACACTCTTGTTTACTATGGAAATCAATTGATTTTCCATATTGTTCTTGAATTATTTACCGTACTTGCTGTTACTAAACACCCATCTAAGTAATAAATAGGTATAAATAAAAATGTATTTTTAAAAAATCAATTCAGAATGTAGGGAGGTCTCAACAATTGGTCATTCGAAAATAAATAAAAATTCCAGTCATTTTTTTACATTTCTATACGCAATATATATCCGTTATCTTTATATATTTAAAAATTATTACTAACGATTGTTTTTTTTTTTTTTTTTCTTTTTCGTTTATCAAAGATTTATAGTGTTATAAATAATTTCCCTTTTTACTTCAAACTTATAACAGACAGACAGACAGATAGACAGATATATGATCGCCGTTATAACAAGATTTAATAAAAAGTCTGTGACGTAAATAACTATGGGAATTGTGATGTGGGTAGTGATGTATTTTAGGTTACAGACAGACATATAATCTCAAAAGTAGATTAATCTAACTAAGATTTTAATTGGTTAAAAATCTATTTTTATAATCCTGAAGGGAAAAAAAACTGTTTAATCAAATTAAGATAATGTGGCGTTCCCTTCGAATGCGCTGATTGGTCAGAATATACAAAAAAAATATATATATACATTTAAATTTGTAGCTTCTCAGAACAGGTCATCGCTGCTTAATTTTCATGATCTGGCTGTAACTAACGTGACTCGACCGTAAGGTAACAAATGCGTTTTAAAAAAAGGGTTATTTCCTATAAGTCTAACATAAACAAAAGGGGAACCACTCTTGACTGATAAATTATTCATTTATTGATTGATTGAACTAAGGGCCAGGTTAGCTCAGTCGGCAGAGCGTTCGGCTAGAAACCACAAGGTTCCTAGTTCGATACTGGCCCTCGCCAACTCAGCGAATGAGTAGCACAGGGATCTGTGCGGGAAAGTGAGGAGCTGATAGTAGGTGTGGCGCTCCCTCGCGCTATTAAAAAGGGGATAGACTCCCTCACTGTCTGGCTGATACCGACATTAGGCAGCCCCGACGACTTTACTTTTACTTATTTATTGAACTAATAGAAAAAAGAAGACGGGGTCAGGTTTAGGGTCAGGATTAGTTTAATTAGAAAATAAATAGTCTATCAGTCAAGAGTGGTTTCCCTTTGTTTATGTTAGAGTTATAGGAAATAACTCGAAAAAGCATAACACTAGCGCATAGCAACATTGTGAATCCAAATAAAGCTTTGTCTAACTGAGTGATCTCCCCTTACTTTTAATATTAAAATGTCAAAACCTTGGTTTGATTTTAATACGGAGTCATATGAGTTACTTCCCTTGAAATTGTAAATAATTTTCAAAAACAAAAGCTTTTCGATAGGTAAAGCAAGTTTCTATAGACACTACACGTAGTGTAATGATTATCCAACTAGATCAGCAGATCATTGTTTGTGAGTTCGATTCACACTGGGCACCCCATACGTCTAGCCTTGTGCCACATAAAACGATTTGACGAGAGACATTTGTTCAAGCCTGCAGCACTCTGTTTGATTTGCTGCCATTTTGAATAGCCTCAAAAGAAATATCTTTATTTTATTTTTGCCTACGTAATCAATAAGTTTCGGTAAATTATGAAGCCTATTGGTAGCTTTGCCTAGTTTTATGTTAGCCTGCATACTCGGTATATTTGGTTTGGTTTGGTTTGTTTTGTTTAACGGCATATCAACCTCAGTGGATCATTTAATGCTGACAAAGTTTTTAAATAAATTCATTCTTAATGGATAACAAATTTTGTTTATCAACTCATGTTTTTCTATTTAACCCATAGATGGGACCCTAACAGGTACTACCACTCCGGGTCAGAGTGGACCAGGGAGCAATGGTGATGAAGGGGTGTTCCACATTCCCCAAACCCCCAAAACTAGAACTTCACCATCAGATAGAGTTTAACATCAGTCCCAGGACATGTAGACTCTCAGCCACTGCCTTCTAGCATCCATATGATAAAAAGGGTTGGGGATTGCCATAAGGACAATAGGGTTAGGGAAATCATATAGGTGCTAGGACTTGACGTGACTAGCCGATTGATCGGAAGAGGCCTCTCCGACCGCCCGTCTAGCCTGAGTAAGGGTCTAAGTGGAGTGTTGCAGGTTATGGACTGCTCCTCCACCAAGACTCTGTCCTTAAGCATCACGGGTCGCCACCCACGACCAATAGATAGCCCCATTTGGGGGAGTCTTACCCCTCTGCAAAGGTGCATTCTAACGCCCAAGCCGACAGGGCGGCTGGTATATTTCGGTAAATTATAAGCGTAAACATTCGATACAATTCGGAATTAACAGCACCATACGGTATGAATGATACAGATATTTTTAAACAAACAATGTAAACATTATTTCAATTAGCTTTTAAGATTTTATTATTTCCGTATTTTTGAAAAGCGACGTCTCTTGGAAAATGACGTAAGTCGAAACGATGTAAATAGAGGTTTGACTGCATAAAGTCGGTATTAGCCAATCAGCGAGGGAGTCTATCCCCTTTTCACTAGCGCTAGACCAAGGAGATTATTTTAGCATCTGAGGTGGAGCGCCACACCTACCATCAGCTCCTCACTTTACCGCACGGATCCATGTGCTACTCATACGCTGAGTAGGCGAGGGCCGGTATCGAACCAGGAACCTTGTGATTCTTAGCCGAACACTCTACCGACTGAGATAAAAAGACATCTATTATATCTATAGATTAAAAATAATTAAATAAGGCTTGTCCACCATTACAGAACGATCAGTAGTCGTTCATGTATTCAAATAATTCAATTATTAATTTGCTGAGTTATCTCCCCTTAACTTCACAGAACTCGAGCGTCCGTTAATTTGTGTCGTTATTTAAAAGTACATACACCCGGGTGACCGGAAATCTTACATTTCTTCATTGCTATTGTCTAGCAACAATGAAGCCAATCAGGTGTGTCCTTATATCTGAGCTATGGCCCAGGGCATTCAACCGGTATTTTTTTAATGCCATATCAACCTCGGTGGGTCATTTAATGCCGACAAAGTTTTGAAATAAATTCATTCTTAATGGATAAAATTTTTTTTCTATAAACACATTTTTCTATTCAAGCTATAGATGGGACCCTAACAGGTACTACCACTCCGGGTCAGAGTGGACCAGGGAGCAATGTTGATGAAGGGGTGCTCCATTTTCACCACGCCTCCAGAACTGGAACCTCACCATCAGATAGAGTTTAACCACATTCCTAGGACATGAAGACCCTCAGCCACTGCCTTCTAGCAACCATATGATAAAAAGGGTTGGGACTTGCCATAAAGGAAACAGGGTTGGGACAATCATATAGGTGCTAGGGTTTGATGTGACTAGCCAATTGATCAGAAGAGGCCTCTCTGACCGCTTGTCTAGCCTAATTAAGGGCCTAAGTGTTGCACTTCATGGACTGCTAATCCACCAAGATTCCGTCCTTAAGCATCAGGGCAGTCAGTATTTATTCTCAACCTAAAAGTACTATTCAAAAGCTCTGAATTCTATCAGTGAAATACCTATGTCTACCAGCTGACATCTGGGGCTTTACATACACCGACTGCACCTCTGCAGAGGAGTAAGACCCCTTCTTCCCCCAATGAGACCACCTGATGGCCGTGGGTGGCGACCTATGATACTTAAGGACAGAACCATGGTGGCTGAGCAATCCATGACATACAACACTCCACTTTGGCCCTTAACTTAGGCTAGATGGTCAGTTGTAGAGGCCCCTTCCTATAAATTGGTGTCATGTCAAGCCCTAGCACCTATATGATTGTCCCAACCCTATTGCCCTTATAGCAAGAATTAACTAATTTAATCATACAGGTGCTAGAAGGCGGTGGTTGAGTGTCTTAATGTCCCGAGTATGACGTTAAACTCTGATGGTGAGGTTCCCATTATGGAGGTCTGGGGAATGTAGAGCACCCCTTCATCACCATTGCTCCCATGTCCACTCTGAACCAGAGTGGTAGTACCTATTAGGGTCCCATCTATAGGTTGAATAGAACAAAATATGTTTAAAACTGAGTACCCATCAAAAACAATAAAACAAAAACATCATTGGCATAAAATGTGTGTGTGTGTGTGTATGCATGTGTGTGTGTGTGCGTGTGAGAGCGACCATGCAAGCATAAACACAAACATTGACATATTTGAGGGTGTTTTTTTGGTGGAGGGGAGAGTCCGTCTCCCGAAATTCATTTGTTGTTTTCCTGAGAGCCACCGACTTATTTATTCATTTTTTCTCGTCGTCTTGTATCTCTGACATTTTTCTAATCATTTGAACCAACGTTATGAAAACATTTCGGTTGATAAGACTCTAAAAACGTAAATTTAAATAAATACTATCCGAAAAGAGAAATGCTCAGTTACCTCACGGATTTTGACAAGCGGCTGATATGATATTCGAATTTAATAATAGGTTGACATCTTGTAAAACCCAACCAATCAACCATCTGAGGGAAGATAAGTATTTACCCAATCCATTCGCTATGGATAGGATGTGATACAAGGCTGCAAGTATATGGCATCCAGTAAGGATCAAACTCACTATTCAGTAGTAATGGATCTGTGAGACTAGCTTTATAACCATTAAAACATGATGGTACAACTAGCAACCTACTTATGTATACACACACACACATTTAAGATAGCACTGATACCCTTGGGAAAGGTATGAATCCAACTACTCTCCTTCCAGCTATGAGTAAGTAGTAGGGGTTGACTAGGCTCTTTAACCTTGGTTAGGCAATCAGTCTAGAAGGAAAATACCGAATTCAAACCTGTTAAATGCTACTTAAAAAATTGACCTTGTGTCACATCCTGCTCATACAGAGGGGTTGGTATATATATATATATATATATATATATTGGTATATATATATTGGTATATATATATATATATATATATATATATATATATATTAGGATAGGAGGATTGGAGTAAATCCAACAGAATGTAGTATAGAATAGAGGGAAAAATGTGGGCAGAGTATATGTAGAAGATATATTTCGCAGATTTCGACCGATGAAGCTGAGCTTAATGCATGGCGAAATATATCTCCTACATATACTTGTCTGAGTTTGGTTCCTTTGTCCATATTTTTCCATCTATTCTTTACTACACACACACACACATATATATATATATATATATATATATATATATATAAATATATATATATACACACACGCACATACACATATATATGTAGTATAGTGAGAAATTTGAAAAAACACAGGTTTAAATAAAATGAATGGTAAGTTTATTAGCCGATGCTGCAGTGTTTCAATATGTTAAGTAGATTTTCTACAGGGCTTTTGTTAATATAAGGAAGAGTAAAAAATTATTTATCACAGAATAATGAGGAGACTGTGATAGTCCTTGTTTATCAATCTGCTCAAATTTGAAAATTGAAGAAACACTGGAAAGGTAGACGGTTTGAAATATGATATCAAGTATTCTTCCTTTATGGTGTGTGTGTGTATGTATCAAAAAATGACATTGAGCATTTTTCTAGGTGTTGTGTGTGTGCGTGTGTATAAAAGCCCTGAAAAAAGATCTACTTAACAGATTGAAACACTGCAGCGTCGGCTAATAAACTTACCACTCATTTTATTTAAACCTGTGTTTTTTCAAATTTCTCACTATACTACATAGTCGGATTCACTTCCATTTCTCTTCACACACATACATACACACACACACACACACACACATATATATATATATATTATATATTAATGATTTGAAGGCCAATACAATGAACATAAAAAATAATTAAAAAATTTTTTTATGTGCATTGTATTGGCCTTCAAATCATTAATATATAATAACATAATTAACAATGCTTCAAGCAAATTACCAATTACTTATATATGTATATATATATATATATATATATATACACAGACACACACTTTTGATTAGGGTTGACACATCAAACAATCTGATTTTAAAAGCTTACAAGAAAGACAATAAATCATTAAGAAAGAAATTTGGTTTTTATTTAATAAAAACTGCCAAAATTTCCAATCAAAATTTTGGAGGTAACATGTTTTTTTCATATATCATCCACCAAAACATAAGACAAGCTTGTTGACCATTACACCACAATGGGACCTCCCCTCATCTTGGGGGGGGGGGGGTATTGATTATCTTGCTCAGTTTGTTGTCCAGTCAGATGTTTCAACACTATTTTGTAATTACCTTTTTGACCAGCTAAACATTTTCATATATATATATATATATATCTTATTATAATGGAGATTGTGTGTTTTTCTGTCTGTAACCGAAACTATATTACTACTCAAGTCACAATTCCCTTAATTATTTACGTCAAATTCTCCATGATTTCATTCTTTTAAACCTTCAGATATTAATAAAAATTGTTTTACATTATCAATACTGTTGACCATATCTACGTACTAATAACATGCAATTGTATTTATATATACAACAAAATAGCGGTTTACAGTTTGAACGAGAAGGCTAATTTGCATATTGATATTTAAAATTTGATTTTAATAAATATGTGCTTGGTATTATTGATTTCTAATTGTTTGGTTTTATCTTAAGAAATATAAACAAAAATCTCGTGGATAAATCTTAAAAGAAATTTATTTACAAGAAGAAATAACTGTAATATTATCCTTTACTTCCTATTTTAACTAAATAGTTAAATTAGGAAAATTTACCAATGAAAGAGGGAGTAATGGAAAATGATGGAATAGTTAGTTTCAAAGTTGTTCTATTTTTCGATTATACCCCCTCTGTTGCAGATCTTTTTATCTGCATTCTTAGTCAGTTTCATTAGCCTTTCTAATTTAATATGATATTTATTATATCAAAACTTAAATACTTGCACCCGAGGGTGCATATATTTGCTAGTATATATATATATATATATATATATATATATATATATATATATATAAATGTTGTTCTGGTTCCAACGGGAGAAAATTTAATATTTTATAAAAAAAGAAGAAGGTCCGCAAAATGTATTATGTTCTTAGAACAAATGTTTTATTTCTTTTATCTCACATACACGACATGTGTTTCTGATCTGTTGTCTTCTTCAGGCATTGAGTTATTAATTTGGCAGAATATGTCCGATATTTGATAGGTTGTGTGTGTTTCTGTAATTTTTCTGTTATGGCTGTTTAATAACAGTTGAACGCTACGTTATTTTTTTCAATCCTATATTATATATATATAATATATATATATATATATATAATGTTTTGTTAAACTCTACTGATGATTCTTGTCAGATGAGTTTTTGTTCGATCCTTTCTAACTGTCTGGCCACCTTTTTAATGTCAGAGTGGAATAGGTGTAGCAATCCACCAAAGGTTTCTTCAGGAGCGCTTTCGGCATGTCTTTGTGCCATCTTCAGGTGTGAAACTGATGGAATGTTTCCGTTGTCTTGCTTTTAAAACGAGCAGTAGGAGTAGGAATTAGTAGTAGGAGTTCACAAGTTCTCTTTAAATGAACAGTGGCAGTAGGGATTTGTAGGAGTGGGGGGGGGCTCATATATAATATATATATATATATATATATATATATATATATATATATATACATGTGTTCCAATATTTGGAGAAAATATAAAGTGCTCAGTACGATTGTAGGGCAGATTTAGTATTACAGTGTGAACAGAAATAACCTACTCGAGTTTCACCATAAGGATCTTCAGGGTTAATTCCACTGATATTGATTAATTACAATTAATTGCGGAAGTTAATGTTGCAATTATAACCGTTGAAAATCATTTTCATCGGTCATAATTGCAATATTAACTTCTGCAAATAACTGTTATTAATCAATATCTTGATTCTAAATTGATATATATATATATATATATATATATATATATATATATATATATTTGGGATTTAGTGTGAAGAATGAGTAAAGTTGAAATAAATGAGAAATTTAGTTGGATGTTATATACTAAGTTCCATTTTATTTCATCCAATATTTTGTGAGAATGACCCATCTTTTACAAGGATTTATATATATAATATATACACTAAAAATTAGACACATCAGATATATATATATATATATATATTCATTCATTTTAGTGTACAATATATTTAAGTGGTTAACATACTTCTTGGAAACCAATGGTAACAATTGCACCTTAAATGTAATGTACACTATAATGAATAAATACAGCTTTTACAGCCATTATCGAGCACTTTATTTTCAATTCTACAATACTAGAAAAAGACTATATATATATATATATATATATATATAATTTTTTGTTAGTCTTGCTGTAGGTGTGCCTGATTGAAAAAATCTTCTTAAATCTTCATTTTACATTCATTATAATCCGTTTTGATTAAAGTCTTGACTTAGGTGTGTACTTCAGCTAGTTGATATGGTAACGAGCATCACCAACCCAGCATGTGGATGGTATTGGAGGAGTTCTTTTTGATTCTCAGTCTATTACTCTTAACAACTTTATGAAGTATCCTTCAGTCATTCTGGAACACTGATTGGAAATGAGCGTTTTCCTTCTCCTACATTAGTTGGACCTGTAAAGAACATCAAACCTATACTTTTAAGTTAGGTGTGTAGCTCTAACAATTATACAATGCTGGATAACATTTTCAGTCAAGAGTCAGATTAGGTTATGTTACCATTATGGTAGAAAATCTTTTTTTTTTTTTGTCTTAAGAAATTTTGGGATTTTTAATCACTAAGACTTTCGAGACCGTATTACCTTTAGGCACCCCTTTTTGATCTCGATTAAGAAAGGACATGTTTTTCATTTACACCGTCAACATCTGGTTGATTGTTAGGGGTTGGGGATTAGTTTTATAATTAAAAAAAAAAAATCCAAAAATTGTCTGTTAAAACAACTAGATATTGACGGTGTAAATGAAAAATATGTCCTTACTTAATTGAGATCAAAAAGGGGTGCCTAAAGGTCTTATGGTCCAGACTTTTGTATCTTCTAAAATTTTGAACAATATCTAGTTGGTTGGTATTTAATGGCATATCAATCCTTGTGGGTTATTTAATGCCAAGTCTTTTCTTCTAATATATATGTTGTTTAAATTCATTAACTTTATGTGTATTAATATATTGGGAGAATTACAGATGGTGAGTGAGAGTCAAAGGAATCCATGCAGTCAGTTAAACTTTGTGATGATGGAAGATATTAACCAAGTATTTAAAATCTGTTTCACGTGATGGACAAAACTTAAAACTTAAAAAGTTAATTTTTTTCAAAACTAACAAAATATGTTTCAGATGATGGACAGAAAATAAGGGTTCACTTTATTATATCATTTACATTGTAAAATGAACCCCCTTTTAAAACCTAATTTTTTTTTTTTTCAAAACCAACTAACTTTCTGGCAGATATAGATGTCTTATCCAAGTAAGTAAATAAAGTCGTCGGGGCGGCCTAAAGTCGGTATCAGCCAGTCAGCGAGGGAGTCTATCCCCTTTTCAATAGCGCTAGACCAAGGAGATTGTTTTTGGCATCTGAGGTGGAGCGCAACACCTACCATCAGCTCCTTACTTTACCGCACGGATCCCTGTGCTACTCATACGCTGAGTTGGCGAGGGCAGGTATTGAACTAGGAACCATGTGGTTTCTAGCCGAACGCTCTACCGACTTAGCTAACCCGGCCCATTTTTCTTTTAATATATATTGTTTAAATTCATTAACTTTATGTGTATTAATATATTGGCAGAATTACAGATGGTGAGTGAGAGTCAAAGGAACCCATGCAGTCAGTTAAACTTGGTGATGATGAAAGATATTAACAAAGTATTTAAAGTCTGTTTCACGTGATGGACAAAACTTAAAACTTAAAAAGTTAATTTTTTTCAAAACTAACAAAATATTTTTCAGATGATGGACAGAAAATAAGGGTTCACTTTATTATATCATTTACATTGTAAAATGAACCCTCTTTTAAAACCTTTTTTTTTTTTTTTAAAACCAACTAACTTTCTGGCAGATATAGATGTCTTATCCAAACCTAACCCTAATTCTTCACGATAGATAATCAACAAAAATTTAAAAATCTGTTTCAGATGGATAGAAAATATGGGTTGACATATATCAGTTACCTTTTAAACTGAACCCCCACTTAACACTTAAAAGAGTAATTTTTTTTCAAAACTATCAAAATCTGATTCAAATGCTGAACAGAAAATAAGGGTTCACTTTACTATACCAGTTACATTGTAAACTGAACCCCCACTTAAAACTTTAAAAAGTTAATCTTTTTCAAAACTAACAAATTTTCAAGCAGATACTAATGTCTTTTTCAACTCTGACCCTAATTCCTCCCCATGGATAATAACCAAAAATGTTAAAATCTGATTCAAATGCTGAACAGAAAATTAGGGTTCACTTTACTATGTCTGTTACATTGTAAACTGAACCCCCATTTAAAACTTTAAAAAGTTCAATTTCTTTTAAAACTATCAAAATGTGTTTCAGATGATGGACAGAAAATAAGGGTTCACTTTATATTATCAGTTACATTGTAAACTGAACCCCCACTTAAAACCTTAAATCATTTTCAAAACTAACCAAATCTGTTTCAGATGGACAGAAAATAAGGGTTCACTTTATTATATCAATAACATTGTAGACTGAACCCTCAGTTAAAAGTTAAAAAAAAAATCTTTTTCAAGACTAACAAATTTTTAGCAAGATACAAATGTCTTGGCGATTGAAATCCCCAGAAATTATTTAATTTTCTATGATGACTTATGCTGTGTGATAAAATGTAATGTGAACGAATAGACGTCTTTGTGAACGTGTCCACAAAGGTTACACTGCCAGGGATTCTCTGAATGATGAAGACCCATATGCAACACATACAAACCATTGTCAAAGAATAAAATATTACAATGAGGACAAAAGAAACCCTGATTGGTCAAAGTTGAGACATCTTTCACATTCAAGGCACCAGGGATTGTTACGGGTGAAAAGTTCTGATTTGCGGGGCTGTTTTTTGAGCCAACCAAACCCTGGACCTCGGAACTGGAATACAAATCCTGGGATGTTGCCCCCGAACTATAGGGACCTTTGTGTGAATTGGTTATGATGTGAGACCCTATGGCAGAGATGGTCGGTGTAAAGGCAGTAGACATCTGCGAGGAAGGGTATAGGACCTGGGGTATATTGATGGTTACTGGGTTCGCGTCTGAGAAAGAGCTGACTGTTGGTAAGGCATATTCAAAGTGACGGATGTTAGTCTCCTCTGCGTCATCGTTCAACTCGACTTTGATGGTTGGAGTGTTAGAGTCGCTGTGTATAGAAATTTCATCGGTGTCGTCGGGGACACTAAGGGGGCTCTGAGCTACTTCCTGTTCTGGTGACAGGGTGTACGTTATAGGGATTGATTTTTGGGACTGTTGCTGTTGCGAAGTGTTTGATGAGGTTCTATCCGATTTGCTGGACGAAGCTCCGTCTTTGCTTTCGGAGAGCTTGTGTTTGTGGACGACGTGTTTTTTAAGATCACTCTTTCGTTTGGCCGCATAGTGGCAATATTCACAGGCATAAGGACGGTTTTGGGAATGGACAACGGAATGGCTGACCAATCGACTGTAGTAGTGCGTTTTGAAAGTACATTTTTCACAATAGAAGGCGTTATCTTTTTCATCATCGACGTTGACGACACCTGACTCTTCAGCCTGCATTTTTGGTGTTGTTTTTCAGTTCTGCAATAGAAAAAAACAAAGTAAACTAAAAGCAGCAATCTAGATATGCAATACATATATATATATATATATATATTATATATATATTTGTGAATAAAAATAAAAACAAAGTAATCACGATTGGAAATTCTGATACCCTTATTTAAGGGTTTATTCAAAGTAACTTTGTCTGATAAGAAACATGAAATACGGAACCTGTTACAACAAAACTGGTATAGTTGAATATTTAAAGAAAATTTTAAAAAAATATTTAAATATATTTATATTTAATTTTAAATTTAATTCTAATTAAAAATATTCTAATAAAATATTCTAAGAAAAAAAATAAACAAAAACTCAAAAATACTAAAATTTATACATAAAAATTAAATAAAACAAAAATTAATTTAACAGTACACATTCTAAAATTATAAACCTTTCAATTTCTTTTTAATTAAAAAAAAACAAAAAAACTGGAATAATGATGATTTAAGTGTGAAATAAACTGAACTTTTAGACTTAACCAATTCCAAAACATTAAAAAGAGAAAAATTAGAAAAGATAAAAAATAAAATTGTTTGTGCCTTTTGTTTAATTCTACATGTATATATATATATTGGAACAAATACGGGATGTTGCGAATTTATTAGTCATAAATGATGTAAACATCTACGGGTTAAATAGATAAAAATGTTCAATTGGACACATGGTGTAGTGGATATAGGCGTTGAGTTAATACAGTTCCAAGTAACAGTTATCTCTAGGCTGCAGGTTCAATCCTGGTCAAGGGCGACAATAACATAGAATAATAATTAACATAGCTTAGCACCTGTACCGAATCATGGTTAGCAGAATGAGAACAGTATACCTGGCTTTAGAGTTCCATGAAGGCTCCCGATTATGACAAGAAAGTTCCCGAATTTGAAAAGAAGGTTCCCGAGTCTGACAAGAAATACCTAAAGAAGGTCAGAGGGCACATCGGCTGAAATGTTGTACAGATAACAATAAAGATGAGGAAAATAGTCTGAATAATCCAAATAATACAGATAAAAATGAGTTCAAATAACGTGATTAAAAAAATCTTTAAAACTTTTCAATACCCATCAAGAATGAATTAAAAAAATATCATAAAATAATGTCATAAAATAACCCAGCAAAGGTTGACGAGCCGTAAAAATCCAACCAACGAACCAACACACACCCACATACAGTAAGTGAACTACTTATTATTGATAAATATTTTTGGGGCCCCTACGCTTTGCCTTTTTAATAAATCTTTGGTAGAACTTTAAAAAAAAAAGCTGAAGAGGTGAAGTAGTCATTTACTAAGCCTAGTTTAGCACAAGGCTAGAAATATGGAGCACCCAGTGAGAACCGAACTCACTTATAATAGTTTGCTAGCCTAGCTCGTTAATCATCACATCGCGCTGTGTGTCAGTACCTCATGTAAAGTAGGCGCCTACTATTATCAGAGAACCATGATAGTGAAGCACCCGGTGAGAATCGAACTCATTACAAATCTTTGTGACTAGCTTGTTATTAAAAAGCAATTTCTTTTCCCTTTTTTGTATTCAGACAAAAGTATTGGCTAGAAATAGCTCCGCGTAATATAAATAAACAAGATGTAGTAAAGATGATTTTTATGAATGAATGAATAATTGAATGAATGAATGAATGAACGAGAGAGTCTGAGGTACAGTGGGAGGGAAAGGTACATGCGTAGATCAGAGAGAGAGAGAGAGAGAGAGAGAGAGAGAGAGAGAGAGGAGAGAGAGAGAGAGAGAGAGAGAGAGAGGAGGGGGTGAGAAACAAGCTGACAATGAACGCGCTGCTGAGTGAAGTGCAAGAATCTAACAGCTCTGATCTTTTTACCTAGTTCAACGGCGGCGGCGGCGGCGGTTGTGTTTCTCTCTCATATGAGGAATACAAGAGAGTTGGAAATGGCGATAGTGATGGCGCAGCAGCAGCAGCAGCAACAGACAGAACTGCAAGAAACAGCAACCAAGCAAAAAGTAGGCGATGCCAGAATTTGCTTGGATTTTCTCTCAGCTACATAAATCTTCTTCCTCTTCCGCCACTTTCTATTCTTTTTTTATTTTTTTTACTTTTTAGTATATCATCAACCTTTTCAGACGTATAGAACGATTTTTTCTCAAAAATGATCTTAACAGGCGTCAGAGATCTATTCCATTCTGGTTTTCAATTTCTTTTTTTTTTTTCAAAATCAAAAGCATTTTTTCTTAGTCTTTAAAATCATAGATAAAGAATTAACGGTTTATATATTAATTAAAAAAAAAAGATCTTATTCCACACCTTGCAAGTTTTTCACACCAGAGATAGCTGAGGATCTTTCAGTGGAATCTGACTTCTGAGGATTCTAGCTGATTTCAACAATGCTGTTATCTGGATGATCTCAATTCTTCCCGATTTGTTATTATAGTTCTTAGTTTTTCACACCAGCATTAGCTGATGGTATTTCCCTGGAGTCTGAGTGACAACAAGTCTTCTCATGTCTCCAGGACTCTTCTGAGTATTCTGGCAGATTGCAACAGTGCAGTAGTCTGGATGGTCTCAATCCTTCCTCTGATTTCCAGATTTTCCAGTCTTTTTCCCAAGCTTTTTGGGACCGTTCCAAGTGCACCAACTACAATTGGTATCACTTTGACTTTCATATTCCATAGCTTTTTCGGTTCTCTGACAAGGTCCAGGCATTATTATTATTATTATTATTATTATTATTATTATTAATTTTCTTCTTCATTCATTCATTCATTCTTCTTCTTCATTCCTTCATCTTCTTCTTCTTCTTCTTCTTCTCCATTATAGTTTTTCAGACCCACCTTAGCTGTGGTTCGCTGGAGGCTGAGTGACAGCAAGTCTCCTCAGGTCTTCAGGACTCTTCTGAGTATTCTAGCCGATCTCAACAATGCTGCTGTTTGGGTGGTTTCGATTCTTACTCTGACTCTTTACAGGCCTTTGGGGACTGTTCCAAGGGCACCAATTACAATAGGTACGACCTTTACCTTCATGTTCCACAGCTTTCTCAGTTTCCTAGAAAGGTCTAAGTATTTGTCCATGTTTTTGTTTTCATTTACAAAATGATGACAAAATCTACAAAAATTCTTCTTGTTAATTAACACATGGTCTGGTCTCCTGGCTGGGATTTGGTGATCTGTCAATCATCATCTTATCATCATTATCATTATTATCTTATTTTTATTATTTTTTATTATGTTAATTTTTAAATAATGTTTAGGGGTGCTTAGTCGGTAGAGCATCTACCAAGGAAAAGCAAAGTTCCGGGTTCGATACCGGTCCCTGCCAACTCAGTGCACAAGTAACACAGCTTGTGTCATCTGATCTGTGTGGTAAACCATCCGAGAGCTGACGGTAGATATGGCTTTCCAAAAGGTATAGACTCCATCGCTGTTCGGCTGACATCGACAATAGTTCTCATTGAAGACTTATAAAGTCGTCTGGGTTGGCCTAAAGTCAGGATCAGTCAATCAGCAAGGGAGTCCCCTTTTCACTAGCGCTAGACCAAGGAGATTGTTTTTGCGTCTGATGTGGAGCGCCACACCAACCATCAGCTCCTTACTTTACCGCACAGATCCCTGTGCTACTCATACGCTGAGTTGCAGTTTCTAGCCGAACGCTCTACTGACTGAGTTAAACCGGCCCTGTGAACTAGCAGGACCTGTGGATATATCACAGTATGATAATTTAATTATTACAGAGCCTCACCATCAAATGCAGTTTGATATCATACCAAGAACATTCCTTTCTGGAGGAGGGGGTCTTATCCCGGTTAAATTGAACTTAACGGGCCTAAATTCCACCATCGTATGTCACCCCGACGAAAGAAAAAATATACCAAAAATCAGGGAATTAACTGAAATTAATGAAATTTATTGTGTACAGTGCTCAGGTGTACCACAACTCATCAAAGACTCATGTCTAGTACATACAATAATGTATTAGTATCAGGAACATGAATAGTGTACAGTAATAATATACATGTATGTGTACAGTGCTCAGGTGCACCACAACTCATCAAAGTCTCATGTCTTGTATATAGAATAATGTATTAGTGTCAGGAACATGAATAGTGTACAGTAATAATGTACATGTATGTGTGTGGAGGGGCGTATCAGGTATAGTGTTGCAGTTTACAGAATATTGATAAATAAAAGATATAATGCACAAGTTATTTTATTCAAAAACTTTTACATTTTTCAGGTCTTTTATGGCCGGGTTAGCTCAGTCGGTAGAGCGTTCGGCTAGAAACCACAAGGTTATTAGTTCAATACCTGCCCTCGCCAACTCAGCGTATGAGTAGCACAGGGATCTGTGCGGTAAAGTAAGGAGCTGATGGTAGGTGTGGCGCTCCACCCCAGATGCTAAAATAATATCCTTGGTCTAGCGCTAGAGTAAAGGGGATAGACTCCCTCGCTGCATGGCTGATACCGACATTAGGCCGCCCCGACGACTTTACTTTACTTACATTTTTTCTGAGTTCCTGAAAGTTCCACTATTATGGTCTGTTTTCAGCTTCGTAAAAGACAAAGACGCGCACAGTTCTATGGTGACCAAAAATAGCCAAGCCAGGACAGTCGTTATCTCAAAAAGACTTGACCTTGGCTTAATGTTCCAATTTCTAATTCAGGATTGTAGAATTAGGGTCGGTGGGATGTGGGGTGGTGGTGGTGGATATCTTAGAGATTTGTGAGATTTGTTAATGTTCGTTAGGTTTGTTGGATTTTACGGTATGTCAACCCTTGTTGGGTTATTTTATGCGAAGATGTTTTGTCCTATTTGTGCTTGATGGGTATTCAATTTTTTTTTAAACTCAATTTTTTAACATATTTTTTAAAACTTTTTTCTATTTAATCCAATGATGGATCCCTAACAGGTTCTACCACTCCGGGTCAGAGTGGACCTGAGAGTAATGGCTATGAATGGGTACTCCATACTCCCCAGAGCTCCAAAATTGGAACTTTATGATTAGATGCATTGATTAGAACAAATTCGGATTTTTAGTGTAGACTTACAGTGAAATGAAAATGGACGACCAAAACTTCCTCAAAGTGAAACAAACAAGGGGAGATTACTCTCATTTATGTAGCTAATGTTCAGATTACCGATAAGATTTACCCAACCCCTCCATTGCGGACAGGAAACGACACAACGTCAATATGTCAGCAAAGTAGCTCAGTCGGTAGAGCAGCTAGGAATCACAAGGATTCTAGTTTGATACTGGTCCCCGCCAACTCAGCACAGAATGGGTAATATGATATGTGTGGTAAAGTGGGGAGGTGGCGCTAGGTGTCTCAGCAAAAACAATCTCCCTGGTCTAGTGCTAGCGAAAAGGGGTTAGACTCCTTCGCTGTCTGGCTAATATCAACAATAGGCCATTCCATCAACATTTATATAGTTTATAGAATTCTATTTTAAAATATCTTATTTGTTTTTCTTCTCCTGGATTGGTTGCCTTGTAAAGGCTTAAAGATCCCAATACAGGATTTTCTCGTCACTTCTGGCTGTGTATTTGCCAGTATGCTTCAACTAGCTCCCTTCCACATTCCACATTATTGTCCCCCTCCCCCGCTCCTTCTCTGCGGTAGTCCGATGTGACAGAAGGTTAGATTAAAGACAGCGTCCCTTAAGATGACCCGCCCCTCCATTCGCCTGGGCGGCAGGTTCAAAAACTGTCCTATTCTAATTGGCATTCCCTCCACTCTCATGGGAGAACCTTTGGCGTCAGACAGTAGACCCAACTCTTTTAGAGCACGGTGCGGGCCCCTCCGCAGGACTGGACACAATTTATTCTCCAACCAAAACTCAAATTGATCGCTTCTCTCCCTCGGTATCAAAAAACTTAGTTTAGTTCATTTGTTTAACGGCATATCAACTCCTATGTGTTATTTAATGCCAAAATTTGATTCATATGTAAATGTTTGATTTGTTCCTTAATTGTATGATCTAAGCTTGCAACACACTCTGGTTAAAAATGAGACTGTCTAAATCGTCCAAGATAAAATAAAATGTAAATCCTGATTATCTGATGTTGCTTATCCGCTGAATTTTTCTTATGAGTGTTGTCACCTCAGCTAAATAATGGACCATTCCGTTTTTATTATAAAGAAAAGGAAGAAAAAAGCATTCTACACAGAAAAATATAAGAAAGAAAGAAAATAAAGTAGGGGAAAGATAGATAGAGGGGGTAAACGCGTGGAAACGTTAACGCTAATCTGTTTTGATCGAACATAATGAAAAGATAAAAAGAAGGAAAGAAAGAAAAAAGAAAGACTGATATTTTACATGCTGAAATATTTAGCAATAGCTCTTAAGTAAACATATCAAACGTTGTAATAATTGAATTATCATACTGTGGTATATCCATGGGGACCTATTCTTAATACTTATTAGAGCGTCCCATCGAAGTGTAATGGTTAGCCAGCTAGTTTCGCAGATCCATTATGACTGAATAGCGAGTTCAATCCTCGCTGGATACCCCATAATTGCGACCTGGTGTCACATCCTATCCGTGGCGAACTATCCTTAATACAAACAATTTACACATTTGATATCATATAACTATCTAATACGAATGATTTTTAAACCAATCTATTTGACAGATAGATGGGACACTAACAGGTACTACCACTTCGGGTCAGATTGGATCTAAGAGTAAAGACAAAAAAGTTTGTCCGTTACACCCATCCGTACTTAGATGCATAACCGTAAGAGGGTAATAATATGTATTTTTTTTCTGTCTAAATTGTGGCCTGAAAATTACCCTTTCGCACGTAATATGGATAGGTTTGTTTATTTTTTTAAGATAACGATGTAATTTTTCCCAATCGGATAATTTGATCTTTGAATTAACTATTTTTCTTTGTAACAACCCTGTACGATCTTTTTTTTACGAGATTTTTGATAAACACAGTTCGGAAATATTTATTTCCGTTTTATTCAAGATGGCCTAAACTGATTGGTGGTCCCTAGTAAAGAGAAACTCCACACTCTCCAGAGTTCCAGAACTGAAACCTTACCATCAGGCAAGTGTCACACTAACATTTTTTGGGGGGTGGTGGTGGAGTCTTTCCCCTTTTCAGGGTAGTAAGTACAGTTAGCGTAATTAATTATTTACTGACATTCCATCATGTCAGTTGAACTCAAGGGTCACTAGGGGAGGGGCTACGCTCAAACCGAAGTTCATACTTGGCTAGTGTTTAAAAATTGCATGTCTCCATGAAATTCCTCTTTTGAGATACATCAATTACTGCGCAATAAACCCAACCCTGTCCCTTTTAGACGAGGGGGCAGGTACTGTCTGGAGGGATGGTCCCCTGGGGTCACGCTGATATTAAATATCTTACCGGTCTAATGGCCACAGGGCCGATGACCGGGTCGTATAGCAAGCCCCGTCGACAGGGCGAGGGACCACTACTGTTTAGAAAAAGGACGTATTTCAGTCAGATTATTGTCATTGGAACGAAAGTCTTGTCCGATAGAAAATAAATAAATAAAATATATAAATTAAACATTTAAACAAAGTTTTTAATTAAAAAATTGAAACATTTTAGAGAAACTGATGAATAATGTTTTGTTTATATATTTCTCAATTTACATGTCTTTATTGGTTAAATAAACGTTTTTTTTTTATTGAACAAGACTTTCGTTCCAATCCTATATTTTCCCTTTTCTTTGTCTTTAATGAGCAGTTCACACACAGCCGTGACAACGAAAAATCTTGTGTTGAGAAACGATGCTTAGCTAGTTAGTTACATTTTGTTGAGGAAACAGTTTAAAAAAAAAAATCTTTTTACACTGTTTACCTGATTAAACAAATTATTTAAAAAAAAAAAAAAAAAGATACGAGAGAAAAGAAAGAGAAAACAGTAATCAGTAAATAAAGAGTATTTCTTTTTTTTTTCTAAAACTGATTTTAAAACCAAAAATTCTCAATACATCTCTCATCCTCACGCGGTGATTCTCTCTCTCTTTTCTTTACGAGCAAGCAGCAGTGGAATAGACATTAGAATTAATATCATATTCTAAATCTACTACTACTACTACTAATAATAATAATCACTGCACTGCTGCAATCTGCCAGAATACTCAGAAGAGTCCTGGAGACCTGAGGAGACTTGCTGTCACTCAGACTCCAGTGACAGACCATCAGCTAATGCTGATGTGAAAACTCAAAAGGAGTAAATAATAATATTTGACCATACAACAAAATGGTATATGCATAAACCAGAATCTGTTCTTGAGAACGAAACACATAAAATTCTCTGGGACTTTGAAATAAAAACGGATCACCTTATCCCAGCAAGAAGACCAGACCTAGTGTTGATTAACAAAAAAGAAAGAACTTGTCAACTGGTGGATTTTGCTGTTCCAGCAGATCACAGGGTGAAGTTAAAGGAAAATGAAAAAATGACAAATATCTGGACCTTGCCAGAGAACTGAAAAAGTTATGGAATATGAAAGTGAAAGTTATACCAATTGTAGTTGGTGCACTTGGAACAGTCCCAAAAGGATTAGAAAAGGGCTTGGAAAGTTTTGGATATCAGAGGAAGGATTGAAACCATTCAGAACACTGCACTGCTGCAATCTGCCAGAATACTCAGAAGAGTCCTGGAGACCTGAGGAGACTTGCTGTCACTCAGACTCCAGTGAAAGACCATCAGCTAACACTGATGTGAAAACTCAAAAGGAGTAAATAATAATAATAATAATAATAATAATAAATAATAATAATAATAATAATAATAATAATATCTAAGATTTAAGTGAAGGATTCTAATTAGCTTTCCATAGTTATTGGGAATTTAAATGCTTGAAATAAAAATTACGTTCAGCGCGAACGTAAACCCCACAAAATTATTCTTCACTTACAAACTTGACTGGAAATTATCTTATTCTCTAAGTTAAAGCATTTTAAGTGTATTGCTCTAGTTCAAATTTCGCTACGACATGCCATTTTTGCTGGATTATGGTTTCACTCATCCTCCCACACACACACTAATGAGAATACTTGTAATATACTACTAGACGATCATTTTCAAACTGGACTGGAAATTATCATATTCTCTAAGAAAAGTATTTAAGTCTACTGCTCTAGTTAAAATTTTGCTAAGACGTGCTCCTTTTTTTACTGGATTATGGTTATAATCCATCCACCCACATACATAGACTAATGATAATTTTTGTAATATACTACTTAATAATAATAATAATAATAATGTACAAATGCTGAATAGCGCGCAAGAGATAATATCATTAGAATCGCATTTTACGTATAAATAGCGTTAGATTACGGAAATTCTCGAAGAAGTACCTTAACACTAACCCTAGCATCTCAAAAGTTTTGGCTATTTCTGTAAAATGTAATGCTTTTTATACGTAATCTAATGATATTATCTCTTGCGCTATTCAGCATTAGTACCAATAACAACAACTACAGACATAAATACATAAAATGCATATAATAACTACGTTCCCTCGCTCTAGGTCTCGGTTAAAGTGCCCGGCGAGGGATTATTAAGAAAGCGAAAGTAAAGATGGAAATTAAATACAAACATAAACAATGTTATTTGAATGGCTGCGAATCTCTCTCAGTTTTTTTCTTCTTCTCCTGTTCTCTCAGTCTCTTACAAATCGATTTGAAAAATCAGCAAAAAATACTGAAGGAAGGAAAATGTAGGAGATTTACTGCAACTTCAGCTACGGCTCAAGTCATTAAAAACGACTGGTATAAAAACGAATAATAATAATAATTATTGAGAATTCTGGGATATGGGGGTTATCGTCGCAATAATAATAATAATAAGAAGAAGAAGAATAAGAAGAAGTTGAGCTTGGAATAATCTCTAAGGGTTGGGAAAGGAGACTATGAATTGGAGATCACTATCAGAGGAAAAATAGAGACCACCGCATTGTTAAGACCTGCTAGAATACTCAGAAGAGTCCTGGAGAGACTTGCTGTCACTTAGACTCCAGTGAAAGACTACCAGTTAAAACTGATGTGAAAAAGTAGCGTAGTAAATAATTGAATAAATAGTTAAATAAATGAATCAATAAATGAATGAATCAATAAATAAATACTACTACTACTACTACTACTACTAATAATAATAATAATAATAATAACAGTTCTAGAAAAAAACAAAAGGACAAAGAAAATATCAATTCGACAAAAATTGTTTGTTTTTTTTTAAAATGGCATACATACGTTCAAATATCCGGTTGACGAGAATTTTCTAGATGGACATCGCAGATTTTGTAGACATATGGTCAAACAACATAGTTATTAATTAAAAAAAAAAAAAATCAAGCAGGGAAATGAATCATCACAATGGATAATGCGTGAGATTATTATTTTTATGTGTGAGATGTTAATGTTTGAAGTATTGTGAGGAGAGACGTAGAACGTGTGTGTGTGTAAAAAAAAAAGCGAGTGTGAGAGAGAATCAACGATCTGTTTCTTATAAAGTTAAGACTTAAAAATTCAGTTCTTTCTTGGTTATTATTATTATTATATCATTTTTCATTTTGATTGAAGAGTCGCAAGAAAGAATATAATTATATTTGTAACAATAATGCTGCCGGTTCAGGTTTTCCTCTGTTCTAAGATTCGGCTTTTGAGACGATAAGAGTATAGTGGAGATACGAGAGAATGAATATTAGAAATGGCTACCAGAGCAGTGAGAAAACAAGAGGAGAGAGCAAAGCTGATACACGTACGGAAAAAAAAAGAGGGAGAGAAAAAAGCAAACAGAACTCACAGTCTCTTTCTTAGTTAAGACAGTCGGGTAAGGCTTTTCATCTGCGACAATATACACAAGAGTAAGTATATTAGAAGTATAAACGAGTTATTTCTTAAAAAAAAAAATTATTGTCTGAATTTTTCTTCGTTCCAGCTGGTAAGAAGTCTGAATAATGATCAGCAGTCGTTGAGAAGTAGTAGAAACAGAGAACTGTAGCTTAGGAGAAAAACAGTCGCAGACGAGAGATATTATAAAGAGAGGGGATATTATAAAGAGAGAGAGACACACACAGAGACAGAAAGAGAGATAAAGAAAAAAAGAGAGGTAGTGAGAGATAGGGGGGAGAGTGAATTGAATAAAGGAGAAAGAAAAATGTCGCTGTGCTGGCACTAACATTCTTCTTGTTAAATCAATCACAGTGAATGAGCACAACGTTGACGGAGGGAGGGAGGAGGGAGTAAAGTAAGAGATATTCTGTCAGTGTGGAAAGACAGAGAACGAACAAGAATCCACACTATATTTTCTCAGCAGCCAGCCAGCCAGCCGCCTTCGTTTGATAGGGGCAGACTATGTGGCTTAAAACTCAGTGGTTCGTGTGTGCAGATTTTTTCTTTGTTCACGGCGCCCTAAATCAGAAAATATTGAACAATTGCATCTGTGGTTGGGTTATATATATATATATATATATATATATATATATATATATATATATATATATATATATATATATATATATATTTATTTTACAATGTTTTCATAGATCAATGTTCATTATCAAATGTTGATAATGAACATTGATCTATGAAAACATTGTAAAATAAATAAATATTAGCTCTTACAAACTGTGATTGAGCACTGTATTTTCTTTGTTTCACCGCAAAAGAAATTTTGTTTTTACATATACCTATATATATATATATATATATATGTGTGTGTGTGTGTGTGTGTGTGTGTGTGTGTGTGTGTGTGTGTGTTTACCACCAATTTTCCCTGTGAAATTAACCCCCTCCCATATTCAATACAATGAGACTTGAATAAAGGTTAATGTTATCTTGAACTTTTTTTGTCCATTCGAAAGAAAAAACATTAAACAAACTTCCGATGAATTAAAAAAACATTTCAGCTTACGGAAATAATGAAAATTATGAACGAAAAACAATGTTTACATTTTTGCACCGTTAAATCAATTGAAATTTAACGTAGCCAAAAACAAGTTATGACTAGAGGCTTTTTAAAAATTCTATGAAAAATCAATTAATGGTCCGATTTTCACGAAAATTTCCATAATTACATACCTTTTGATGATAATATGTCTGAAATAGTTTTTTCCTAACACGTATTTGGGGAAATGTTTTTTTTTACGAGGTCTAACCCCCCCCCCTCAATTTATTTTATGAAATATGAAAAAAAGGAACCGACAAAAAAAGATTTTTACTTTTTTAAAAAAAAAAGATAAGAGTCTGAATAATTATATCAGAAGATTTTTATAAGTTTCAATGCCAGAGTTTTTTTTAGTAAAAGAACCATGAATACAGAATTCTGCTAAAAGATATCAATAAAGAAAGTGACCCTGTTGTAAAAAAACGATCTGTTTTACTTATTTTCCAAGATAACGGTGAGTAATTTTCCCCCAATCAGATAATTTGATCTTTGAATTAACTGTTTTTCTTTGTAACAACTCTTTATGTTAGATGTTTTTTTTTTTTAAAGAAGTTCAAAAATATTTATATTTCTTCCTTCAATATGGCCTAAACTGATCACGTGATGTATTTTGGTGGTACCTAATATATTATTTTCATTTCTCAACTACGACACTATAATTTGTAATTACACAATTCAAATTTTTGCCTGGAGAAGAAAAAAAATCGGTCGGCGCTATTATAATGGCCAACAAAAGAAAAGTTAAACATACTAAAGTGCTCAATTCACTAAGTAGAGCATATATATATATATATATATTATATATATATATATATATATATATGATAAAGTAAGCCTAATGAGTCAGAGACTATCAACCTAGGTTTCTCCAAATGGATCATCAGGAAACCTAGGTTGATAGTCTCTGACTCAAACTCAACCACAGGAATATAAATGCAATTATTATATATTAGGTATACCCAATTCGCCGAAAAATCCATGTTTTTTCAATACAATTTTGACCCCCTCCCGTTTAAGAAAATTACCAAAAATCAGGGAATTATCCGATTTTAATGAAATTTTCAGTGTTGATTTATCAATGAATGAATTATGTTATGCATCAGTTATTTCATTTAATAACTTTCTGATTTTTTCAGGTCACTTAACTTTGACCCCCACTGTTTTTGGGGCGCAAAATATCGGTGTGGTATATATGTGATTGATACTATTTTCTGCATAAATAAAAAGACAAAAGATCGAAGGTGTGAATAGAAGAAATTTAAAGAATCTGCACGTAAATAAGTACCGAAAATTGGAAAATAAAATGAAAATAAAACTAAAAAAAATTTTTTTTGAGATTTTTCTTTTTACTCATTTCGATAATTATTTAATAGGCTATTATTCTATAAAAGAAAAGAAAATATACATCAATATTTGTTCCGTTTAAAGGGGGAAGGATGCTAAATTTCCAATACAGTTTTCGACCAAAAAAATATGGGTGATTGATACAGTAGTTATTAAAAAAAAATTAGAATCTAATAATGACATTTTAAACTTAGAATTTTGCTGCTCATATTTTAAATGAATTTTATATATTAATTTATCATAGCAGAAATACTAAATTAAAGTTTTGAAATAAAATAAATGATGCATTATAAAATTCATTAATTGATAAATCAATACTGAAAATTTCATTAAAATCAGATAATTCTCTGATTTTTGGTAATTTTTTTGCAATCGCGACAGTTACATTAATTTGTAAACAAGCCATTTTTAAACAGCATCTCAGGCCGAACTTGATGGGGGAAAAAAGTCACGATTTGTTCTGCCACAACTATCATCCTTTCTCGCGCACTTCCCAAGTTGAAGAGGCTCATCAAGGAGACCCGTTTCGAATGCGTTGAGGCCATCAAGAGGCCATCAACGACGGAGCTGAGAGACATACTAGAAGAATCCTTCCAACAGGACAGAGAAGCGTGACATAGAAGGATGGGAAAGTGCATTAGATTCAAGAGGGGACTACTTTGGAGGAGAAAACATTTAGTTTGTTGTTTGGATTTTAAATGAATTGTTTGTGACAACAGTCTCATTACTTTTCAGACACACCTCTGATAAATAATTTGTAGACATATCTATTTGAGCCATAGATGGGGATCCTAACAGGTACTACCACTCGCATCAGAGTGGTCCTGGAAGTAATGACAATGAAGGGGTACTTAATCTCTAGAACTAGAGCCTCATCTCCAAATTCAGATTAGTGTTATACCCAGCGCACCCCTTGTAGGGGATACTGTCAGCGTATTCTAAGTCCAATCGTTTTTACCTCTGAGTAGTTTTCAGAATTCTATTAAAAATCATTCGATTATTTTATTTATTTTTATCAAAAGCTATTAACTGGGTTTCTATGTTTATTTTTTTTAGATTAATGAAATATTTTTAAACATAAATAAAATATTTTTAAATAGAATTCTATAAACTTTACCATGGCAGAATGACCTATTGTCGGTATCAGCCGGACAGCTAAGGCGTCTATACTCGAAACATGAGAATTTTAATTATAATGTTATCTAAACATATATAAAAGCTAGTTAGTGTGTATGTATGTCCGGATGAAACTACAAAAAAAAAAAAAAAAATAAAACAATTAACGACAAAGTAAATAAATACACACATTAAATATCATCAGTTCTTGCTTTTTGTGCAAAAATTATGAATATTTGATTTATAATCGAAGATATTTAAAAATCAAAATATACATAGAAATAGCATTGAAATTCAACTTAAAAATGTCAGGCATTTGTAATTCTCAAAAGTAAACAAATCAATACACCAGAGTTTTTTTTTGTTCTCCTTTACCCAGTCGACGCTGGGTAGCCGCTTCTAGTATGACAATATAAGTACATTGGCCTTTTGTCGGAATCAACCGGATAGCGACGGAATCTATCCACTTTTCGCTAGCGCTAGACCAGGGATATTGTTTTTGCTGTGGTGGAGCGCCACATCTACCGTCAGCTTCCATTTTACCGCAGATATAAGATTACCCAATCTGTGCGACTCATGCGCGGATTTGGCAGGGACCGATATCGAACCAGGAACCTAGCGATTCCTAGGCGTGTGCTCTACCGACTGAGCTAAACCGGTCCCTTAAAATAAACTTTATAAGAGATTAAATTTCTGTGTGTTGTAAACAAAGATTTTATCAGTCTGTCAAATCAGAATAGTTCAAGTGTGTAACAGTCCCTAACCCACGTGTGTATATGGTTTCCAGAATTAATTTTCGCCCTATTTTACCGCCAAAAGCTAATGAGTGTCATCATCATCATCATCTTCATCATCATCATCGAAGTATGCCGAGAGCACAGAACCCCATAAACCTTTCTCGCCATCCATCCCTATCAGCTATCGCTCTTGGCAAGTCCCCTGGACGACATCCAGTATCTGCACAGAGCTGGTGAAAATAAGTTTTTCCTGGTAGGCAAACACTGATGTGTCCATCTGTATGATTCTATAGTAGAACGTCGCATATGAATTCACCCTTACTTCACCAGCAGTGCCCAGCATGTCATGCTCGTCTTACTTGAATGATTTGCGAGATTGGAGGTAAGTGGCCGCACAGCTGGTGTTTTGTAGGGTGCTGCTTTCCCATCTAGTTTTTTTTCTCTTTCTCCATGCATTTCATTAAAGTCAAAGTGCTGGAACCACAAAAAAAACCCAACATTAACCAGAAGCAGCCCACAAGTGTCAGACCCAAGATTTCACGACGATAAATAAGTTTTATCCCCGA
Organism: Doryteuthis pealeii; assembly: GCA_023376005.1. Lineage (NCBI taxonomy): Eukaryota > Metazoa > Mollusca > Cephalopoda > Myopsida > Loliginidae > Doryteuthis > Doryteuthis pealeii. Next base: position 21,875,996 of record CM042162.1, on the reverse strand, counting down.
ATAAATTTCAGGACTGATACAAAAGTACATATTTACCAACCCCTCCGCACGGTCAATTTTTTATGACGAATTTAACAGGTTTGAATACATAGTTTGCCTTCTAGACTGGTTGCCTAACCAAGGTTAAAGAGTCCAGTCTGTCCTGCAATTATACCCATAGCTGGATGGAGAGCAGGTGGATGCATACCTTTCCCAAGGGTATCAGCGCTATGTGAAATGTAGACAGCCTCGTCTAGAATTTGAAATCAGGTCTACCAGTCCATTTCCTACGACGCTAACCATTACACTATGCGCTTCCACCATAGTACTGACACACAAATAAACATCTAAAAAGAAAACTAAAATATTTACGTACACATACAAAGAGGAACGCTGACGCAACATCTCTTTTGTAAACTGTTTCACATTACCAAAAATAATATATAAAAAGACGTTTGTTTCGACTCAAACTCCTGTTGTTTGTTTTACTGTTAACGTGTTTGATTTACACTTCCTTATATCATTAACTGTTTATCACACTATAATAAAAAAATTAATTCTAATTAAGACCGTGCTGAGGAGGGTATTTTTATCAGGTATGATAAACAAAGTCCAGCATATCTCATTTACTTCCCTGAAACAAGTGCTATTAAAAAACAGATGTGTCAAATTCACCGATTCCTATTCTAAAACCCCGAAATCAGATGAAATCGCTGACTTACTAGTCTTGACTACTTATCCCGATCATGTTTATGCGAATAAACCACCAACTGGTGAAACTCAACAATTATTAAAATCACGACACCCAATACGTGATAGAAAACGACCAGATTTCTTTGTGACAGATAATTTCAAGGTAAAAACTTTTGACTATTGCTACTTATTGTCTACCATACTCAGCAATTATGTTGAGGCAATGAAATCGCAAGATTCGCAACAATGGGGGCTCGCCATGCAAAATGAATATAAAACACTCCTTGAATTAAAACCTGCACAAAAAAATAAGAACATCATTGGGAGTCGTTGGGTCTACGATTTGAAATATAATCAAAATGGCACCTGCAAATATAAAGCAAGGTTTGTCGCAAAAGGATTTTCACAGATTTATGGTGAAGATTACCTTGATACCTTTTCTCCAACGATTAACCTAACTTCCATACGAGTTTTAATTCAGTTGGCAGTCCAATATAACTTGCGAATACACCATCTAGATGTCAAAAGTGCTTATTTAAATGCTCCATTAGACTTTGATATATATAATATATATATATATATATATATATATATATATATATATATATATATATATATCCCAGAAGGTTTTGAAAATGAAAATAAAAACTGTGTATGGAAATTTAAAAAGGCCCTATATGGTTTGAAACAAAGTGGGCGTTCCTGGAATAACACTTTCCATAATTACTTGGTTGACCAGGATTTTAAATCCTCTATTATAGATCCTTGTTTGTATACCAAGGAAATAAACAAAGAAATAGCAGTCATTTTATTATTATGGGTGGATGATATCCTAATTGCTTCAAAAACAGAAGCTGATTTAATAAAAATTGAAAATAGCTTAAGTTTAAAATTCAAAATGAAGGAAGGCTGTCTTGGTTTTAGTGATACAATTTGAACATAGTGAAAATACAATTACAATAAATCAATCTAGATATAATGAAAGATTATTGGTCAAATTTAATATGACCGATTGTAAACCCCGCCATACTCCATGTGAAATGGATATAAATAAATTTAATACTTTTAAAAAAGATATAATGGGGGGGGGGTCAAAATTAAACTTATGATTTCGACCTGTCGGTTTGGGTCGTAGAATAGTCTGACTGTATTCCATGCAGAGGGGTAAGACCCCCCCCCAAATGGATGTCTTGGACATGACATTAAACTTGTCCAACCAAAATACTAACTCACTAACTTGTATTGCATTGTATTGTATTTTTCTAATTAACAAAAAAAAAAAAAATTAAAAAACAAAAAAACAAAAAGGGGACAATACTAATTTTGACAGTAATGTTGGCAGTAATGATAAGGTTAAGAATTAGATTAAGAATAATAAAATAATAACAATAATAAAAATATTAATAAAAGTAGGATTCATTAATAAAAATAGGATAATAAAAATAGGATTAGAAGTAATAAAACAAAAATACTATTACTATAAATTTTAATGTTTCTGAATGAAATGATTGTAATTTAATATTTCTGAATGGAATCACCCACCTTATATCAAAATAGGGGGGGGTGTTGAGATTTTTGTGATATAGTTATTTACTAAGCTTAGCTTAGATGGGGCACAAGGCAAGAAGTATGGGGCGTCCAGTGAGAATCGAACTCACTAACAATGGTCTTCGAATCTAGCTTGCTAACCATTACACATATGATATAGTTATTTACTAAGCTTAGCTTAGATGCGGCACAAGGCCAGAAGTATGGGGTGCCCAGTGAGAATCGAACTCACTAACAATGGTCTGTGGGACGGCAAGAGGTTTAATGTTTTAGGTTTAAGGTAGCTGGTTATTCTTGGTGAGCATTTCTATGGTTTGCTTTTAACCCCATCATATTTGGTGGTCGCGCTGAAAAGGAATTCAAAGAAAGAAAAGGAAGAGACAAAGACAAAAGGTAGCTTTAGGATTTAGGCTTTATTCACGGTCATAGCCACTACATGGTAAATACATTCTTCCTGGCCAGCTGTAATGTCTAGTACCAGTTAAGGCTTAAGTTCGAATGGCTGAGAGATTATCTTGGGGGTCAGAAGTGGGTTCTTTTTCTGTACATGCTCGGGGGGGGGTGTTCTTCCGGTGTAAAGGCTCATGGGAGTTTGTTAGTTTTTAAAAATTATTTTATTTTAATCCCCACACTCCTCTGCTACAATAATGAACTACATTTTTGTTGTAGCCTGGTTAGGGGCCAGAATAAAGGAAATGAGTTAAACAAATATATTAACAAAGAACAGTAGTACAAACATATACAAATGAAAAGGTCACTCGCGAGGCTGTCTTATCAGCTATCCGCTGAAATATTAACTCTCGCTTAAGTGCAGAACCTGCTGCTATTTATAGTTGGAAGAGTTCATGCGTGTGTGGTAAATTACCATAACAATTTTGTTACGAACTCGTTAAGCATAATTCGCTATAAGATTCACGCTAACCCCGTGACAAGTACATTGTTTTTTTAAATAAAAGTATTATGTATGTAACTGTAACCAAGAAAGAGCCCATCGGGTGATGTAATGGTTAGCAAGCTGGATTATCAAACCATTGTTAGTGAGTTCGATTCTCACTGGGTTGCCCCATACCTCCGGCCTGGTGCCACAACTAAGCTAAGTTTACTAAATAATTATGAGTAAAAAAAGTAAAGTCGTCGGGGAGGCCTAAAGTCGTTATTAGCCAATCAGCGAGCAAGTCTATCCCCTTTTCACTAGCGCTATACCAAGGAGGTTGTTTTTTTGCGTCCGAGGTGGACGCCACACCTACCATCAGCTCCTTACTTTACCGCACAGATCCTTGTACTACACATACGCTGAGTTGGTGAGAGCCGGTATCGAACTAGGTACCTTGTGGTTCTCTAGCCGAACGCTCTACCGACTGAACTAACCCGGCCAAAGGAACCTTATAGCGAGATTTTCATTATAGGAATACATTTGAAATAGAGAATAAAGCAATTTCCTGACCAATTTGAAAGTGAATAATAATCGTGTGTGTGTGGAGGGGTGTCAATATTGGCGATGAACAACATCAGTTTTGAAGAAGTATAACATAAAAAATTGTCTTTCAAATAAAACTAAAGGGTTTAACTTCAAATTTAATCAAATAAAATACATTTTATAATGTGTATAATTATGGGGGAGGGCAACAGATGAAGAACTGCAAAGTTAAACAAGTCAGAAGCCACACCTATAGCTGGTGCCAGATGCACGATAGCATTAGTGGGTGAACACTTGACTAGATTGCACAAGCTGTTGTGCTCAGCTAGGTTGTAATTACAATTTTACCCTATAAATTTATAATTTTTACCCATATAGGGTAAAATAAAAAAAATGTTGATATTACAATATTTTTCATATTGCCCCCCTATTATTATTGAATTGCCCCCCAGTGGGGCGTAGGTCCACATTGGGAATCACTGCTGTAGAAAGAAGAACATTTTTTTTTAAATCCAAGATGAGGTAGATAACTAAGAAATGCTAACTAAAATCCTTCACTTCTACCTAAATAGGAGTGTTAGATTTAAAGGTCTTATGATAAAGTTGGAAGGATATGAGTGACCTACCAACGTGGGTACATATAAGTACAAGAAATATTCAGACAAGGTTATAAAATACGACAAACATAGAATTTATTCCGTGACGGAGAAACACATACAAGACAAGAATACATAGTTAACAAGTATACAAACGCGTATAAAGAAAGTAGGACTTCGTCCTGTAGAAGTGATAAAACGTTCCTGAAGAAATGTCACTTACTGCTAGTTGGCTGGGGGACAAAGCCTCCTACTTAAAGGTAGAGACACAAGCGTCTCACCCATGTGTAATGTTTGACTGTCCCGGAGAAAGTGGATTCAAAATTCGCGGCTTGCTGACTAAATACTCGGGATCCCTATCGACAGAAACCTGCAGCAAGTGAAGATAACTCTTCTAGGCCCCACATCAATCCAAACAGGGACAGACAATTGCTACAGGAGCATCAATATAATCATGGACCGCTGTTAACTATGACATGCTAATTAGATCTATCAGGATCGTCCTATAAAAACCAAAAGCGAAGAAGAAATAAATTCGAAGTTCCATGATGGCTCCCGATTACGACAAGAAAGTTTCCAAGTTCGAAAAGAAGGTTCCCGAGTCCGACAAGAAATACCTAAAGAAGGCCGGAGGCATATCGGCCGAAACGTTGTACAAATAACAATAAAGACGGGGAATAGTCCGAATAACGCAGATAATACTAATCATCAAGCCTCATCTCAAACATTCAGAGAAATAAAAATAAATTTACTTGCGAAATTGAAAACACATTTCGAACATCAAAAGAATAAATGCCATCCGGCTTTTTTTCACTAATATTTGAGGCACGGATTTTTAAAAATTAGAATTTAATAAAAGAGTTTTAAAGTAAAAAAAAAAAAAAAAAACAAAAAAAAAAAAGCAAAAGAAAAAGAAAGAAAGACATTTGCAAACCAATATGCCGACGGGATACACGCAATTTTTCACCCGTCATCCCATGAACTTCGGTTTGTGGGTGGTTCCCACGTTAATAGGGCCTTTGTGCCTTACCTGGTACCAGTGGGGTACTAGGAAAAAAAAAACAATAAAAAAATATCTATGAATATACAGGTGTTGTCATGGAATTTGTTTGTCTGTTCACGAGAAAAATGTCACATCGACACAAACAGAAAAAGAGGCAAAAGATATTCGAACACACAGGCACAATATTCTTTGCTGAACGTAAAGCAAGGCTCTGTGTTTGTGTGTTCGCTGGTAATATTACCACCTTTTGAGATTAATTCAAGTTTCACCTGTTAAATGTAAGCCTGTTACAGTATGGGTCTTCTGTCGGTAAGGATTAAGGGGGTGGGTGTCATCTGTTCTGGACAACATGTGCGGCAGGCTTGGTTTGTTACTTTCTTTCTTTCTTTTCGAGGTCCGTCGCAGACGACAATGACGTCACCCCATGTCTTCATTTGTGGACCCTATGGTGGCTCATTAGTCCAATTCTGGACTTGCAGATGCTGAATTGGACTAATGAGCCACCATAAGGTCCACAAATGAAAACATGGAGTGACGTCATCGTCGTCTTCGACGGACTTCCAAAAGAAAGAAAAAAAAGAAAGAAACTAACAAAGCCTACCGCTTTGCTAGTTTATGGTTGTGTTAAATCACTCTTTAAATGTTTGCTTTAGTGAGCGTGTTTAAAGTGTAACGATTGTCTGCCCCTGCTGGGATGGACTTGTGTCCAAAAGGGTTATCTTCCCTTACCGCTATATATATCCCTTATGAAAAATATATGGAAATTAATCCGACAGTATGAAATATAACATTTTGAAAAAACATATGATGTTTGTTATGTGATTGCTGACAGGCCTGTTTCGACCGAAACGATAAGTTGGTCTTCATCAAAGAGCGACATAGACGAGAAGAAAATATCCGTTAAAAACTTGAACTATAATGCTTCTGATTTTAATTTAAAAAAAATAAAATTTATTTTATTTTTATTTTTAAAACAGAACATGCATTTTCAAAAAATTTTCAGCGGTTGATATCAGCGTTCGTTTTGTAAACAGTCTTTTTAACGGATATTTTCTTCTCGTCTATGTCGCTCTTTGATGAAGACCAACTTATCGTTTCGGTCGAAACAGGCCTGTCAGCAATCACATAACAAACATCATATGTTTTTTCAAAATGTTATATTTCATATATCCCTTATATAGATATAAACTTTCAAAGAAAGACATTGATCATACATGATCCCAGTTTGACAACTATTCCTTTAGTAGCAGACCTTGTATGAAGATTCACTTACTGACTTAATTTCAAATAAACAGTTAATTGATTTTGGGTAAAAGAGATCGGCAATCTCATCCCTTTGATAATTCCTAGTATTTAGAGAATGGTGTCAAAGAGAAATTCCAGGTCTTCTAAGCTGTCTTCATTGAGATATATATGTATCTTATTATAATGGAGATTGTGTGTTTTTCCGTCTGTAACCGAAACTCTATTACTACTCAAGTAACAATTCCCCTTAGTTATTTATATCACATTCTCAATGATTTTATTTTTATTTTAACCTCAATTATTAATAAAATTGTTTTACAATATTAATACTATTAACCATATCTACATACTAACAACATGCGATTATATTTATATATACAACAAAATAGCGATTTACAGTGTGAACGGGAAAGCTAATTTGCATACTGATATAAAAAAATCGAATTTAATAAATATGTGCTCAGTGTTACTGATTTCTAACTGTTAGGTTTTATTTTAATGAATATAAGCAAAAATCTCTTCAATGAATCTTAAATGAAATCCATTAACAAGAAAAAATAACTGCCATTTTATTCTTTACTTCCTATTTTAACTAAATACTTAAATTAGAAAAAATAACAATGAAAGACGAGAGTGATGGAAGAGTAAGTTTCAGTTGTTCTATTTTTCGATTATACTCTCTCTGTTTCAAATCTTTTTATCTGCATTCTTATTTAGTTTCATTAGCCTTTCTAATTTAATATAATACTTTATTACATTAAAACTTAAATACTTGCACCTGGAGGGTGCATATATTTGCTAGTATATATATATATATATATATATATATATATATATATATATATTCGTACTAACTACCACCACCACTCTTAAGCTACTACTCGTTCTTCTATAAAAACGAGGCACTTGAAAAACTTAACATCGTTTCCCCACCTGATGATGGCTGATAAACCAGCCGAAAGCGCTCGAAAAAAACAAGGATTTGGTGGACTATTACAACTTCTCCACCCAAACACGAAAAAGATCGCTAGAAAAATTGAAAGGACCATAAAAAAACTCCTCAGACTTGAATTGTCTGTGGCGTTTAACAGAACTTGTCTAAAAGAAAAAATGCTGCCGAAGTATACATATATATATATATATATATATATATATATATATATATATATATATATATATGTGTGTTTTAAACAATTTTTATTTAATGTTTACTCAATGAATGATTGTTGGGGTGCATAAAGTATCTTTATAAAAATAATTTGTAAGATTTGTTTTTCTCTCTAAAAAGAAAATTTAAATATTACAAGGAAAGATGCATAAAGTTCCCAAGTCACATATACCTTTATTTAAAAAAAGAATTAAAAAAAATTTTTTTTAAGTCTTTAAATCATTTAATGACTAGAATTTTAATGTTTCATTTTTGTTTTTGAAAATGTGACCAATATCTAAGAATTAACAGGAATGATTCAAAATGATTTAAAGTGTAACGATTGTCTGCCCCTGCTGGGATGGACTTGTGTCCAAAAGGGTTATCTTCCCTTACCGCGAGGGATTCACCAATAGGTGACACTACTAGCTGGGTATTTAAACAGCAACCCAGGAATTTATCACTCTTTTTCTCTTGGTCTAGCATCCACAAAAGATGGACTAGATGCGTGGTGTCTCTGTCCATTAAGTGGGGGGCTTTGTCCCCCAACTATCAATAAATGACTCATATTATAAGCGTAAAGAATCAATACAAACCGTAACTGATGTACTATACGGTATGAATGATACAGTTATTTTTACAGATGAGGTGAATATTATATTTTATGTTGGTTTTAAGATTTTGATATTTCAATATTTTTTAAAAGCGACTTGTCTTTGAAAATGATATAAGTCGAAACAACGTAGATAGAGGTTGGAGTGTATTGGTCCAATGTTGGTCTTGCTTAGTCCTTAGTTCTTCCTTGGCTAGTGTAGCGATTGTCTGCCCCTGCTGTGATGGACTTATGTCATAAAGTGTTATCTTCCCTTACCGCCAGGGTTTCGCCACTAGGTGACACTACTAGCTGGGTATTTAAACAGCAGCCCAGGAATTCATCACCCTTTTTCTCTTGGTCTAGCATCCACAAAACATAGGTTAGGCGTGTGGTGTCTTTGTCCATTAAGTGGGGGCTTTGCCTCCCCCCTAATTATCAGTAAGTGGCTCTTTTATTTTTCATGAACTCTTTCTTACTTCAAAAGTACTTTAGTCCTATCAGTTTCTGTATATCATTCTCCACATGCTCAGACAATAAAGTCTGTATTGTTATGTTTTACTTCTTTGTTCGGGCTTAATTCATCTATATATCATTTATACAGGGTGTCCACAAAGTCTGGGTACATGGAGATTTCAATATTGTATTTATTTCTTTAGTTTTTTTATGAACATATAACGGGTGAGACTTATTTATTTAAGCATGTTGACCCTCACGCCCTTTTCTTGTATGTATTTACCCATCCCATCCACGTGAACAGGATGTGACACAAGGTCATTTTTTAAGCGGAGTTGACCAGGTTTGAATTCAGAATTTTCATTCTTCTAGACTGGTTGCATATCAAGGTTAAAGAACCCAGTCTGCCCTACTATTTACTCATAGCTGGAGCGAGAATAGTTGAATGCTTACATTTCCCAAGAGTATTAGTGCAATGTGAAATGCAAACAGCCTCGTCCATGATTTGAACTCGTGTCGCCGTGTACATTACATAGTCTTCCCTACTATTCACTCATAACAGGAGGGAGAATATTTGGATGCATACCTTTCCCAAGAGTATTAGCGCTATGTGAAATGCTAATTGCCTCGTCCAGGATTTGAACTCATGTTACAGTGTACATTTTCTTTCCTTTTTTAGTGTAGTGAGTTTGTAAGTTTTCACACTACAATACAGTCCTGTCGGTTGGGGCTTTAGAATACACCGACTGCACCTCTGCAGAGAGAAAAGGCCTCCCCAATAAATCCACCTATTTGTTCTGTGGGTGGCGATCCGTGATGCTTAAGGATGGAACCCTGTTAGCTGAGCAGTCTATGACATGCAACACCCCACTTTGCCCCTTATTTTGGCTAGACGGCTGGTTGGAGAGGCCCCTTCCGGCTGGTTACGTTAAGCCCTAGCCCCTGTATAACTGTCCCAATCATATTGCTCTTAAGGCAAACACCCAATCCCTTTTATCATATGGGTGCTAGAAGGCCGTGGCCGAGGGTCTTAATATCCTGGTATGACGTTACACTCTATGTGATGGTGAAGTTCTAATTCTGGAGCTCTGGGGAATGTGAAGTTCCCCTTCATCGCCATTATTCCCAGGTCCACTGTCCCAGAGTGATAGTACATTTTTCCTATCCTTAATACTCATTGTTTCTTCCTATTATTTCTCTGTTAATTGATATTTATATAATATTATTTTCCCAATCTATGAGTTAAATAGAAAAAAAAATACTTGAGTTAAAAAAATTGAGTTTAAAAAAATCTTGAATACCAATGAAGCATGAATAAAACAAAACTTCAGCATAAAATAACCCAACAATGGTTGACATGCCGTAAAATCCAACCAACCAGACACACTACCATAACCTTGTGCCAGACTAATTCAAGCTTAGCAAATAATCAATAATTTCATTTTGTATTAAGTATCTGTGCACAATACCCATCAAGCATTAATAAAACAAAACGTCATTGGCATAAAATAACCCAACAATGGTTGACATGCCGTAAAATCCAACCAACCAGCCACACTACCATAACCTTGTGCCAGACTAATTCAAGCTTAGCAAATAATCAATAATTTCATTTTGTATTAAGTATCTGTGCACAGAAGGTCTAAAATAATTTTTTTTCGTTTTTTTTAATGCTAATCCTTAATAAATTTTCTGTTTATCACTTATGTCATTCTGAAGAGAAGGGCGTGGATAGGTGAGGATGTTCGAGAAAATAATTCGGGGTGAACGATTCATTTAGTAGCTAATCGCAATTATTGGCAGCTTCACCCTCGCCCGAGGCAGCTAGCGGCGCGCAACACAAAGCGGCCGACACGATTTAACGGTGAGGATTTCCTTTGTGACGTCAAATGTTGAATGTATAGACATGCGAAGTTTTTAGTAAATGATTTTTAACCTGTCACCGACCGATAGCCAAGTCTATTCGTTTTTGATGGATCTTTAATCTAATCCAAACCCTGATCCAGAGTTAACTTGATCTGAAAACTTCATGTATTTTATGTGTAAATGATACAGGAAATATTTATTGATACGTCTACACTTAGATATCAATTCACATTTTTTTTGTCAAACAATTTATTTTCAGCATATTTCAGAATACGTCATTTTTCTGCTATGAGATCTCGTTGTTTCTCTCTTCCGAGGTTTCATCAGACAATATTTTCAATTATATTTAGTATATTTTATCTCATCCACAGAAAGCGAGGTTATACACAAATAGGAAAGGCATGATTGGCCACAAACAAATTATCAGTTATAGGGAAATCCGATCTCACTGACAAGTTAAAGCGACAATTCTTCCAGGCTGTGGTTATATTTCGACTATCCACCAAATTCTAACTCCTCTAACTCAGTCTCCTTCACACGCTTTACCTTTAGCCAATGAGAAATCAACGCCTACGTCAGTAAAAGCTTAACTAGTGTTAATAACTTCTATAACGGCTATAATGATAACTTTCCATTTACAAATACCGTTATTTAAATTTTACTACACTACAGTCATAATTCGTAGGCAATCCACGAATTATGTAACGCATTAATATTGTGTAGTGAATTTGATACAACATTTGTGACCTTGTACTTAGTTTGTACACTCAGGATGTGGGGCTCCTGCTATGGACTAATGGTTAACGAACTAGTGTAGTCAATTTGACCCTTACAGGATGCCCATCACTAGTGGTATTGTGTCAAGGTAAACCAAACTTAATAAATACCGATCCGGGACATTCCTCTGACCTATTAACCCCCACCCCATAACTTTTAACAAGCCCTTGTTGACTGTTGAAATTCTCTCTGTTGGGATATAAATAGATTGTTTTGTAAACATTGTTAGTATTCGGGTTGCTATCATCTGGGAAGAGGGAAAGAAGAGATGATGCGTGGGATGATGAGTCTGGATCGGTAACATCACAAAATCTGTGCAACACGTCACAACTTTTGGTGCTGTCATCACTTGGCTGAGTTCCAAAGTACTTCTTGGCAGGCTTAGACCAGGGGTTCTCAAAATGTGGTCTGCATTTCTTATTATATTTTTTTCTGTGTAGCATGTCCCTTTATATTTTTCTGTATAGCATGTCTTTTTTCTTTCCCTTTCTTTCTTTATAATAAAAACAGAATGGTCTGTTATTTAGCTAAAGTGACGACAATCATAAGAAATAAGGATTTGGTGGATAAACAACACCAGATAATCAGGATTTTCATTTTTGCATTTCATCTTGGACAATTTGAACGGTCTAATTTTTAACCAGTTGTTACAGAGAATTAATTACTGTTGTGGAAACGCTGCGTGTTGGACTCTATTTTTATTATATCTTTTGTACCAAAGGTGATAAACCTATGTTAACTTTTCTTCAGGATTTCAATGTTGTTATTTGGTAACTCAGACACTAGCTGGTTGCTACAGAGAATTCAAAAGTCTAGTCAACCTTTTTGTCACCACTTTTTTTATAAGAGGAAAAATAATTACATAATTGTTGTAAGGGAAGGTATTTTCCTCAACAAGAAAGTTGGACTAGTCCAACGAAACCCATAAATGATACAGACTACACAGTCAAGTTCAAACACTAGCTAGTTGCTACAGAGAATTACCGTTGTGGAAACTCTGCACATTGGATACTATTCTTATTATATCTTTTGTACCAAAGATAATAAACCTATGTTAACTTTTCTTCAGGATTTCAATGTTGTTATTTGGTAACTCAGACACGACACTAGCTAGTTGCTACAGAGAATTAATTACTGTTGTGGAAATGCTGCACGTTGGACTCTTTTTTATTATATCTTTTGTACCAAAGATAATAAATCTATGTTAACTTTTCTTCCAGATTTCAATGTTGTTATTTGATAAATTAGACACTTGCTGTGTAGCACTGAAATTCGACACTCATAAGAAAGAAGAATTCGGCTGATAAGCATCACCAGATAATCAGAATTTACATTTTTGCATTTCATCTTGGACTATTTTGATGGTCTCATTTTTAACCAGAGGGTGTTGTAAGATGATGACCATCGTACAATTAAGGAACACGAGTATTAAAATATATAGATTAATCGAAGTCTCCGACCAGGGATGATCAGCCCCCCACACAGACTTTTCAGCTAGTGTCAAGAATGCTGGAGCATTAATGTCAGGATAGTGATCAGGGCGTTTTCCAAGATCTGGACATTTAATCAGAATGTTGGTATTAAGAAGAAAAAACATAAGCCCCATCTTTCCGGTCTGAAATATCATACGGGCATTACAAAAGGCAGACATGTAAACCGGGTCACAATGGAATATACGTATTTGTCGTCTTGCACAATTGAAATAATTCTGAATTACTTTTCAGAAGAGACAGTGATAAGTTGAATGCGGTGTCGTATGTGCTGAACAGATTTCGGCTTTCTTGTTTTTGTTTCCCGGCCATCATAATCATCATTCTGCCAACACCCAAAATTCCGGGAGATACGCTCATTTGCTCTCAACCAAGAGAGATACGTCGTAATTTCTCTATACTCAGAGACTTCGTCTTAACTTCTCTCCTACGAGCGATACTTCTTCTCTTTAAATCCTTTCCCGCCATTTTCTAGCTAGTCATGGCAAGTAACCAGAATTTTCACTTAACCGATCATGTGGCGATTGCATTAAATAGCAAATAATTTTATCGAATACTAGAAAAAAACGTTTGTTTTACAAATGTCTAAGTTACTATATTGCTATTTCATTCATAAAATACCCCCTTTACTATCAAATTACTATGTGACCGATTGTGCACATATTTTTTAAGTTTTGAGTGACATCACTGTGACACATTTCAAAACCAATGTATTCACATCATCATGATACATATCTTTCGTCCAGTCATCAACACGACTTATTTTTCTTTCCCCCCTCTCTCTCTCTCTCTCTCTCTTTCTTTCTTTTCTTCTTCTTCTTTTCATATATATATATATATATATATATATATATATATATATATATATATATATATATATATACTTTGGTCTGGTACCAAGTTTCTTGGTACAAGGTGATTCTAGGCGGGTCCTAATTCTCTACCAGTAGTTTGTTGTAGAGTTCAGGTTCCGTATGAGAGCTCAATGTTTAATTATTGTAAACAGAGCAAAGTTATTTGGGAATAAAAGGCCTTATATACCATGGGTATCGTGGTTATGGACCATTTCCACTCGCGAGTATGCTCACGAGCTTCTTCAGACCACTGATATATTTTATTTAGACAGGCACATGGCCAAACTAATTTTATATTCATACATTTCACCTCCCTCATTCAGGGGTTGTCATATTGCATTTTTTTCCTTTTCAAGTGTCTTTCTTATTGGTGGAAATTTATATATATATATATATATATATATATATATATATATATATATATATATATATATATATATCTTTCCTTCTATTCTTATTTACTTCAGAACTAATCTAGCAGTTCACACATTTAACCATTGTCAGGGATATTATACAGGATGGACCAAAATGATCTGACACATACAAATACGTCCAACGTTTTTAAACTGCGATCTGTTTGGTGCGAGTGAACTTAGGCAAGTGGTAATGGAAGCTCCATCTGGTTTATGTCTTACCATTTTTTGCGATAATGTCTGTTACGATCGGGTCTTGGAGCACTGCAAACGTTGCGTTTGCAGTTAAAACAGTTTTTAAGAATGTATCAGATAATTTTGGTCCACCCTGTACATTGCATTTCAGTCTCGGTAGACTATAATATAGTTTTTGTGCCTCTGAAGTTACAGCGCCTCCTGTGACTGTGATGTCCAATGTTCGAAAAACATTCTCGACCCACAGATGTCGCATGTGAAGGCTGTGTCTGAAGATGTTGATGTGTCGGTGCTGTGTTGCCGCTGCTTTTTTCTGGACCTCTTGGCTTCGTGGTGTTGCGCCAGGGTAGCTTCAGACATTAACAGTCCGCTATGGAGAGCCTGCCGCCACCAAGGGCGGCCCTGAGCCAAATTTTCCCATCTAGAAGGGGCAATCCCAAAGCACCTGAGATCATTCTTGCAGACATCATTGAAATGCAACATTACCTATTTTCTACTGTTTCTGTTTACCCCCAACAAAATTCACTCCATTCAAAAATCGAAACAACAAAATCACCCCCACTCCAAAAAAGAAAACAAAACGCACGCACACACACACACACACACACACACACACACACGCACACACACACGCACACACACGCACAAAAATACCCAAACAAACAAAAAAACAATAACATAAAAACAAAACAAAAAAACAAAACCCAAGATACAATCATTTGTATACAGAATCAAATGAGTTCATATTTCAATGTTCACATCTTCTCAAGTGTTTCTTTGCCTTTTTTTCAAAAATAATGATGACGTGTAATTCGGGTTTAATTTCAATTGTCCTTATTTTTTAAAATTATTGTTTTTTCATTTTTGAAATGTGTGTAAGTAGTGTCTTTTTTTCCTGTCTTCTTTTGTTTTTTTTCTTTTTGTTTTACTTAAACAAAAAAATTTGTATTGAATATGTTCATTTCTTTTTGTCTGTTGTTTTTTTCTCTATCAATGTAATGTATAATTTTGTATCTACGAGAGTGAGTAAAAAAGTAATGCCATTTTCTTTATTTCATGTGAAGTGATTTTAAACTGAGGGCTACATTGAGACCCTAACGAGGCTCAGAGCAAGAATCCAACGAGTAAGACCTTAACTTGCCAATCGACAATGTCCTCCTTCTGCATGAGAATGCTCGACTACACACAAGCATCAGGACAAGGGAGAAAATCGCCTCATTCGGGTGGACAACCTTACCGTATCCTCCATACTCACCAGATTTAGCGCCTTCAGACTATAATCTCTTCGGCCCTATGAAAGAGGGTTTGGGAGGCAAACATTATTCCAGTGACGAGGAAGTGAAATATGTAGTGAAGAAGTGGCTCAAAGAACAGTCAACATAATTTTACGGGTCGGGGATATATGCTCTCATTCGAAGGTGGAACATTGCTATTGAGACAAACGGTGACTATGTGGAAAAGTAAGGATATGATCCACAGAGGATCAGCTTCATTTTGATGTATGATACATGTTCCTGTGTTGGTAATTATACATTTCCTAAACAAAATGGCATTATTTTTTGACACCCTCGTATTATTCTATTTTGTATCTAAGTCTTTTTTTTCCACTTAGATGCGCAAATTCATTTGTTTTTTTTTTCCACTTCACATGTCACGTGTTACTTATGATTTTCTCTTCTTTTTCTCTTTCTCTGTTTCATCTTTCTTTTCTTTTTTTTTCTTCACTAATTGTTGTGCCGTGGATTTTTTCTTTTTCGTCTTTGTTTTCTTTGTCTACCTTCTTCATCTACCTTTTCTTTTCTTTTTCGTCTTGTTTCTTTGTCTACCTTCTTCATTCTTCCTTTTCTTTTTTTCGTCTTTGTTTTCTTTGTCTACCTTCTTCATTCTTCCTTTTCTTTTCTTTTTCGTCTTTGTTTCTTTGTCTACCTTCTTCATTCTTCCTTTTCTTTTCTTTTTCGTCTTTGTTTTCTTTGTCTACCTTCTTCATTCTTCCTTTTCTTTTCTTTTTCGTCTTTTCTTTGTTTTCTTTGTCTACCTTCTTCATTCTTCCTTTTCTTTTCTTTTTCGTCTTTGTTTTCTTTGTCTACCTTCTTCATTCTACCTTTCTTTTCTTTTTCGTCTTTGTTTTCTTTGTCTTCATTCTTCCTTTCTTTTCTTTTTTCCTGTGGAAGACTTTTTATCTTTTCTTTAATGCTTAGAGTCGTTGGAAATGGACTCGTCGACCAGAGTTAAAGTCCTGGACGAAGCTACAGTTCACATAGCGCTAATACCCTTGGGAAAGGTATGAATCCAACTACTCTCCCTCCAGACTGGGCTCTTCAACATTGGTTAGGCAACCAGTCTAGGAGAAGGAAAACTCTGAATTCAAACCTGTTAAATCTACTTAGGGTAGTCACTACTAGAATAGGCTCAGTCCTAATTAGTGATCTATTTCACTAGATTTTATTTATTTATTTAAACAATTTTTTTTTCTGTCTCCTGTCTATTTATCTACTGTCTTAGATGCTACGTTGTGGATTTTAGTAATTCAAGTTCAACCTTTCCTCACCGGAAAGCCAAAGTCACGGTACCAAATCAACATTTGTTGCGTTATGTTCTCATTTTGGAATGATGTGATGAAGTGATAATAGTAAAATAATAGTTGTATACTTATCTCTGGACCGGTACTACATTGGAGAGGATCGAATCCTGGTTGTTGGGCTGCTGCTCAGCTGGATGACAGTTCCTGGATGTTTGGAGTCTGGAAACCAGCTTGGGATACTGGGAGACATCTTACCTTGTGTCATTTAGAGTTTTTAGTAATAACACAATGCCACTTCTTTTTCTCATGAGATTTTTATTTTCCCACCAAGTCACAACTGTCGAGGGCAGGAGACCATGTCTCACTCTGTCTGACTTCCTTCTATTCTCATCCCTCACTCTTCCTCTTTCCCACTTCGCCACGACTCACTCCATGACTAATAGAAACAATGCCACGTGGCCTTATGATGATTCATCCTTAAACTTTTCCATTCTAATCTATAAATAATTCTTATATTCCTCCTAAAAATGTCATAGTGCTAATTTACACGTCACTGTTACCTTCCTGGCTCTCCCCACTTCTATTATGTTACAGTGCCTTCTTATCTAATTTTTCAAAGTTTCATAGGCAAATGACTAAATTTGGCTATAAATATTTCACTAACTACATAATCATATTCTCTCTCTCTCTCTCTCTCTCTCTCTCTCTCTCCTCTCTCTTCTTTATATATATATATATATATATATATATATATATATAATATAAAATTGATTCGATTCCTCATCCCAAATTCTTTGCACCCCCCCACACCAGCCAAGTTCCATCCCTTTTTCCCTCATTTCTAGTCTCTTTCTGTTCATGGGTGCGAAACATCATTTTCAACTAATACAATAGCCTGACCCTTCAGCCAACACCCAAAATTCCGGGAGATACGCTCATTTGCTCTCAACCGAGAGAGAAATACGTCATAATTTCTCTATACTCAGAGACTTCGTCTTAACTTCTCTCCTACGAGCGATACTTCTTTTTAAATCGCTTCCCGCCATTTTCTATCTAGTCATGGCAGGTAACCACTTTTTCACAATGAATCCCTGTTTATTGATAATGTTCGCTAGATATAACCGTAACGGTACTCTGTGACAGGGGTAACCAAACCGTGGCTCGTGAACCTCGTGAGACTCTTTGACCTTTAATATATACCAGAAGTGGCTACCCGGCGTCGCCTGGGCAAAGGAAAAAAAATTCTAGTTTTTTACATATACCATTTTGTTGTATAGTCAAAATTTAGTTTTTTTTTTACATAATTCCCAGTGGATCACCTTCCCAACTCAGTCGTGCCTAGCTCTGTATTCCCGTTTCCTACATTCACTTAATACATGTCACCAAACAGTTTAGATTTACTGTTTTGTTGTGTCTTATTAATTTTGCTTTTCGGGTCATTCCATGTCAAAACACCGGAAAAATTTGAAATCTGCACCCACCGACACCGAATTACTTGAAATTTGGCACAAATGTTCCCCTTCATGAGTTAGGAAAGTGTGCCAAATTATTTTTTCTTAAACCTTACAGTTCCGATTTTAGAGGGGGGATATAATTTTGCTATTTTGCCTCAAAATTAAGGCCGTGCGGTGTCGCAAAATCTAAGTGTTTTTTTTTAATTTTTACATGTCATCAAACAATCTAGATTTACTGTTTTGTTGTGTCTTATTAATTTTTGCTTTCATATAATTTGTTCTTTTGTCATTGTTTTGAACAGCAATTATTAGCAATTCACTTTCTCCCTTGAGGTTTCCTCGTGTGACCCTTGACCTTTAATATAGAAACGGCTACACTTGTCAAAATTGCAATGTCTGAATTTGATATTGAAAAATTATCAATATTGGAAAATTGATAAAAGTTTTAATAAATTTGACTCTTAGTAAATTTTGTTGTGCAATACAGAGGTAAATATCATCGAGTAATGGCGATGAAGTTTAATTCACAATGTGTAAAAAAAATCAACATCATTTCCTCAGCTGATCAAAACATAATAAATATCATCATACATGTGGAAAATTCAACATTTTCCATTGAAGGGATGGATGGATGGATGGATGGATGGATCTCTCTCTCTCTCTCTCTCTCTCTCTCTCCCCCCCTCTCTCTCTCTCGATCAACTTTTGCGTGTCTATGTGTCTGTATCTGTGTGTGTGTCTGTGTGTGTTGTTATTTTCCACAAAAGAAAAAATACCCCCCCCCCAAAAAAAAAAGAAATGTATACGGAGATCAACAAAAAGATGGATCTCTCTCTCTCTCTCTCTCTCTCTCTCTCTCTCTCTCTTTCTCTCTAAACACTTTCATTGAATGGATGGATGGATGAATCTCTCTCTCTCCCCTCTCTCTCAACACTTTTCATTGAATGGGATGGATCTCTCTCTCTCCCTCTCTTCTCTCTCCCTCTCTCTCTCTCCCTCTCTCTCTCTCTCCTCTCTCTCAATCTCTCTCTTCCCCCCTCTCTGTTAATACTTTTCATTGAATGGGTGGATCTCTCTCCCCCTCTCTCCCCCTCTCTGTCTCTCTCAATCTCTCTCTCTTCCCCATCTCTCTCTTAATACTTTTCATTGAATGGATAGATCTCTCTCTCTCTCCCTCTCCCCCACCTCTCTCTCTCTCTCCCCCTAAGTGAACTTATTAACCAGCTTTAAAATGACTTACAGCCAACACAGAGACCCGCAAGACAACTTCTAGCAATAAATAGCCTGGTCTTTAATAGCCTGATATTTGTAGCATTGTATTTTTGTCATAAGCATATAATTATTATAAGAATAATTTTGTAAGATAAAAAATCTGATTAAAATATCGCCAATTTTTTTATTCATTTATTATCTTGAGTTTTTCACACCTGCCATAGCTGGTGGTTCACTGGAGGCTGAGTGACAGCAAGTCTCCTGAGGCCTCCAGGACTCTTCTGAGTATTCTAGCCGATCCCAACAGTGCTGTAGTTTGGATGGTCTCAATTTTTTCTCTGATTTCCGATTCACCCAAATTCTTTTCCAGAACTTTAGGTACCGTTCCAAGGGCACCAATTACTAGTACGACCTTCACCTTTATGTTCCACAGTTTCCTCAGTTCTCTGGCAAGGTCCAAGTATTTGTTTATCTTTTCGCTCTCGTTTATTTACAGTCGGTGGTCGGCCGGGACGGCAAAATCCACAAGTTGACAGGTTCTCTTCTTCTTGTTGATCAATACTAGGCCCGGTCTCCTGGCCGGGATTAGGTGATCCGTTTGTACCTCGAAGTCCTAGAGAATTTTATGCGTCCCATTCTCCAGGACAGGTTCAGGCTTGTGCATATACCACTTAACTGTATGGTGAAAATTGAATTTCTTGTACAATTTCACTCCATTCGAGTTTTTTCACACCCGCCTTAGCCGGTGGTTCACTGGTGACTGAGGGACAGCTAGTCTACTCAGCTCTCTATGAGTCTTGCTGTCACTATAATAATAATAATAATAATAATAATAATAATAATAATATAATTATTATTATTATTATTATTATTATTATTTACATATTTGTAGTTTTCTGATTACTGAAAGTAACTGAAAGCATCGGTCTCCGCTAGGTCATCGAAGTTAAGCAGCGATTATCCTGTTCAATACTTAGATGGGTGACTATTTAATCAATAGCTGGTACTGTAAACAACCTGATATCAAAATTACTTGATTTGGCTTTAAATGACCTGAAAAGGGTTGATATGCCGTAAAACAAAAACCAACCAACCAACCAACCAACCAACCAACTGAAAATAACGCAAATTAAAAGTTTAAAAACTGCATGCATTAATGAAGGTCATTGTATTTAATGGACAATTCTTAAAATTTATAGAAAACATGTAACAAAATGTGTATATCATAATAAAAACGTATGGGAAAATTCTATCCATGTCCTGCAGACCTCTAACATCTAAGCTTTATCAGGTTATTTCCTATAACTCTAACATAAACAAAGGGGAACCACTCTTGACTGATAAATTAACTATTTATTTTCCCATTAAACTAACCGTAAACCCTAACCGTAAACCCTAACCCCGTAAACCTTAAACCCTAACCGTAAACCCTAACCTGGGTCAGAGTGTACCTGGGAGTAATAGCAATAAAGGGGTACACCACACTCCCCAGAGATCCAGAATTTAAAGTTCACCACTAGATACAGTTTAACTGTGTCCCTTGAACAAATCTTGGAAGTAGCACCTCACAAAAACCCCAAGAAATGGACACACCCGCATCCGCGCCTCCGAAGAAAACCTGGGACTTCCGTTTATCATTTTTTAAATCTAGTTCAGGGGTCACTGACCGGTCACTGGCTGACATACGTTGAGTGTGTTGAATTCCAAACTTCATCTTCTTTCTGTTCTTATTTCTTTTTCTTCTCTTTCTCCAGAAATCAGATTACTGTTTTCTTTTTTAATCCAAATCCTCCGTTTACCATAATAATTACGCTACATTGTTCATTGTTTATTTCTATCTTCGTAAATACAGTTTCAAACTCGGAAACTTTTATGACACACCCTGTATTCTGAAAAAAAATTAACGTTCCATCCATTGTTCATTTTTATCATGGTAAATACAGCTTCAAACTAGTCACTTTTATGACACACCTTGTATTCTGAGAAAAATTAACGTTCCATTCATTATTTCATTATGCGCGACATGATGATGATGATGATGATAGCATTAAGCAAGTTTGGCCACCCCTTGTATATAAGTTCAAAGATATGGTTGTAAGTAAGTAAAGTCGTCGGGGCGGCCTAAAGTCGGTATCAGCCAATCAACGAGGGAGTCTATCCCCCTTTCACTTGCGCTAGACCAAGGAGATTATTTTAGCGTCAGCTCCTTACTTTACCGCACAGATCCCTGTGATACTCATACGCTGAGTTGGTGAGGACCGGTATCGAACTAGGAACCCTGTGGTTTCTAGCCAAACGCTCTACCAACTGAGCAAACCCGATTGTAATGGTACTTTATAGCAGTGGTTCTCAGTTGTTTTGACCAATGGATCCCTTCGGTTCCTATTTTACAAAAGTGGCACCCCTTTAGCCATTCGATGTTCAAAAATCCTATTGCATTTTTAACGATTGAATATTTTCTGCTTGCCTAGACCCCCTCCCTCTGCAAAAAAAAGTTATATGGTTCCCGGGGGTATATGGACCCAGTTGAGAACCAATGCTCGATAGGATGGATGGAAATTGTTGGTTGGTTGGATTTTACGGCATGTCAACCCTTGTTGGGCTATTTTATGCCGAAGACATTTTGTTTTATTCATTCTTGTTGGGCATTCGTTTTTTTTTCAAACTGAATTTTTTAAACAGATTTTTAATACTCATTTTTAAAAAATCTATTTAACCCATAGATGGGACCCTAACAGGTATTACCTGGGAGTAATGGTGATAAGGGGAGACTCCACATTCTCCAGACTACGAGAATTGGAACTTCATTAGATGCAGTTTAACGTCATACCCAGTACACTCAGACCCTCCGCCACCGCCTTCTAGCACATATATGATAAAAAGGGTTGGGGTTTGCCCTAAGGACAATATGTTGACTTTTTTGGTTATAAGGTGTGTGTCAAAAGTCCACTTCTACTTATAGACTCGCCAAGAACCATATGACCAAGCTCTTGGCCAATCACTGGCAGTACTCTGCTGCTGTTATAATATTCATTTCGGCTGTTCTGATCTTAGCTACTTACAACTGCTTTGAACCTTCGTGGACGACGGAACATAGGATTATATCACTGGACCTTTGACACTACGTAGGTTTCCATAACTCAGGACTTATTCACTTACCGAAGGATTCCATAGCTCAGGACTTACTTACTTTACGTCCTTTCCAACTGGCCAAGGATGGCGTTCAAACACTTAACAGGTTATGGATCAGCACAATAGGGTTAGGACAATCATACAGGTGCTAGGGATTGACGTGACCAACCGATTGATCAGAGCTGGGCTTCTCCGACCGCCCGTCTAGCCTAAGTAAGGCTAAAGTGGAGTGTTGCATGTCATGGACTGCTCAGACACTAGCGGGTCACGGTCAACAGGTGGTCCCATTGGGGGGTATTACTCCTCTGTAGGGGCGCAGTCGGTGTATTCTACAGCCCCAACCGATAGGCCTACTTGAGAGTGTATTTATCTGCATGGAATGGATGGTAGAGTGGGGGGGTTTAGCGACCAGATCACTGTCAGTTCATTTGCAAAACTAGCCCGTTGATCAATACATTACAACAAGGAACCCACAAAATCTAACCGCCCTGCCGACCGGGACTTAGAACACGCTGATTGTATCCCCTGCAAGTGGTAAGACACACCTGCAAGGGGTGTCCTGGGTTGGACACTAAACTGCATCTGATGGTGAAGCTCCAGTTCTGAAGATTTGGGGAGTGTGGAGTACTCATTAATTTCTATTACCCTCAGGTCCACTTTGACTCGGAGTGGTAATACATGTTAAGGTCCTATCTATAGGTCAAATAGATCTGCTTGAAAATTATTCCTATTCGATAGGACCGTGTGCACTCCCAAAGAACTTTTCAGAAATAATTGCGCAAAATATGTAAATATAAACATACAACGAATGCGATTCTCTAACCTCTCGGTATAAATTCACCCGGACGAGTTAACATGCCGTTAAAATCAAAATCTAAACATGGCTTAGATTCAAGCACAGGCTACAACTTAGGGGTACATCGAAGTCAATATTCCGTCGAAATTGATCTGTGAGATAAGTGTGTTAACCATTGCACCATGGTGAGGTGCCCATGCAAGCTATTCTGTTGTTTTCCCAGAGGTCCAGATAACTGTCCGGTCGCCCATGCTCGACTATTTAACCGCTACAAAAACTACTATTGCTAACGCTAATACCACAACTAATGATGCTTCAACCATTCCTCTTCACTACCACTACTACTACTTACTACTTACTACTGATACTAATACTTGTACTACTACTACTAACTATGGTTACTACTGCTGCTGACAATTATAATTGAATAGAATGAGGAATGAAGTTGTGTGTTCGCGAAAAAGTTTATTTTTAAAGACAATGTCAGAATTATTGCAGATCTCACACTAACTCTCTCTCTCTCTCTCTGTCCCACTCTTTCTCTCTCCCCTCCCCTCTCTCTCCCCCTCTCTTCTTTTCCACTCTCTGTCTCTGTCTCACTCGTTCTCGTTCGTTTCTTGTTTCTCGAAACTTAACAACAGTTTCTTCCGATGATAGAGCCACCTGAAACTGATTGTCAGAGATGAGGGGGTCAGTAGCATTGGATCAAGGTCAGTGTTTTATTTCTTTTTTAAAAATTATAACACCCACCCACCCACGGAGTCGTTGATTCATGTGGGGTAATAGTTGTTTTTTATTTGTATTTTTTAAATTTGTTGATCTCTGTGTACTTTATTGGTCTTGTTTTTTGTTTTTTTAAAATTCTTTTGTGGAAATAACAACATACATACACACACGCACACCCACACTCACATGCAAAAGTTGGTAGAGAGAGAAATAAATGAAAATGAATGAGAATGAGAGAGAGAGAGAGAGAGAGAGAGAGAGAGAGAGAGAGAGAGAGAGATGAGATGAGAAGGAAAAGATAGAATAAGGAGATGTGAGGTAGTAATTTGTGATGGGGAAGATAATTTTTTAAAATTAAATAAACAGATGGATTTTTGTTTGTTGCGATTTTAGAGTATTGTATAGGGAAGATGAGAGTAGGACTCACATCAGTGAAGAGACCAACTTTCTTTTCTTCGAGTCACGCCGAGTGAAGGAAATGAAAGAGTGACCACAAAAGAATAGGAGAGAGAGAGAGAGGAAATAGTGAGGAGTAAAAAGAAAGAAGAAGAAAGTAGAAGCGAGAGAGAGAGAGAGGAGAGGAGAGATGAGAGAGAGAGAGAGAGAGAGAGAGGGGGGGAGTGCATATTTTTGTTTTTGAGAAAAACATGAAGAATAAGGGAGAGAAAGAGTGACAGATATGAATAAATAAGAATAAGTGAAATGTAGATATATAGGATTAGAATAGATATCACGACNGTTTTCTTACCCATCTGTGTTTTGGGAAAATTGTTTTGCACTCAACACCGAGTACTCGTGGCTCTGTACTAAGGTAAACCCAAATTAGTAAACAGCCGCGGATTGGGGTTCACTGTAGTGCAATGATTAACAAGCAAGGACTGAAAAACATTATATTTTCTATTCGACTACTTTGATCTGAAAACTTCCATGTATTTTATGTGTAAATGAACAGGAAACATATTTATTGATACGTCTACACATGATATCAATTCACATTTTTTTTTGTAAACAATTTATTCAGCATATTTTCAGAATACGTCATTTTTCTGCTATGAGATTTCTCGTTGTTTCTCTCTTTCGAGGTTTCTCAGACAATATTTTCAATTATATTTATATATTTTATCTACCACCACAGAAAGCGAGGTTATACACAAATAGGAAAGGCATGGTTGGCACAAAACAAATTATTCAGTTATAGGGAAATCCGATCTCACTGACAAGTTAAAGCGACTAATTTTCCAGGCTGTGGTTATATTTCGACTACCACCAAATTCTAACTCCTCTAACTCAGTCTCCTTCACACGCTTTACCTTTAGCCAATGAGAAATCAACGCTACGTCAGTTAAAAGGCTTAACGTGTTAATAACTTCTATAACGGTATAATGATAACTTTCCATTTACAAAATACCGTTATTTTAAATTTTAACTACCACTACAGTCATAATTCGTAGGCATCCACGAATATGTAACGCTATAATATTGTGTAGTGAATTTGATACAACATTTTGTGACCTTGTTACTTAGTTTGTACACTCAGGTGATGTGGCTCTGCTATGGACTAATGGTTAACGAACTAGTGTAGTCAATTTGAACCCTTACAAGATGCCATCACTAGTGGATGTGTCAAGGTAAACCAAACTTAATAAATACCGATCCGGGACATTCCTATGAGCTATTAACCCCACCCCATAACTTTACAGCCCTTGTGACAAGGACTGTTGAAATTCTCTCTGTTGGGATATAAATAGAGTTGTTTTGTAAAACATTGTAGTATTCGGGTTGCTATCATCTGGGAAAGAAAGAAGAGATTGATCGTGGGATGATGAGTCTGGATCGGTAACATCACAAAAATCTGTGCAACACGTCACAAACTTTTGGTGCTGTCATCACTTGGCTGAGTTCCAAAGTACTTCTTGGCGGCTTAGACCAGAGGTTCTCAATGTGTCTGCATTCTTATTATATTTTTTTCTGTGATAGCATGTCCTTATTTTTTCTGTATAGCATGCTTTATTTCTTTCCCTTTCTTTCTTTATATAAAACAGATATGGTCTTGTATTTAGCTAAAGTGAGACAATCATAAGAATAAGGATTTTGGTGGATAAACAACACCAGAATAATCACGGATTTCATTTTTGATTTCACTTGGACAATTTGAACGGTCTAATTTTAACCGTTTGTTACAGAGAATTTTAATTACTTGTTGTGGAAACGTTGCGTGTTGACTCTATTTTTCATTATATCTTTTGTCAAAGGATGATAACCTATGTTAACTTTTCCAGATTCATTGATTTGTTATTTGGTAACTCTGACACTAGCTGGTGCTACAGAGCATTCGAAAGGTCTAGTCAAACCTTTTTTGTATTCACCACTTTTTTTTACACAGAGGTAAAATAATTTACATAATTGTTGTAGGGAAGGTATTTCCTCACAGAAGTGTTGGACTAAGTCCAACGAAACCATAAATGATCTACAGACCTAACAGTCAAGTTCAAAAACACTAGCTAGTTGCTACAGAAGAATTACTCGTTGTGGAAACTTGCACTTGGACACTTTCTTATTATAATCTTTTGTACCAAAAGATAAATAAAACCTATGTTAACTTTCCTTCAGGATTTCAATGTTGTTATTTCGGTAACCATGACAACTAGCATAGGGTCAGAAACTTAATTTACTACAGTTGTGGAAATGCTGCATGTGGACTACTTTTTTATTATTATCTTTTACCAAAGATAACCTATGTTAACTTTCTTCAGGATTTCAATGTTGTTATTTGGTTAACTCTAGAACGACACTAGCTAGTTGCTACAGAGAATTAATTAACTTGGGAAATGCTGCATTGGACCTTTTTATTATATCTTTATGTACAAATATAAATCTATGTTAACTTTCTTCCAGATTTCTTTTATTTGATAAATTGACACTTGACTTGTAGCACTGAAATTCGACACTCATAAGAAAAAGGATCGCGATAAGCACACCAGATAATCAGATTTACATTTTGCATTTCATCTTGGACTATTTTGATGGTCTCATTTTTAACCGAGGGTACTTGTAGATGATACCATCGTACAATTAAGGAACACTCAGTATTAAAATATTATAGATTAATCGAAGTCTCCGCCAGGGATGATCAGCCCCCCCCCACACACTTTTCAGTAGATGTCAAGGATGCTGGAGCATTTTAATGTCAGGATAGTGATCAGGGCGTTTTCCAAGATCTGGACATTTAATCAGAATGTTGGTATTAAGAAGAAAAAAAACATAAGCCCCATCTTTCCGGTCGAAATATCATACGGGCATACAAAAGGCAGACAATGTAAACCGGGGTCACAATGAATATACGTATTTTGTCGTCTTGCACAATTGAAATAATTCTGAAATTACTTTTCAGAAGGGACAGTGATAAGTTGAATTGCGGTGTTTCGTATGTGCTGAACAGATTTCGGCTTTCTTGTTTTTGTTTCCGCCACATCATAATCATCATTCTGCCAACACCCAAAATTCCGGGAGATACGCTCATTTGCTTCCAACCGAAGATGAGCATACGTCGTAATTTCTCTATACTCAGAGACTTCGTTCTTAACTTCTCTCCTACGAGCGATTACTTCTTCTCTTTAAATCCTTTCCCGCATTTTCTAGCTAGTCATGGCAAGTACCAGAATTTTCACTTAACGATCATTGTGGCGATTGCATTAAATAGCAAATAATTTAATCGAATACTCAGAAAAAAAAAAGTGTTTAACAAATGTCTAAGTTACTATATTGCTATTTCATTCATAAATACCCCCTTTACTATCAAATTATAGCTGACCGATTGTGCATCATATTTTTAAGTTTGGAGTGACATCAGCTGTGACACATTTCAAAACCAATGTATTCACTCATTGCCATGATACATATCTTTCTCCAGTCATCAACACGAACTTATTTTTCTTCCCCCCCTCTCTCTCTCTCTCTCTCTTTCTTCTTTTTCTTCTTCATCTATTATATATATATATATATATATATATTAGTAATTATTATATATATACTTTGGTGCGGTACCAATTTCCTATGGTACAAGCGTGATCTAGGCGGCCTAATTCTCTACCAGTAGTTTGTTAGAGTTCAGGTTCCGTATGAGAGCTCAATGTTTAAATTATTGAAACAGAGCAAAGTATATTGGGAATAATAAGGCCTTATATACCATGGGTATTCGTGGTTATGGACCATTCCCTCGCGAGTACTGCCTCACAGAGCTTCTTCAGACCACTGATATATTTTATTTAGACAGGCCACAATGGCAAACTATTTTATATTTCATACATTTCACCTCCCTCATTCAGGGGTGTCATATTGCATTTTTTTCCTTTTCAAGTGTCTTTTTTATTGGTGGAAATTTATTTATATATATATAATATATATATATATATATAATATATATTATATATATATATATATATCTTTCCTTCTATCTTATTTACTTCAAACTATCTAGCAGTTCACACATTTAACCATTGTCAGATATTATACAAGATGGACCAAAATGATCTGACACATACAAATACGGTCCAACGTTATTTTAAACTGCATCTGGTGTGTGGCGAGTGAACTTAGGCAAGTGGTAATGGAAGCTCCATCTGGTTTATGTTTATCGATTTTTTGCGAGATACAGAAGTCTGTTACGATCGGGTCTTGGGAGCGCAGCAACGTTGCGTTTTGCAGTTAAAACAGTTTTTGTTAAGAATGTATCAGATAATTTTGGTCCACCCTGTACATTGCATTTCAGTTCTGGTAGACTAATAATATAGTTTTTGTGCCTCTGAAGTTACAGCGCCTCCTGTGACTGTGCATGTCCAATGTTTTCGAAAAAATTCTCGAGCCCACAGATGTCGCATGGAAGGCTTGTCTGAAGATGTTGATGTTGCCGGTGCTGTGTTTGCCGCTGCTTTTTCTGGACCTCTTTGGCTTCGTGTTGTTGCGCCAGGGTTAGCTTCAGACATTAACAGTCCGCTATGGAGAGCCTGCCGCCACCAAGGGCGCCCTGAACCAAATTTTCCCATCTAGAGGACAATCCCAAAGCACCTGAGATCATTCTGCAGACATCATTGACATTACTCTATTTTCTACGTGTTTCTGTTTACCCAAACAAAATTCACTCATTCAAAAATCGAAACAACAAAACACCCCCATCCAAAAAAGAAAACAAACTACGCGCACACACACACAACACAACACACACACAGCGCACACACACACGCACCACACACACGCACACACACGCAAAAAAAACCAAACAAACAAAAAAACAATAACATAAAAAACAAAACAAAAAACAGAAACCCAAGATACAATCATTTGTATACAGAATCAAATGAGATCAAATTTCAATGTTCACATCTCTCAGTGTTTCTTTGCCTTTTTTCAAAAATAATGATGAACGTGTTAATTCGGGTTTAATTTTCAAATTGTCCTTATTTTTTTAAATTATTGTTTTTTCAATTTTTGAAATATTGTGTAAGATAGTAGTTTTTTTTCCCTGTCTTCTTTGTTTTTTGCTTTTTGTTTTATTTAAACAAAAAATTTGTATTTGAATATGTTCATTTTCTTTTGTCTGTGTTTTTTTCTCTATCAATGTATGTATAATTATTGTGATCTCGAGAGTGAGTAAAAAATAATGCCATTTTCTTTATTTTTCATGTGAAGTGATTTTAAACTGAGGCTAATTGAGGACCCTAACGAGGCTCAGAGCAAGAATCCAACGAGTAGACCTTACTTGCCAATCGACAATGTCCCCTTTCTGTCATGAGAATGCTCGTACATCACAAAGCATCAGGACAAGGGAGAAAATCGCCTCTTCGGGTGGACAACCTTACCGCTATCCTAGCATACTCACCAGATTTAGCGCCTTCAGACTATATTACTCTTCGGCCCTATGAAAAGGGTTTGGAGGCAAACATCCCAGTGACCGAGGAAGTGAAATTGTAGTGAGAAGTGGCTCAAAGAAACAGTCAACATAATTTTTACGGGTCGGGGATATATGCTCTCATTCGAAGGTGGAACATTGCTATTGAAGACAAACGGTGACTATGTGGAAAGTAAGGATATGATCCACAGAGGACAGCTTCATTTTGATGTATGATACATGTTCCTGTGTTGGTAATTATACATTTCCTAAACAAAATGGCATTATTTTTTGAACACCCTCGTTTATTCTATTTGTATCAATCATCTTTTTTTCCACTTAAATGTGCACAAATTCATTTGTTGTTTTTTCTCCACTTCACGTGTCACGTTTTGTTATTCTCTACCTTGATTTTCTTTTCCTTTTCTTTCTTTTTCTCTGTTCTTTTCTCTTTCTTTTTCTTTTTCTATTTTCTTCACTATTGTTGTTCCTTTCTTTTTGTTGTATTCTTTCTTTTTCGTCCTTTGTTTTCTTTGTCTACCTGTCTTCATTCTTCCTTTTCTTTTCTTTTTCCCGTGGAAGACTTTTTATTCTTTTCTCTAATGCTTAGAGTCGTTGGACAATGGACTCGTCGACCAAGTTAAAGTCCGACGAAGCTACAGTTCACATGCGCTAATACCCCTTGGGAAAGTATTGAATCCAACTACCTCTCCCTCCAGACTGGCTCTTCAACATTGGTTAGGAACCAGTCTAGGAGAGAAAAACTCTGAATTTCAAACTTTAAAATCTACTTGGGTAGTCACTCAAATAGGCTCGTCTAATTAGTGACTTTTCACTTCGTTTATTTATTTAAAAATTGATTTGGAATCCAACCCTGAGTGGTCACTACTGAATACTCACCATTAGATCTATTTCACTGATACTTTTCTATATTAATTACCATTTATTACAAAACTGTTTGTAAAGAGGTAATCCCAAAGCACCTGAGATCATCTTTGCAAGACACATGAAATGAACATTACCTATTTCTACTGTTTCGTTTACCTCCAAAAATTCACCCATACATCGAAAAACAAATCACCTCCAAAACACATCACGCCAGCGGCGGCCCACCCACACCAGACATACCACACATAATTTAGTAATCAGTTCAACCTTTCTTTATTGGAAAACCAAAGTCACGGTACCAAATCAACATTTGCTTTATCTCTCATTTTGGAATGATGTGATGAAGTAATAATAGTAAATAATAGTTGTATACTTATCTCTGGACTACATTAAGAGAGGATCGAATCCTGGTTGTGGGCTGCTGCTCAGCTGGATGACATTCCTGGATGTTTGGAGTCTGGAAACCAACTTGGGATACTGGGAGACATCTTACCTTGGTATATTTAGAGTTTTTAGTAATAAACACAATGCCACTTCTTTTTCTCATGAGATTATTATTTTCCCACCAAGTCAAACTGTCGAGGGGCAGGAGAACCATGTCTCACTCTGTCTGACTTCTTCTATTCTCAATCCTCACTCTTCCTCTTTCCCACTCGCCACGACTCACTTCCATGACCAATAGAAACAATGCCACGTGCTTTGATGATTCATTCCTTAAACTTTTCCATCTAATCTACATTAATTCTTATATTCTCCCCAAGATTATTTAGTGCTAATTTACACGTCATTTACCTTCCTGGCCTCTCCCACTTCTTATTTTAGCAGTGCCTTCTTATCTAAGTTTGTTCAAAGTTTCATAGGAAATTACTAAATTTGGCTTATAAATATTTCACTAACTACATAATCATATTTCTCTCTCTCTCTCTCTCTCTCTCTCTCCTCCTCTCGTCTCTATATATATATATATAATATATATATATATATATATAAATATA
The DNA here is from genome assembly GCA_023376005.1 of Doryteuthis pealeii. NCBI lineage: Eukaryota > Metazoa > Mollusca > Cephalopoda > Myopsida > Loliginidae > Doryteuthis > Doryteuthis pealeii. The sequence goes on along the minus strand of CM042162.1, from coordinate 21,844,117 downwards.
TATATAATATGTTCGATTCCTCATCCCAAATTCTTTGCACCCCCCCACACCGGCCAAGTTCCATCCCTTTTCCCTCATTTTAGTCTCTTTCTGTTCATGGTGCGAAACATCATTTTCAACTAATACAATAGCCTGACCCTCAGCCAACACCCAAAATTCCGGGAGTACGCTCATTTGCTTCTCAACCGAAGAGAGGATACGTCATAATTCTCTATTACTCAGAGGACTTCGTCTTAACTTCTCTCCTACGAGCGATACTTCTTTTTTAAATCGCCTTCCCGCCATTTTCTAGCTAGTCATGGCAGGTAACCACTTTTTCACAATGAATCCCTGTTTATTGATAATGTCGCTAGATATAACCGTAACGGTACTCTGTGACAGGGTGACCAAACCGTGGCTCGTGAACCTCGTGAGACTCTTTGCCTTTAATATAACCAGAAGTGGCTACCCGGCGTCGCCTGGGCAAAGGAAAAAAAAATTCGTTTTTTACATATACCATTTTGTTGTATAGTCAAAATTTAGTTTTTTTTTTACATAATTCCAGGGATCACCTTCCCAAACTCAGTCGTGCCTAGCTCTTATTCCCGTTTCCTACATCACTTTACATGTCACCAAACAGTTAGATTTACTGTTTTTGTTGTGTTTATTAAATTTGTTTCGGGGTCATTCCATGTCAAAACACCGGAAAAATTTGAAATCTTGCACTCACCGACACCGAATTACTTGAAATTTGGCACAAAATGTCCCCCTTCAATGAGTTAGGAAAGTGTGCCAAATTTATTTGTCTTAAAACCTTACAGTTCCGATTTTAGAGGGGGAATAATTTTGCTATTTTGCCCTCAAAATTAAGGCCGTGCTGTGTGTCGCAAAATCTAATGTTTTTTTTTTAATTTTTACATGTCATCAAACAATCTAAGATTACTGTTTTGTTGTGTCTTATTAATTTTTGCTTTCATATAATTTGTCTTTTGTCATTTTTTGAACAGCAATTATTAGCAATTCACTTTCTCCTTAGAGGTTTCCTCGTTGGACCTTGACCTTTAAATATAGAAACGGCTACACTTGGTCAAAATTGGAATGTCTGAATTTGATATTGAAAATATCAATATTGGAAAATTGATAAAGTTTTTAATAAATTTGACTCTAGTAAATTTTTGTTTGCAAATACAGAGGTAATATCATCGAGTAATGGCCATGAAGTTTAAATTCACAATGTGTAAAAAAATCAGATCATTTCCTCAGCTGATCAAAACATAATAAATATCATCATACAGTTGGAAAATTCCAACATTTTCCATTGAAGGGATGGATGATGGATGGATGGATTGGAGGATCTCTCTCTCTCTCTCTGTCTCTCCTCTCTCTCCCCCCCCTCTCTCTCTCTCGATAACTTTTGCGTGTCTATGTGTCCTGTATCTGTGTGTGTGTCCTGTGTGTGTTGTTATTTTACACAAAAGAAAAAATACTCCCCCCAAAAAAAGAAATGTATACGGAGATCAACAAAAAGATGGATGATCTCTCTCTCTCTCTTTCTCTCTCTCTCCTCTCATTCCCTCTGTGCTTCTCTCTCAACACTTTTCATTGAATGGAGTGGATCTCTCTCCCTCTCTCCTCCCTCCTCTCTCCCTCTCTCTCAATCTCTCTCTCTTCCCCCTCTCTCTTTAATACTTATCATTGAATGGGTGGATCTCTCTCTCTCCCCTCTCTCTCCTCTCAATCTTCTCACTCTCCCCATCTCTCTCTTAATACTTTCATTGAAATGGATGGATCTCTCTCTCTCTCTCTTTCTCTCTCTCTCTCTCTCTCTAAGTGAACTTATTAACCACCTTTAAAATGACTTACAGCCAACACAGAGACCCGCAAGACAACTTCTGCAATAAATAGCCTGGTCTTAATAGCCTGATATTTGTAGCATGTATTTTTGTCATAGCATATAATTATATAAGAATAATTTGTAAGATAAAAAATCTGGTTAAAAATATCGCAATTTTTTTATTTCATTATTATTTTGAGTTTTTCACACGTGTCGTAGCTGGTGGTTCACTGGAGCTGAGTGACAGCAAGTCTCCTGAGGCCTCCAGGACTCTTCTGAGTAATTCTAGCCGATCCCAACAGTGCTGTAGTTTGGATGGTCTCAATTTTTTCTCTGATTTCCGATTCACCCCAAATTCTTTTCCAGAACTTTAGGTACCTTCAAGGGCAACCAATTACTAGTACGACCTTCACCTTTATGTTCCACAGTTTCCTCAGTTTTGGCAAGGTCCGAGTATTGTGTTATCTTTTCGCTCTCGTTTATTTACAGTCGGTGGTCGGCCGGGACGGCAAAATCCACAAGATGACAGGTTCTCTTCTTCTTGTCGATCAATACTAGGTCCGGTCTCCTGGCCGGGATTAGGTGATCCGTTTTACCTCGAAGTCCTAGAGAATTTATGCGTCCCATTCTCCAGGAAAGGTTCAGGCTGTGCATATACCACTTAACTGTATGGTGAAAATTGAATTTCTTGTACAATTTCACTCCATTCGAGTTTTTTTCACACCCGCCTTAGCCGGTTGGTTCACTGGTGACTGAGTGACAGCTAGTCTACTCAGCTCTCTATGGATCTTGCTGTCACTTAAATAATAATAATATATATAATAATAATAATAATTATATTATTATTATTTATTATACTATTTGTAGTTTTTCTGATTACTGAAAGTAACTGAAGCACGGTCTCCGCTAGGTCATCGAAGTTAAGCAGGATGAGGCTGTTCATACTTAGATGGGTGACTATTTAATCATAGCTTGGATTGTAAACAACTGATATCAAATAACTTGATTTGGCTTTAAATGCTGAAAAGGTTGATATGCCGTAACAAACAACAACCAGCCAAAACCACCACCAACCACCAACCAACTTGAACTACTCAAATTAAAAGTTTAAAAACTGCATACATTAATGAAGTCATTGATTTAATGGAAATTCTACATTCTATAGAAAACATGTACACAAATGTGTATATTCATAATTAAAAACGTATGGAAATTCTATCCATGTCCTGCAGAACCTCTAACATCTAAGCTTTATCAGGTTAATTTCCTATAACTCTAACTAAACAAAAGGGAATCACTCTTGACGTGATAAATTATCTATTTATTTTCCATTACAAAACAACCGTAAACCCTAACGTAAACCCTACCCCGTCTTTCTTTTTTCACTAGTGATCAATCAATAAATAAATATTTAATCAGTCAAGAGTGGTTCCCCTGTTTAATGTTGCAGTTATAGAATAACCTTTACATATGTCCTTGTTGGTATAGGTGTGGTTTAACGTATGGTCAACCCTTGGCTTATCTTATCCGAAGATGTTTTGTTCTATTACCTGCTATGGGTGTTCAATTTTTTTTTAAAACTCAACTTTAAAATTCTGCTTTCATTTACCCTAAGGACCTTAACAGTACTCCCTCTGGGTCAGATGTACCTGGAGTAATAGCAATAAAGGCACTCCACACTCCCAGAGATCCAGAATTTAAGTTCACACTACGATACAGTTTAACTGTGTCCTTGAACAAATCTTGGAAGTAGCACCCACAAAAACCCCAAGAATGGACACACCCGCATCCGCGCCTCGAAGAGAAAACCTGGGATTCCGTTTATCATTTTTTAATCTAGTTCAGGGGTCACGACCGTCACTGGCTGACAACGTTGAGTGTGTTGATTCCAAACTTCATTCTCTTTCTGTTCTTATTTCTTTCTTCTCTTTCTCCAGAAATCAGATTACCGTTTTCTTTTTAATTCTAAATCCTCCGTTTACCATAATAATTACGCTACATTGTTCATTGTTTATTTCTATCTCGTTAAATACAGTTTCAAACTCGAAACTTTTATGACACACCCTTATTCTGAAAAAAATTAACGTTCCATCCATTGTTCATTTTTATCATGGTAAATACAGCTTCAAACTAGTCACTTTTATGACACACCTGTATTCTGAGAAAAATTAACGTTCCATTCATTATTTCATTATGCGCGACATGATGATGATGATGATAGCATTAAGCAAGTTTGGCCACCCCTTGTATATAAGTTCAAAGATATGGTTGTAAGTAAGTAAAGTCGTCGGGGCGCCTAAAGTCGGTATCAGCAATCAACGAGGGAGTCTATCCCCGTTTCACTTCGCGCTAGACCAAGGAGAATTATTTAGCGTCAGCTCCTTACTTTACCGCACAGATCCCTGTGACTTCATACGCTGAGTGGTGAGGACCGGTATCGAACTAGGAACCCTGTGGTTTCTAGCCAAACGCTCTACCGACTGAGCAACCGCATTGTAATGTACTTTTATAGCAGTGGTTCCAGTTTTGTTTGACAATGGATCCCTTCGGTTCCTATTTTACAAAAGTGCACCCTTTAGCCATATCGATGTTCAAAAATCCTATTGCATTTTTAACGATTGAATATTTTGCCTTGCCTAGACCCCCTCCCTCTGCAAAAAAAGTTATATGGTTCCCGGGGGTATATGGGCCAGTTGAGAACCAATGCTCGATAGGAGATGGAAATTGTTGGTGTTGTTGGGTTTTACGGCATGTCAACCCTTGTGGGCTATTTTATGCCGAAGACATTTTGTTTTATTCATTCTTGTTGGCATTCGTTTTTTTTTCAAACTGAATTTTTTTAAACAGATTTTTAATACTCATTTTTAAAAAATCTATTTAACCCATAGATGGGACCCTAACAGGTATTACCTGGGAGTAATGTGATAAGAGGGAGACTCCACATTCTCCAGACTACGAGAATTGGAACTTCATTAGATGCAGTTTAACGTCATACCCAGTACACTCAGACCCTCCGCCACCGTTCTAGCACATATATGATAAAAGGGTTGGGTTTGCCCTAAGGACAATATGTTGACTTTTTTGGTTATTAAGGTGTGTGTCAAAAAGTCCACTTCTACATTAGACTCGCCAAGAACCATATGACCAAGCTCTTGGCCAATCACTGGCAGTACTCTGCTGCTGTTATATATTATTTGCGCTGTTCTGATCTTAGCTACTTACAATGCTTTGAACTTCGTAGACGACGGAACATAGGTTATATCACTGGACCTTTGACACTACGTAGGTTCCATAACTCAGGACTTATCACTTACCAAAGATTCCATAGCTCAATACTACTTACTTTACGTCCTTTCCAACTGCCAAGGATGGCGTTCAACAACATTAACAGGTTATGGACCAGCACAATAGGGTTAGGACAATCATACAGGTGCAGGGTTGACGTGACCAACCAATTGATCGCGGCTGAGCTCTCCGACCGCCCGTCTAGCCTAAGTAGCTAAAGTGGATGTGAGCATGTCATGGACTGCTCAGACCACTAAGCACCACAGGTCGCACACGGCGAACAGGGTTGGTCCCATTGGGGGGGTATTACTCCTCTGTAGGCGGCAGTCGGTGTATTCTACAGCCCAACCGATAGGCCTACTTGAGAGTGTATTTATCTGCATGGAATGGATGGTAGAGGGGGTTAGGGGGAACTTTAGCGACCAGATCACTGTCAGTTCATTTGCAAAACTAGCCCAGTGGATTCATATACATTACAACAAGGAACCCAAAAATAACCGCCCTGCCGACCGGGGCTTAGAACACGCTGATTGTATCCCCTGCAAGTGGTAAGACACACCTGCAAGGGTTCCTGTTGGACACTAAACTGCATCTGATGGTGAGCTCCAATTCTGAAGATTTGGGGAGTGTGGAGTACTCCTTAATTTCTATTACCCTCAGGTCCACTTTGATCGGATGGTAATACATGTTAAGTCCTATCTATAGGTCAAATAGATCTGCTTGAAAATTATTCCTATTCGATAGGACCGTTTGCACTCCCAAAGAACTTTTCAGAAATAATGCGCAAAATATGATAAATATAAACATACAACGAATGCGATTCTCTAACCTCTCGGTATAAATTACCCGGACAGTTAACATGCCGTTAAAATCAAAATCTAAACATGGCTTAGATTCAAGCACAGGCTACAACTTAGGGGTACATCGGAAGTCAATATTCCGTCGAAATTGATCTGTGAGATAAGTGTGTTAACCATTGCACCATGTGAGGTGCCCATGCAACCTATTCTGTTGTTTTCCCAGAGGTCCAGATAACTGTCCGGTCGCCCATGCTCGACTATTTAACCGCTACAAAAACTACTATTGCTAAGCTAATACCACAACTAATGATGCCTAACTCCTCTTCCTCTTTCACTACACACTACTATACTACTACTATACTACTACTAACTACTTGATACTAATACTTTACTACACTACTACTATGGTTAACTCTGCTGACAATTATAATTGAATAGAATGAGGAATGAAGTTGTGTGTTCGCGAAAAAGGTTTATTTTTAAAGACAATGTCAGAATTATTGCAGATCTTCACACTAACTCTCTCTCTCTCCTCTGTCTCCACTCTCTCTCTCTCCCTCCCCTCTTTCTTTCTTTCCCACTCTCTGTCTCTGTCTCACTCGTTCTCGTTCGTTTCTTGTTTTCTCGAAACTTAACAACAGTTTCTTCGATGAAGAGCCCCTGAAACTATTGTCAGAGATGAGGGGTCAGTAGCATTGGACAAGGTCAGTGTTTTATTTCTTTTTTTAAAAATTATAACACCACCACCACGGAGTCGTTGATTCATGTGGGTAATAGTTGTTTTTATTGTATTTTTAAATTTGTTGATCTCTGTGTACTTTATTGGTCTTGTTTTTTTTTTTTTAATCTTTTGTGGAAATAACAACATACATACACACACGCACACCCACACTCACATGCAAAAGTGTAAGAGAGAGAAATAAAATGAAAGAATGAATGAAGAGAAAGAGAGAGAGAGAGAAGAGAGAGGGAGAGAGAGAGAGAGAGAGAGAGAGAGGAGGGGAGGAGGAGAGAGATAATAGAGACACGAGAAGAAGGAGACAAAAGATAGGAGAGAGAGAGCAGAGAGAGAGAGAGAAAAAGAAAGAGAAGAAAGTAAGAGCGAGAGGAGAGGGAGAGAGAGAGGGAGAGAAGAGAGAGAGAGAGAGGGGGTAGAGATAGAAGGTGAGCAGAAACAGAAAGAATAAGAAAAAAAGAGAAAGATAGAAAATAAGAATAGGAAATTAGATAGTGTGTATGAGAGAGACAGAAAGAAAAATAGATAGATAGATAGAAAGTTACTTTAAATTAGTGTATTAGATAGATAGATGGAAGATGAAAGAGAGAGAGAGAAAGTGAGAGAGATAGATTAGAATTTAGAGAGAGAGAGAAGTATGAGAGGGGAGAGAGAGAGAGAGAGGAGAGAGAGAGAGGAAAGAAGAAAGGAGGAGAGAGAAAGAGAGAGAAAGAGATAGGGATAATAGAGAGAAAGCAGATAGATAGAGAGAGAGAGAGGAGAGAGGGAAGAGAAAAGAGAGAGAGAGAGAGAAAGAGAGAGAAAGAGGATTAGAGAGAGAAGTAAGAGAGAAAGAGATAGATAGAGAGCATGAGATAGATAGATAGAGAGAGTAGAGAGAGAGAGAGAGAGAGAGAAGATATGAGAGAAGAGAGAGATCATACGATAAGGCAACATTGGTAATAATCAGCTATTGATAAAAATGGTCTCACATTTTACTTTATAATTTCTTTACAATCAAACAGTTTCACGTCAGTTCACCACACCACACAACACACACACACACACAACACACCAGAGAGAGAGAGAGAGAGAGAGAGAGAGAGAGAGGAGAGAGAAGAGAGAGAGAGAGAGAGAGAGAGAGATCTATGTTAGGATAGAGGTATCTATCTAGCCTTACAAAAAAGTTTGAAATCACTAGATTTGTTTTACAGCTATTCTCTCTTCTATGTCTCTTTCTCTTTCTCTTTCTCTCTCTCTTCTTTCTCTGTCTCTTTCTTTCTCTGTCTCTCCTTCTCCTCTTTCTCTTTCTTTCTCTCTCTCTCTCTCATTCCCCTTCGTTGTTATTGATTGATGTATGCAACAGTTTTATTAGACCCATGTGATATTTTCACCAACCCGTCTTTACAATTTCCGTGTTTAAAGAAACATAAACAAATGCTCATATAACAGAACATGATTAACTGCTACGATATACTTTTACACAGAGAAGAATGTTTTGTTTATTAAACCTTACTCTCCTCCCCTCTCACTCTTTCTCTCTCCCCTCTCTCTCTCTTTCTCTCTTCTCTCATGCTTATACTGAGTATAATATACTCCTATCTATCTCTATCTATCTATCTATCTATCTATCTATCAGCCAGTTCCTATCTATCTATCTATCTATCTATCTATCTTATATCTTATATATATCTATATATATATATAATATATATATATATAATATATATATCGAATTCCATTGAATTATAGTAAAACGCCCCCACTCTCTCTCTCTTCTCTTCTCTCTCTCTCTGCTTATACTGAGTATAATATACTCCTTTCTATCTATATATCATCTATCTATCTCAGCCAGTTCATATCTATCTATCTATCTATCTATCTATCTATCGAATTCCATTGAATTATAGTAAAACGCCCCCACTCTCTCTCTCTCCCTCTCTCTCTCATGCTTATACTGAGTATAATGTACTCATTTCTACCTATCTATCTATATATCTATCTCAGCGAATTCATATCTATCTATCTATCTATCTATCTATCTATATATCTATATATCTATCTCAGCGAGTTCCTATCTATCTATCTATCTATCTATCTCAGCGAGTTCCTATCTATCTATCTATCTATCTATCTATCGAATTCCATTTGAAACGCCCCCACTCACTCACTCTCTCATGCTTGTACTGAGTATAATGCACTCCTTTCTACCTATCTATCTATATATCTATATATCTCAGCGAGTTCCTATCTATCTATATATCTATATATCTATATCAGCGAGTTCCTATCTATCTATCTATCTATATCTATCTATCGAATTCCATTGAATTATAGTAAAACGCACATATTTACTAAGTTTGCCTTCATCTGGTGTGTCACCACAAATCTGTGGCACCCAGTGAGGATTGAATATAGACCAGTTTTCTGGTCCCCTAATGGCGGTGTCATGGTTAACACGCTAGTCTCAAAGATTAATTAATGCGAAGGCTCGTAACTTGTAGCTATACATTTTGAGGGTGCCTTGTCGTATGATTAACGAGCTAGTTTTGCATATCAATAACGATCGAATTGCAGGGATGGACTGATAATGATCTCGCCCCCTTGGTGGGGGTATTGGCTCCATAACCCATTTAATTTTATCAACCAAAACATACAGATTGGGGTTGGCATCCTTCCGTAATTTGACACACTATCCTTGTGTTTTCTCAGATGACTCACCAGGCCAGCTCTAGAGAGACGTACTCTTCCACATAAACTACATGTTGGAACTTCTTCACTTTAAATGTTGCTGGGCTGAAAATTACCCTTTCTAATAGCCCGCTTGAATTTTGGGTGTTTAATTCGGTTGGACTCAAATTCTTCCACAGACAGGTAAATGATGGCTCTCCAGCCTGGTCTATTACAAGCTAGCTTCTCCTAGTCCTCCACAGCAATAGCAGTGTTCTTCAGAGTGTCCTTGAGGCAGTCCTTAAACCTCAATTTAGGTTTGCACTGACGATGTTTGCCAGTTGAGATTTCCTCCGTAAAATAATTATTCTGAGATTCGACAATCATTCATGCGAACTAAATGACCAGACCAGCGAAGACGTGATCTAAGGATCAAACTCTCAATACTAGGCAGGTGACATCTTTCAAGTATTGTGGTGTCTTATAAAAATGACAACTATTCTATCCCAAAAGACAACGTCTTAGTATCCATTTTTTTGTGAAACTACGTAGACTGGGTTGGTTAATATGGAGGATGAGCTGTCCACCTATCCACACTGCCGCTGTGGTAAGAAACCAACGCAGTTTGGCAACGGCAGTGTCATAGGAGTTGTTGGATAGCGCTGAAATTAAGCATTAAACCACCAACGGTGGTTTTATAACAGACTTTTCATTGTCCTTAACGGGTTGATGACCAGAGCTAAAGAGTCCCATCTAACCCATTTAGTAGCACCCCAATCTTACTACTGTCAGTGTGGATGGCCGTTGGCTCCCTTAGCTCATCCACTCTTTGTCAGCTCCTTCCATACAGATAAGTACAATCTTAACCAGACATTTCTCAACTGTCCTGGGTATGACACTAAACAGCACCCGGTGGTTATACTTCAGTTCTGGAGTTCTAGAAAGCGTGGGGTCACTCCTTCGTTGCCATTACTTCCAGGTCCACTCTGATTCGGAGTAGTAGTACTGTTAAGATCTCATCTATGTGTCAAATAAATATGTTTGAAAATTATTATGAATAAATAAAAAGTGTAACGGTTATCGTCGTAGGAAACGGACACGGCAAGATGAATTCAAATCCTGGACGAGGTTGGTTGCATTTCACATAGCGCTAATACCCTTGGAAAAAGGTATGCATCCAACTATGTCCCTCCAGTTATGGGTAAATAGTAAGGCAGACTAAGTTATTTAACCTGGTATGGCAACCGTTCTAGGAGGAGGAAAACTCCGAATTCAAACTTGTTAAACTCCGCTTCGAAATTGACCCTGTTTTACGCCTTGCTCGTGTGTATGTGTGTAGGTGCTAAATACGTACTTGAAACTGTATAAATGTGTGCAAATTATTTGGATTATATTGGAATACTTGAAACCTTAGAAATATGTGTAAATAAATGTTTATTATTGAATAATAATAGGGTTGGTTTGGTTTATTTGTTTAATGGCATATCAACTCCTCATGGGTTACTTAATGCTGAAATGTGATTCATTTGTAAATGATTATAACATAACTATATTTCATTTTATATTTATCCGATGCTAAAATTTTTCAAACAGATCTATTTCACTCGTAGATAGAACCCTAGCAGGTACTACCACTCTCGGTCAGAGTAAGTAGACCTGTAACGAGGAGTATTCCACATTCCCCAGGGCTAGAGCCTCACCACCAGATACAGTTTAGTGTCATATCCAGTTCACTGAATAGGAATATATTTTTGAAACTATTTAAGTAGTAAATTCGGCAGAGTGGCCTATTGTCGGTATCCGTCGTACAGCGTTTTTACTAGTACTAAACAAGGTAGATATTTTTTGCGTCCGAGGTGGAGCGCCACACCTACTACTACACGATTTAGCTATAACAAATTAATTCTTTTGAAGCCACTTAAAATTTAAGATTTTTGTTATTTGGCCATCTTGGTGTTTTGGCCCCTCAAGCACTGCCAAATTTTCTCGAGTTCGATTCTCACTCGGTGACTGGTCTTTCTAATTCTTTTTTTGATTTTACGGCATGTCAACTCTTATTGGGTTATTCTATGCCAAAGACATTTTGTTCTATTCATTCTTGATGTGTATTGAAAATTCGTTTTTTGAACTCAATTTTTTAAAAGCACATTTTTGTTAACTCACTATTTAACCCATAGATATGACCCTAACAGGTACTACCACTTCGGGTCAGGGTGGATTTGGGAGTTATGGCGATGGAAGGCTACTCTACACTTCCCAGAGTTCCGGAATTGGAACTTCATCATTAGATGTAGTTTAACGTCATACCAAGGACACTAAGACCCTCAGTCACCGCCTTCTAGAACATATATGATAAAAAGGGTTGGGAGTTTGCCATAAGGGCAATAGGGTCAGGACAATCATATAGGTGCTAGGGTTTGACGTGACCAGCTGATTGATCGGAGGATGCCTCTCCGACTGTTACATAATTATGGATCCCTAATATCTTTTTAAGGTAGTATAGAAATCCTTATGGCGATCAGTACAGCTGATGGCCTTGAGAGTGAGTGACAGCGTTTGACCTCACTCTGACCTTGCGTTCTGGGGATGATCGTGAGAATCGGAAGCCGATAGAAGGCCCTTCCGGTTTAAGGAGTAAGCAACTCAGTTAGAAGGAGTTAGGACTTAGAAGCGAAGCTAGCAAGATGTGAGTCTCCGCGCGCATTGTCTGGTCTGGGGGTTTATGGAATAAAGTAACATCATTGTAAACCGAAGTCTTGTTGTTATTACTAAAAGCTAACAATAGCACAAGGCTTCTGATAACAAGAAATCCCTAGCAACAGAACCAGACACGGAATCCCCATAAGAAGACCAGACCTTAGAAGATATACCAGATCCGGGCAGAAGAATAGAAGACGACAGAGTAAGACGTAAGAAAGTATATAACATATAGATATTTAGTGCCGTCACAGAAAAGGCACTACGCAACATATATCTATTTGGTACCGTGACGACGCCGCTACGTTACACGACGGTCCGTCCAGCCTAAGTAAGGGCCAAACACAACTAATCATAGTACATTACCATTAGTTTAGCAACCATTATTGTAGAGTATGTCGTTCGTATTGTTTGAACTTACGTGACTTTCAATGTCACCAAATTGTTATTTATGATAAGGATGAAACTAGACATGTCATTATATCCGTCTGTACCACTTAACACCCAGTCAGTTTAATCTCCAAAACAGAAAAGACCTGATTAAACTGTAAGCTTCGGAAAAGAGGTGGATCAAAATTATCCGTAGTTGTAAAATAAATTCTTTCTTTCTTAGTCTCTCTCTCTTTCTCCCCCCCCTCTCTCGCTATCTAAGCTAAAGAGACGATTCTTCCAGGCTGTGGTTATATCGGTACTGCTATATGGCTGTACCACTTGGACCCTAACGAAGCGCCTTGAGAATAAGCTAGATGGGAGCTGCACAAGAATGCTGCGAGCGGTCTTGAATAAGTCGTGGAAACAGCACTCCACAAAGATACAATTGTATGGCCACCTGCCTCCCATATCACAAACCATACGAGTAAGGAGGGTTAGGCATGCAGGACACTGCTGGAGAAGCAAGGATGAGCTCGTAAGCGACGTTCTACTGTGGAGGCCAACACATGGACATGCTAACGTGGGCCGCCCAACCAGGACTTACATCGACCAACTGTGTAAGGATGCTGGCTGCTGCGCGGAGGAGCTCTCAGAGTCGATGAATGATAGGGAGGTTTGGTGAGAGATCGTCATGGATATCCGTGCAAATTGCGCGACATGATGATGATGATGATATATATGTATAGAGAATATGAAAAGGTTCACTACTCCTAGGATAGGTTCAGAAAACTATGAAAAGTATAGACTTTAAGCATGTGTAGGGATTACATTCCTTACTTGCACGGTTCTCCTATTTGACCCTAGGGAACACGAAAGGTAATTACCTCCTGTATCTTCCAATAAGCTGCTGGGTACGCCACGGAGTACCTATTTCCAAACACGGGAGTTAATTAACTTTCATGTCCCCTAGCGTTAAATAGGAGAACCGTGGCAAGTAAGGAGGGTAATTTCTACAAATACTTTTTAAACCCTTTCAGAAAACCCACCGAGATCTGGCCGGTCAAACCGTATCTTATATCGACTTAATTGTTGTTGGTTGGTTGGTTGGTTGGTTGGTTTTTATAGCATGACAACCAATTGGGTCATTTTATGCTGAAGAACTTATTGTTTTATTATTATTCGTATTATTCGGACTATTGTCCTCATCTTCATTGTTATCTGTACAACGTTTCGGCCGATGTGCCCTCCGGACTTCTTCAGGTATTTCTTGTCGGACTCGGGAACCATCTCGGACTCGGCAACCTTCTTGTCGTAATCGGGAGCCATCACGGAACTTTGAACCTAACCCTTTATTCAGTCCACGGGGGTATCCTGTTCTCATTCCGCTAACCATAATTAGGGTATAGGAATTATGCTGTGTTAATTATTATTCTATGGTTGTGCCACTAGGAGGCGTTGCAACCTGGCTATTTAAACACAATCCCGATAAAACATTCTCTTCTATCTGTGACTCAACAGATATGCACTAGACAAGTTGTGTCTCTGTCCTGGTAGGCCACCCAAGGCGGACAGGTCTGCTACCCAGTGGTATTAGGCCCACAGCCTGGCCAAAGGGACTCTGGTGAAAATCCCAAGAGGCGTCAGCACCGGAAACCGGCGGTTAATTTTGGTCCTCGCCTCCCTGCGTCTGCTGGATAATTTGCGGCAAGCAAGAATGACTCCATGTGGGTTTTTTGTGGGCCGCTTGCGTAATACTTATTCCCATGACACTCTATTTTTGAATGGGTGGAGCCGACTCAACCCATCCCGGGTGGATGCTGTTACAACATATAACTGATAAACAACAGATTATTATTAGTTAATAGAAATATTTAATCTATTAATGATGGAGATTCGGTCTCTATTTGTCTGTAACCGAAACTACGTCATTGCTTACGTCACATTACCCAAAATCGTCAATACAACGAATAAAGAACAACCTTGTATTATATACACTCAAAATTTGAGCATGCAACTTTAGACGGTCCTCATTAGGTTTTTTAAAACAAGTTTTAATAAATACATGCTCAGTATTATATATTTATATATAAGTAAGTAAAGTCGTCGAGGCGGCCTAAAGTCAGTATCAGCCATGCAGCGAGGGAGTCTATCCCTTTTCACTAGCGCGTGACCAAGGAGATTATTTTAGCGTCTGAGGTGGAGCGCCACACCTACCATCAGCTCCTTACTTTACCGCACAGATCCTGTGCTACTCATACGCTGAGTTGGCGAGGGTGGGTATCGAACTAGAAACCTTGTGGTTTCTAGCCGAACGCTCTACCGACTGAGCTAACCCGGCCCCTATTTAAAGTTATCAGATCTAAGTTTCTGTTTCAAATTGTTTTGTCTTATTTTTACTCCTTTAACAAATTTGATGATTTTACTTACTTATGGTACAAACTCTCTGGAACTGAATTTTTAACTCCCATCCCTTAAGGCAATATCTTTTAAAAATTAATTTTTACAGCGCCCGGAGCGTTTTTTTTTGCGAGTAGAAATAATTACTTGAAACAATATAATTGTGTATAAATTATTGCTATTAGACATAAAAAAAATATATGCAAATTATTTGTATTAGATTTGAATACTTAATATATAGTAATTTACTAAGCTTAGCTTAGATGTGGCACAAGGCCAGAAGTATGGGGTGCCCAATGAGAATTGAACTCACTAACAATGGTTTGCAAATGCTAGCTTGCTAACCATTATACCACGTGTTGTGCCCAGGAATACTTGATATGTCATTGTGCGCAAAACACTATGAACAGTGTACAGTGTACGCGATTCTTTAACCTCTAGGCATAAAATAATCCAAGACGGTTTGACATGCCATTAAAATCAATCAATCAACCCCTCGTGCATGCTGCTTATTATTCTTTTTATTTGGGGGATATTGCACATTCTTCATGGATTATACAAGGTGTGTCGAAAAAGTATCGAAATTTTCGGTACTTTTTGACACACCTTCTATTCTGAAAAAAAGTTACATTCATTCTTCATTTCTATCTTGGTAAATACAGCTTTAAAATCTGTACATTTTGACACACCTTGTATTCTGAAAAAAAAATAACGTTCCATTCATTCTTTATTTCTATCTTGGTAGATACAGCTTTAAAATCTGTACTTTTTGACACCCCTTGTATTCTGAAAAAAAATAACGTTCCATTCATTCTTTATTTCTATCTTGGTAAATACAGCTTTAAAATCTGTACTTTTTGACACCCCTTGTATTCTGAAAAAAAAATAACGTTCCATTCATTCTTCATTTTTATCTCGGTAAATACAGCTTTAAAATCTGTACTCTTTGACACTCCTTGTATTCTGAAAAAAACAAAACAAAAAAAAACGTTCCATTCATTCTTCATTTCTATCTTGGTAGATACAGCTTTAAAATCTGTACTTTTTAACACACCTTGTATTCTGAAAAAAAATTAACGTTACATTTATTGTTCATGCCTACCTTGGTAAATACAGCTTCAATCTCGATACTTTTTGACATACCTTGTATGTGAAGTACAATGGATGAAACCGGCTCAACCCACCCCGGGGGAATGCTGGCATAACAACAACAACAACAACAACAACGACAGCAAACACTAACCACTGGCATCAGTTGGAATTATGTAACTATCTAATCCAGAGACAGGTAACCTGTGACTTTCAAGACGAATATGGCCTTCTCAAGTATCAAGTGCGGACATCAACGGCTTTGGCGAAATAGCAATTAAGATTGATATCCTGAAGCGGTCTTACAAAAAGCAATATAACAAAGCCCTAAGAAGTTATATATATATATATATATATATATATATATATATATATCCAATTCTGGTGAAACTTAAATGGGTTATCTTTCTATATCTTTTTTGAATCTGCTTTACTAACGTATTGAGCACTTTTTATATTCTCTATAACCCCGAATTATTTGGTTAATAATTGTATCGACGATCGATAGTTGCGATTAACTATATATTTTATTCCCAGGTAAGTCATCTTCATTTTCATATATAAACAGAACAATATATATATATCTTCTTATTATAATGGAGATTGTGTGTTTTTCTGTCTGTAACGAAAACTATATTACTAAACGAGTCCACATTCCATAGTTATTTACATCACATTCTCCATGATTTTTTTTTTTTATTCAACCTCAATTATTAATAAAATTGTTTTACATTATTAATACTGTTGACCATATCTACATATTATTAACATGCGATTGTATTTATATATACAAAATATAGTGATTTGCAGTGTGAATGGGAAGGCTATTTGCATATTGATATTAAAAATTTGATTTTAATAAATATGTGCTCAGTATTATTGATTTCTAATTGTTTGGTTTTATCTTAATGAATAAACCATTAACATATTAACAGCAATTCTATTCTTTACTTCCTAATTTAACTAAAGAGTTAAATTATGAGATTTTAGCAATGAAAGACGGGAGGAAGAAAAAGCAAGTTTAGTTGTTCCCCTCTGTTTCAAATCTTTTTATCGGCATCTTATTCAGTTTCATTACCCTTTCTAAGTTAACATAATATTTTATTTCATTAAACTTAAATACTTGCACCGGAGGGTGCATATATTGCTAGTATATATATATATATATATATATATATATATATATATGTGTGTGTGTGTGTGTGTGTGTGTGTGTCTGGAGTGTGCAAACTGCGTCCGTTGTGCAATTGGAATTTCTTGCATGCTTAGATATGGCATGCTGAAGATTTTTTCTTGGAAGTAGTTGGACTTCCAGGTGTTCTTATCTTCCTTTTCCATCTTTGTGGAGCGCGACTGTACTACAGTTCAAAGATAGATTCTTGCCAATGGCAGAACTGTCACCTAATTATTAAATGTGACGAATGTGTACACACACACAAACACACACACACACATACACACACACACACACAAACACACACACACGCACACACACACACACCACACACACACACACACACACACACAATATATATATGCCTATATATATCGGCTTGTTCATACCAATCTATGTACGTATGTATGTGTACATAACCAAACAGTAATACATATATATATATATATATATATATATATATATATATATATATATATATATATATATATATATATGCCTATATATATCGGCTTGTTCATATCAATCTATGTACGTATGCAAGTATGTATCTATGTATATGTATGTATGTATCTATCTATCTCTCTGTTCATATTTATCAATCCTTGTTCATTCATATCTATCTAATTCTATTTACATCTATCTATCTATCTATCTATCTATCTATCTATATATATATATATATATATATATATATATATATATATATATACATCTATCTATCTATCTATCTCATTCTGTTCGTATCTATCTATATATTTATCCATGTGTATCTATCTATCTATCTATCTATCTATCTATCTCATTCTGTTCGTATCTATCTATATATTTATCCGTGTGGATCTATCTATCTATCTATCTATCTATCTATCTATCTATCTATCTATCACACACACGCAAACACATAAATAACTTCGCAATCTGATGAAAAAAAAAGAGTACTCATGACAACGGATCCATATTGTTTGAACTATTACGAGACTTCCACTGTCACCAACAAAAAAAAAAAGAAAAAAAAAGAAGAAACGTTATTTATGAAATAAGTATAAATCCAGATAGGTCAGCGTAAAATCAAAGCTATCTTTCATTCCTCTGCATCCGTCTCTGCCTTCTCTTACCCCCTCCCACCGTCAGTCTAATCTCCAATGCAGAAAAGGCCAGATCATCTGTAAGCTCCTGACAAAGAGATGGGTGATGAAAAAAGAGAAAGAGCTCTGTACTAAATTTGTCTGTGGGTGTAAAATAGATGATAAAGAGGTTTAGACATAAACAACTAGTACTTTTTTATGTACTTACTTACTTACCAATCTAAGCTTACTACTTCTCCACTTTTACCTACACAGATACTAATTCTGTCAGTCCTACTCACTAGCGGCGTGTACCTACCTGTCGGTATATACTTTCTCTCTCTCTCTCTCTCTCTCTTACTATTTGCTGAAGTATTTATTCATTTTTTTCTTACCTGCAACATATGATCCACTTCCTTTCACATATCAACTGCGACTATTTTTCTTCTTTCTTAACTTTATGGATGATACAATAATGGAGATTGTTCAAAAGTATTTATACTGGAAAGAGAAAGGTAAATTCTTAAAAATGTTTTTTTCTTTTGTTTTTTTTCTTTTACTTTTTTGAAGATGAAGAAGAAAAATGTATCGTTATTCGTAGGAAAATATGCGGGAATAATTCGAGCAAAATTTGACATTCGTCTATTTACACCAACGGTCTCTTGTTTTTTTTTTAACAAGTTTTGTCTATGTGGAAATATGTACCGTAAAAATTTGACATAACCGTCGTGAGCATAGAATTAGACCCCCCCCCCAAAAAAAAAAACAAAAAAAAAAAAAAACTACATATATTAAATGCCCGCCCTTTAGAAATCTTATTTTCATTGTTTATCAACATGGCTGTATATCGTGAGCAAACATCCCCCAACAAGCTAGTCAGGGTGAGTGTAGGATAAAATATATATCCCACGCAAGTATCCAAAGACAAAACATTCTGTGACAAACACTTAGTGTAAAAACACCACGGAGATTACTCCCCACCCCTTGCGACCCCTCAAAAAACAACAACAAACAAAAAATAAACAAACATACAAACAACAAAAAGCAAAGAATCCCACTTATACTAAAACAAAACGGTGCTCTTCCAATATGTGATCTACCGAAGGTTTGTGATCTACTATTGATCTACTATTTATGGCATGTGATCTACAAGGAAAAACGAAGTTAGGGTTAGGGTTAGGGTTAGGGTTAGGGTTTAAGGTTAGTTTAATGCGAAAATAATGGCTAGTTAATGGGTAGATCACATATAGGAATGTAAACAACTCGGTAGGATCACATATTGGATTAGAAACCATTCGGTAGATCACATATTGGAAGAGCACCAACAAAACTTGGGCGTACCATCGTGGTATAATGGTTAGCAATCTAGTCTTGCAGATCCATTACTACTGAATAACGAATTCGATCATTGCTGGATACCCCACACTTGTGACTTTGTGTCACATCCTATTCGCAGAAAAACAGATTGGGTAATTACCCCTACTGAATAGCGAATTCGATCATTGCTGGATGCCCCACACTTGTGGCATTGTGTCACATCCTACACGTGGCAAACAGGTTGGGTAAATACTCGTACTGAATAGAGTTCGGTCCTTGTTGGATGCTCCACACTTGTGAACTCGTGTCACATCCTACCATTGGCAAACTGTTTGGGTAAATGCCCCTACTGAATAGCAAGTTCGATCATCGTTGGATGCCCCTCACTTGTGGCCTCGTACACATCCTACTCGTGGCCAACAGGTTGGGTAAATACTTCTACTGAATAGAGAGTTCGATCCTCACTGATTGGCTGGTTGGTTGGATTTTACGGTATGTCAATCCTTGTTGGGTTATTTTATGCCGAAAACATTTTGTTTCATTCATTCTTGATGGGCATTCAACATTTTTAAAACCCAACTTTTCTATTTAACCCATAGATGGGACCTTAACAGGTACTATCACTCCAGATCAGAGTGGACCTGGGAATAATGACGATGAAGGGGCACTCCACACTCCCCAGAGCTCTAAAACTGGATCCTCACTTGATGTCCCACACTTATAACCTATGTCACTTCCTACTCGTGGCAAACATTATGGGTAAATACCCCTGCTGAATAGAGAATTCAATCCTTGCTGGATGCACCATATTTGCGACCGTGTGTCACATCCTATCTGTGGGAAACGAGATGAGTGAATACCTACTATCATAATAATTTGGACATCCCATCGTGGTTTAATAGTTAGCAAGCTAGTTTTGCAGATCCATTACTACTACTAGCAAATATATGCACCCTCCGGGTGCAAGTATTTAAGTTTTAATGTAATGAAATATCGTATTAAATTAGAAAATCTAATAAGAAGGCATATAAAAAGATATGTAAAAGAGTGGGGGTATAATAGAAAAATAGAAATGAAACTTACTCTTCCATCACTCCCGTCTTTCATTGCTGAATTTTACTTATTTAACTATTTAGTTAAATTAGGAAATAAAGAATAAAATGACAGTTATTTTTTCTTGTTAATGGATTTCATTTAAGATTCATTGAAGAGATTGTTGCTTATATTCATTAAAATAAAACCAAACAATTAGAAATCAATAATACTAAACACATATTTAATAAAATCACATTTCTAATACCAATATGCAAATTAGCCTTCCCATTCACACTGTAAACTGCTATTTTTTGTATATATAAATACAATTGCATGTTATTTACATGTAGATATGGACAACACTAATAAAAAGGTGAAGCAATTTTATTAATAATTGAGGTTTAAATATAAATAAAATCATGAAGAATGTGATGTGAATAACGAAGGGAATTGTGACTTGAGTAGTAGTATAGTTTCGGTTACAGAAAGAAAAACACACAATCTCCATTATAATAAGATATAGCGAGTTTAATCATTGCTGGATGCCTCATACTTGGGACCTTGTGTCACACCCTCCCTGTGGCGAACGGGTTGGATAGTATGGGATGTCCCATTGTGGTGCAATGATTAGCCGCAACCTTCTGTCACAACCGGGACATTTGCTATTCTGTTGTGTCTTATCTATTTTTGATTTGATATAATTTGTTCTTATGCCATTGTTCTGCAATTATGAGTGACTCGGTTTCTCTTTTGAGGTTTCCTTTTCTTAACCATGTCCCGGTCTTTTGCTCTTCTGTTGTGTCTTATCTATTTTTGATTTGATATAATTTGTTCTTATGCCATTGTTCTGCAATTATGAGTGACTCGGTTTCTCTTTTGAGGTTTCCTTTCTTAACCATGTCCCGGTCTTTTGCTCTTCTGTTGTGTCTTATCTATTTTTGATTTGATATAATTTGTTCTTATGACATTGCGCTGCAATTATGAGTGACTCGGTTTCTCTCTTCAGGTTTCCTTTTCTTAACCATGTCCAGGTCTTTTCATATGCAATCTTCCCAATTTGTCGTTTGAAGTATCCATATAATTGTTTTTCTTCTCATTTCTGTTTTCTAATTTTTGTTGTTTTCTGCTTGTCTATATGTTGCAACTGCTTTTATTGGCGGCTGTAATTAATCTTTCCTTGTTCATTTTCGTGTATCCTTCGTGTCCTTGGATTGTGGCATCTACGCAACCCTTAATGTTGGCGAGACCTCTTCCACCTTCTTTTCTTGATACATATGATATATTCTGTCTATCATCTCTCAGGTGTAATGCCTTGTGTATTGTCATTAATTTTCTTTATGTTATTATAGTATCTATTCTATCATTACATAATTATCTATTTTGAGGCACTCGTGTGTAATATTTCTTTCTTGAGGTTTCGTTTTTTTTTAAACCATGTCCAGGTCTTTTCATGTGCAATTTCCCCAATTTTTAGTTTGAAGTATCATTATAATTGTTTTTCTTTTGTCTGAGACGGGTCGGGTAAATACGGAAGGGGTCATATCGTGGTGTAGTGGTTAGCAAGCTAGTATCGCAAATGCATTTCTACTGAAAAGCGAGTTTGATAAACGCTGGACGACCCATACTTGCGACCTTGTGTCACATCCTACCTGTGGCGAACAGGTTGGATAAATACCTACTACAAACAAAACTACCCCCCCAAAAAAAAAATAAAATACAGAATTTCAAAATCATGATTTAAATTTCTTTTCTTACTATTTGTAGTTTATTTATTCCTTATAGTTTTCTTATTAATTCTCTAAGAATGAAAATATTACATTCACTAGCAGCACCTGTGGATATACCACAGTATGATAACAACGTTTATTTATCCTTATAGTTTTCTTATTAATTCTCTAAGAATGAAAATATTACATTCACTAGCAGCACCTGTGGATATACCACAGTATGATAACAACGTTTATTTATTCCTTATAGTTTTCTTATTAATTCTCTAAGAATGAAAATATTACATTCACTAGCAGCACCTGTGGATATACCACAGTATGATAACAACGTTTATTTATTCCTTATAGTTTTCTTATTAATTCTCTAAGAATGAAAATATTACATTCACTAGCAGCACCTGTGGATATACCACAGTATGATAACAACGTTTTATTTATTCCTTATAGTTTTCTTATTAATTCTCTAAGAATGAAATATTACATTCACTAGCAGCACCTGTGGATATACCACAGTATGATAACAACGTTTATGAATGAAAATATTACATTCACTAGCTCAACGTTTGATATGTTTACTTAAGAACTATCGCAAAATAGTTCAATATGTAAAACCTATAATAATCTT
>CM042162.1:21791334-21816334 GCA_023376005.1 Doryteuthis pealeii | reverse complement strand
TTGTGTGGTACTTCGTTATCTTCGTATTCTAGAAGCCACTGAGAAAAGTGTCCTACCTTGAGTAAGGCTGACGATAAAAAGAACAGACCCTCCCAAAAGCCCCCTCCCCCACCCCCCCCCAAAAAAATACAAATTTTACTGCCAATATGACCTGGTCACTCCAAGGTAGAGGATCTTCATAAAAATACTTTTCCAACACCCGTTTGAAGGTGTAGCGATTGTATTCCCTTGTTTGGAAAAGGGTTATCTTTTTTGCCGCCAGGGTTTGCCGCTAGATGGCGTACACACCCTGGCTATTTAAACTCAGCCCGGGAAAACTCTTTCTCTCTTTCATCTGGCATCCACAAAGATGCACTAGACAAGTTGTGTCTCTGTCCATTAAGGCTTGGGAGCATTGTCCCCTCCAAAGATCTTTAGTCTTATACCCGTGTATGTACGCAGCTCCTTCTAAACCCTATGGCTCCACTGAAGTTACACGCAACAGTTGCGTCTTTACCGATTACCTGTTACACGATAGATATTCTATAAAATAAGTGACTCTTCGATTCTCCCTATTATCTACAAAGACACTTTTCCTTAGGACCTTCGTCCTTGCTGTTTTGTATTCATATTAAATGTTGCTCAGTCAATAAAGTCTCTATTTGTTGTATGTATCTCTTTGTTGGAAGTTGTGGATATTCACCTACATTTTGGAGGATTCTCTGAGGCCTCCTAACGTATTATAAGAAGTGGCCTTAGCTACGGAAGTCATAACTACATTTATTTCTTATAGAGGCGATTCCATATCTTGTCATAGTGACACATTCATGTATTTAAAGTAAAAGGCGTGATTTTCAATCTGTTTCTGTCAAAGAATGATCGCATATATTTTAACCTGTTTTCGGGGACAAACAATGTGGGTAGGAAGAAAATAGTTTAGTCCCCAGTGAATTTGTATTTGGGATGCTTCGGTCATCAGGAATTTATGGTTTGGTTTGTTTTGTTTTACAGCATATCAACCTCAATGGGTCATTGAATGCCGATAAAGTTTTGAAGTAGTCATTCTTGGATACACAATTTTTTTATAAACATATTTTTCTATTTAACCCATAAATGGGACCCTAACAGGTATTACCACCCCGGGTCATAGTGAACCAGAGAACAATGGTGATGAAGGGGTGCTCCACATTCCATAGACCTCCAGAACTGGAATCTCACCATCAGATAGTTTAACGTCATTCCCAGGGCATGAAGACCCTCAGTCACCGCCTTGTTGAAGCTGACCATAAGGGCAATAGGGATGGGGCAGTCATATATGTTCTAGGGCTTGACCTGACCACCTGATTGATCGGAGGAGGGTTCTCCGGCCGTCCGTTTAGCCTAAGTAAGGGTCTGAGTGTTGCATGTCATGGACTGCTCATCCACCAGTATTCCGTCCTTAAGCATCACGGGTTGCCACCCACGGCCAACAGGTGGCCCCATTGGACGATGTTCTTACCCCTCTGCAGAGGTGCAGTCGGGGTATTCTAAAACCCCACCCGACAAGGCTGCATCAGGAATTGACTCGGATAATTTGAAATGTTTAAGTACAACATTAGTCCGATTTAGTATTTTAATGTTTCAAATAAATATTCTGTTTTAGCCAATGTCTTCAAAGATCGAACTCTTTATTGATGTATTTGTTAGATTGATCGATTGATTTATTTTCAACGTGAGGTGTTATTTTATGTTTTAGGGGTTAGGGAATCGTGTTCATTTTATGTTCATTTTCGTGCAGTTGTTTCTTAAGTCTTTTTTTTTTTTTGACACACGGTCCTACAGAATACGAACCCTTTTCAAACCAATCTATTTGACCTATAGCTTAGCTCTATCTACAATCACCTTTTAGGGACACCTCATTAAGCAATGAACTTAACCCTACATTTTTAGACAAGGTAAGTAGGTGGCGCCTGGGGTGGTAGTCCCCCTGAAGCAAAACTCTACATATTTCACTCAACTGGTATTTAAACTGTTCTTGTATACATCTTGTATTTTTTAACCACTTCACGTTCGTTTATAAAAAGGAAGCTTTTGGGTTGACTGTTTCTTAAGGAAGATCTGTAGAGTCATTTAGCGACCAAAATTAAATGGCCTTGTGCCAGTAAGGTTATGAAGTAATAAGGTTTTACCTTTTTTTTTTAATAAAAAGATCATTTTTGCCTGGCATTGTCAACGTTAAGGATTAAAACAAAAAGATGATTAAATCTAATCCGAACCGCACCTTTTACTTTTAGCCTCATCCCTCGCACCTTTTACTTTTCCCTCTCAATAATTGGTTTAAAAAGCGCACGTACATAGGTATATGCTTATATACGTACACATACATGCACAATAAGTGTGGATGAGAGAGAGAGAAAGAGAGAGAGAGAGAGAGTGTGTTCGTGTGTATGTATGTGAGTATGCGTGTACCTGAGAAAGAGAGAGAGAGAAATAGATAGATAGAGAGAGAGAGAGAGAGAGAGAGAGAGAGAGAGAGAGAGAGAGAGAGAGAGAGTGAAGGTAAGTCTGTATATGTGTGAGATAGATAGATAGATAGATAGAGATAGAGAGATAGAAAGAGAGGGTAAGAGTAAATGTAAGTGTGTGTGTGTATGAGATAGATAGATAGATAGATAGATAGATAGAGAGAGAGAGAGAGAGAGAGAGAGAGAGAGAGAGAGAGAGAGAGAGAGAGAGAATGACAGTGAATTAAAGAGAGGGATAAAGAGAGACGAGAGAAAGTGCGTTCGTGTGTATACGTGTGTGTATGCGTGTGCGTGAGACAGAGAGAGAGAGAGAGAGAGAGAGAGAGAGAGAGAGAGAGAGAGAGAGAGAGAGAGAGAGAGAGAGAGAGAGAGAGAGAGATTTACGTCTTTCCAAAATAACTATTCTTAGAAAAAATATGTTTCTACTAGATCTGAAGATTCTCACTTTTGTTGACGACTGCAACAATATTAAAATATCTTACGAAACTCAACATCAGAAATGCCGACAAGTACATATTTTCATTCATGTAAAAATCACCATTATCAACTGCTTTATTCATTTATCTATTTATTTATCTTTTTAAAAACGGAATATTGTCGAACGCGCGGGTCAACCCGAACTGGAATTCTCATCGAATTGTGGACATTTTTATTGAAGATTAATGAGATAAGATTTGTTCACACAACTTCAAATTTTTGATAAGATTTAATAAAATAGTGTTATAATCATTTCATGTTTTTTGTTATTGTAATTATAACTTTTAATCGATCGATAATCCGAAGCTGAAAAGGATTAAAAAACGCCGATTTTATTTGATGAGATTAAAGATTATTTCGAGATATTGAATTGTTTTTCTCTTTTCTTTTTGACTTCACACCATTTCGTTATTTTAACTTTCTTATTGGTTCACTCCGGTTTTTATTACTGCATTGGAGTAATATTGCAGAAGAATTAATACTATAATATCTTATTATAATGGAGATTGTGTGTTTTTCGGTCTGTAACCGAAACTATATTCCTACTCAAGTCACAATTCTCTTAGTTATTGACATCACATTCTCCATGATTGTATTTTTATCTAAACCTCAATTATTTATATATACAACAGAATAGCGGTTTACAGTGTGAACGGGAAGGCTAATTTGCATATTAATATTAAAAAAATCGAATTTAATAAATATGTGCTTAGTATTATTGATTTCTAACTGTTTGGTTTTATTTTAATGAATATAAGCAAAAATCTCTTCAATGAATCTTAAATTAAATTCATTAACAAGATAAAATAACTGTCATTTTATTCTTTACTTCCTCTTATAACTAAATACTTAAATTAGAAAAAATAACAATGAAAGACGAGAGTGATGGAAGAGTAAGTTTCAGTTGTTCTATTTTTTTATTATACTCCCTCTGTTTCAAATCTTTTATTATACTCCCTCTGTTTCAAATCTTTTTATCTCTATTCTTATTTAGTTTCATTGGCCTTTCTAATTTAATACAATATTTTATTAAATTAAAACTTAAATACTTGCACCCGGAGGGTGCATATATTTGCTAGTTGATATAATATATATATTACTACATATATAATTTCAGATATCATGCAGCTAGAAATAAAAAAGTTAATATTAGAGATTTGCTTTCTTTAATTCAGCGACAAAGATGGAAATTTAGATAACATTGCTCTATATGAGTAATATTACTGAGGAATTATTACAAGAGTATTGTATATTACAACATATACAATGTTAAGTATTATGTATTGAGTAATAAAAGTAAAGTCGTCGGGGCGGCCTAATGTCGGTATCAGCCATGCAGCGAGGGAGTCTATCCCCGTTTCAATAGCGCTAGACCAATGAGATTATTTTTAGCGTCTGAGGTGGAGCGCCACACCTACCATCAGCTCCTTACTTTACCGCACAGATCCCTGTGCTACTCATACGCTGAGTTGGCAAGGGCGGGTATCGAACTAGGAACCTTGTGGTTTCTAGCCGAACGCTCTACCGACTGAGCTAAACCGGCCCTTGAGTAATAAAAAAAGTTAATATTAGAGACTTGGCTTCCTTACTTCCGTCACAAAGATGAAAATTTATATATGGCTCGCTATGACTAATGTTACAGAGATTATTACAGTCGGTAGAGCGTTCGGCTAGAAACCACAAGGCTCCTAGTTCGGTACCAGCCCTCGCCAACTCAGCGTATGAGTAGCACAGGGATCTGCGTGGTAAAGTAAGGAGCTGATGGAAGGTGTGGCGCTCCGCATCAGTCGCAAAAAACACTCTCCTTGGTCTAGCGCTAGTGAAAAGGAGATAGACTCCCTTGCTGTATGGCTCATACCGACATTAGGCCACCCGGACGACTTTACTTTTACTTTATCGTTATGTATTGCTACATATATAATATTAGGTATTATGCAGCGTGTAATAAAATGTTAATATTAGAGACTTGACTTCCTTACGTCAGTAACGCAGGTGAGAATTCAAATAAATTTTACTGCATAATAATAATATTGCAGAGTAGAGCGTTCGGCTTAAAACCACAAGGTTCCTAGTTCGATACCGGTCCTCGCCAACTCAGCGTATGAGTAGCACAGGGATATGTGCGGTAAAGTAAGGAGCTGATGGTAGGTGTGGCGCTCCACCTCAGATGCTAAAACAATATCCTTGGTCTAGCGCTATTGAAAAGGGGATAGACTCCCTCGCTGACTGGCTGATACCGACTTTAGGCCACCCGGACGACTTTACTTTTATTGTTATGTATTGCTACATATATAATGTTAGGTATTATGCAGCGTGTAATAAAATGTTAATATTAGAGACTTGACTTCCTTACGTCAGTAACGCAGGTGAGAATTCAAATAAATTTTACTGCATGATAATAATATTGTGGAGAAATTATTACTAGAGTATTGTTATGTATTACAACATATATAATGTTAGGTATTATGTATTGAATAATCATCATCATCATCATGTCGCGCTTTCAGCGCGGATATCCATGACAATCTCTCTCCATCCGTCCCTATCACTCATCATTCTCGGGAGGTCCTCTATGCAGCATCCTGCATCCGCACAGAGCTGATCAACGTACGTTTTTGCTGGTCGGCCCACACTGGCCCGTCCATGTGCTGTCTTCCACAGGAGGTCGTCGCTTATGAGTTCGTCCTTGCTTCTCCAGCAGTGTCCCGCGTGTCTTGTCCGTCTCACTCGGATGGTTTGGGTGATATGTGGTAGGTGGCCATACAGCTGCTTTCTCGTAGGGTGCTGTTTCCACGTCTTGTTCATGATCACCCGCAGCATTCTTGTGCAGCTCCCATCTAGTTTATTCTCTAGTCGCTTAGTTAGGGTCCAGGTGGTGCAGCCATACAGCAGTACTGACACGACAACGGCCTGGAAGAACTGTCTCTTTAACTTGTCTGTGAGATTGGACCTCCATATGATCGATAATTTATTTATAGCGGCCCATGCTTTTCCTATACGTGCATTAACGTCGTTTTCTGTGGAGGAGATGTTACTGCCTAAGTATCTAAATTGTTCTACAGAGATTAGGAGTTTGCCATCGATGGTTGAGATGTCAGCACGAAATGTCGGCCTGTACGTGAACTCTGAAACAAATTGAATAATAAAAAAATTAATATTAGAGACTTGGCTTCCTTACTTCCGGTACACAGATAAAAATTCAGATAAAATTGCTCTATATGAGTAATATTGCAAAGAGATTATTACTAGAGTGTTATGTATTACTAAATATATAGTGTTAGGTATTATGCAGTGTGTAATGAATAGACTAAAACGGAGTTCACGTGTTTTAAACAATAATTTAGTAGATCAGGTCATAAACCTCGGCAGCAATATCTCATCTACTGAAAGCGATGTCAATATACACATGGAAAATCTATGGACTGTTATAGTCAGATTATCGATCATATGGATACCTGATCTCTCTGATAAGATAAAGCGATAATTCCTTTGTTTAGTTGTAGCCGGATCAGTACTACTGTATGGCTGCACCATTTGGACTTTAACAAAACGCTTGGAGAAAAAGCTAGATGGCTACTACCCAAGAATGCTACGTGCTGACTTGAACAAATCCTGGAAGCAGCACCCCACAAAAAAAAACAGTTGTACGGACACTTACCTCCCATCACACAAACCTCTGAGATACCAAATTCAATTTGTAGTAACTTCTTTCCACAATAAAATATTAATTTTCCTAACAAAACATGAGGTGAACTTGGAGAAAATCTGAAATCAAAACTACTCGGAGCATTCAGAATCAATAGCTACAGCTGATCTAATCAGAGAGAGAGAGAGAGAGAGAGAGAGAGAGAGAGAGAGAGAGAGAGAGAGAGAGAGAGAGAGAGAGTATGTGTGTATTAGCAAATACGCAGTCTTTCGATATTTATGTCCGCAATATATATATATATATATATATATATATATATATATATATATATATATATATATATATAGTCATCCACAGACACCATGTTTCGACGTTTCACGTCTCATCAGTGTGGCTAGACACAGCAACTACCTCTGACCAGGAGCGAAACCCGAAATATATATATATATATATATATATATATATATATATATATATATATATATATAATATATAGTTGAATTCAATACTTATTATCATAGTGCTTTAATGATGACATTAACATAAATAATTGATAATGCAAATATAAATTGTTATTATCAAATGATATAAACATTTTCGAATTGTGTAAATTTTGCTTTTAAAATTATTCTCGGAAGTTAATTGTAAATAGACAAGCATACGAAAAATCCAGTTGACACTTCGGATGTAAGATGATGCAATTAATTTAATATTCAATTACTGTTAATTATTCAGATAATTAACAGTAATTAAATATTAAATGAATTCATTAAGTATAATTCATGTGCAAGATCATATTTAATACTTAATTTAATACATTAATTTCATACTGATAATTTAATTCATCTGCAAGATTATTATTTGCATACCTCAGCATATTTTAAGACACACTATTGCATATCACTGTATATTGTATTTCTATATCATAGTATTATATATTATATCATTATCCAAACTATGGGATAAATAGTATCCCTATTGTTCTTCCACAAGTATGGCTTTGATATTAAATAACCCACGAATATTTATATGCCATTAAACAAAGAAACTAAACATTATATCATTATATCGTATTAGGACACATTGTATATTATATCATTATATCATATTGTATATTATAATATGATATCGTATTAGGATACACCATTGCATATTATTGTATATTATATCATTCTATCATATTAAGCATTTAAAAGATTGATTAAAAAAAATGAGTATCCAACAAAAGTTTTCAGCATTTTTTGGTTGGTTGGTTTGTTGAGTTTTACAGCATGTCAACCCTTGTTGGGTTATTTTATGCCGAAGACATTTTGTTTATTCATTCTTGGTGGGTACTCAATTTCCTGTTTAAACTCAACTTTCCTTTTAAACATTTTAAAACTCATTTTCTTTTATTTAAAAACCCATAGATGGGATCCTAACAGGTACTACCACTACAAGTCAGAGTGGAACAGTGAGTAATGGTAGTGAAGGGGTACTCCACATTTCCCAGAACTCCAGAATTGGAACTTCACCACCAGATAGAGCTTAACGTCATACCGAGTACATTAAGATCCCCAGCCACTGCCTTCTAGCACATATATGATAAAAAGGGTTAGGGGTTGGGACAATTATCAGCAATTTTTGATAATTTTTTTTATTCATATAAATTCTTCATCAAAATATATCTCCGGATTTTTATGACCATAAATAAAGTCTGGTGGATTTAGCTGCAGTATTAGTGTGTGTGTGTGTGTGTGTGTGTGTGTGTGTGTGAGAGAGAGAGAGAGAGAGAGAGAGAGAGAGAGAGAGAGAGAGAGAGAGAGAGGGACAATAAATGTTTCTTGATCTTCCCCCGTCCACTACGAGGTCAAAGGTCAGGCAAAAGGAAAAAGGTCGAGCCAAATAAACAGTTAAGGTTGAAAGACTCATAATCAATTGAGACTTGATTTTGCGGATGTGGGTGCGTTTAATTTATATATACTCCCCCCAAAGGAAGTGCGTGGTGTAGTGGTTAAAGTTCAAATCCTGGATGTGGCAATTGCATTTCACTTAGCGCTAATACCCTTGGGAAAGGTATGAATCCTACTCTCCCTCCAGCTATGGGTAAATAGTAGGGCAGACTGGGATTTTTAACCTTGGTTAGGCAACCGGTCTAGGAGAAGGAAAACTCTGAATTCAAACCTGTTGAACTCCGCTTAAAAAAAATTGACCTTGTGTCAAATCCTGCTCGTGCGGAGGGGTTGATAAATATATATACTCCCCCCAACACCAAGCAGTTAACTGGAACGAATCGTAAAATAAATATCAAATTTGAATCATCACACTGCCCTCTCACTCTATTCTAACCCGTGAAGGAGTCGACGACGACGGAGTGGCCTAAAGTCGGTATCATCCAAACAGCAAGGGAGTCTATCCCCTTTTCACTAGCGCTAGACCAAGGAGATTATTTTTGAGTCTGAGGTGGAGCGCCACACCTACCATCAGCCATCGAACCAGAAACCTTGCGAATCCTAGGCGTGTGCTCTACCGACTGAACTGAACCGGCCCCTTTGTTTATCTATATGTAGCTTAATTACATGTACGTTTGAGTAATTTGTTTTTGTTAAATCCTCTTATGGAAATATTTGATGTTATTCACACACACACACACACACACACACACACACACACCACACACATACTCTCTCTCTCACACACACACACGCATACACACACACATACACATACACACACACCACATCACACACACACATCACACACACACACACACACACACACACACACACATATATATATATATATATATGAAGGTAAAAATGGATATTGAATCCGACATAAGATGTAAGAAAGTTTTATAGAAAAACAACAAGATGTTAAAAGATTTTTGCTGACATTTCGTTTTTCCGCTTACAATGTTGCTTTGAAAAAGACATATTCATAATTGTTGTACCGGCCGTTCCTACAGTGGAGAACATGCACCGGTTCTCACTATAAATAGTGAGACACCGAGTGGAAAGGAGCACTGTTCCCGTTAACGACAAGCTAGTCGTACATGTACCATTAATTGTAAATACACTTGTCTTATTTTACCCCATCTCGACTTGACTTCTTTTTACTGTTGGGACTAACATCACAACAATAATGTCGAAACAGATATCTGTCAGCAAAAATTTTTAACATCTTGTTGTTTTTCTATAAAACTTTCCTATATATATATATATATATATATATATATATATAGTGCCGCTTAAAAGTTTGTGTCATGGTCATTGTTATTATGAAAAAATTTAAAATTAATCTACAAACATCGATTTGTTAAATAGACATTCCAAATAATAATCACAAACAAAAGTTTAAGTTCAAGTTTTAATAGCACACAAGCAAAAACTAACATCGGTCAGCTCTGTATGGGCATTGGGTGCAGTCTAGAGGACCTACCGGGACGGATAGAGATATAGCATCAAGGGAATTGGTCAATTCAACACATCTTGATGATGATGATAAAATTGTCTGTTCTCAAATAGCACCAACGACGCGCGATTAAAAAAAACAAAAAACAAAAACAAAAAACAACAACAAAAAACAACAACAAATAGTAACAAGTAAGAGTTAACAAGTCGTTCACTGACCCCTTTACGGTTTTCAGGAATCCTCCCTGAATGCTCCCCCCTTCCTTTAAACTGTGGATTGACCCTTAGGGGCTTGAAAATAGAGAAGAGAAAAATTGTCAGAGGTGTTGAAAAGCTTTATTGGAAGGTCATGACCACAGCAGAAGTCGTGAACTCTTTACTGTCCGTGTCACGTGACTTACTTTATTTATTTTTTATTTATTTATTTTTATTTTTTTTTTTAGAAAGAAGAGCTACACTTTGCCCTTACGAAAGTGTCAAGGTTTTTTTTAGTTTTTTTTTTTCTTTCTTTCTTTCTTTTCTTTCTTTTTCTTTCTTTCTTTTCTTTCTTTCTTTTTCTTTCTTTCTTTCTTTCTTTTCTTTCTTTTCTTTCTGGTCAGTGGTTAATTCGGGGTGCTACTTGACATGCCTATGTTAAAAATTCTGGGTCAAAGAGGATATTTATATTAATCTTATTTGCTCTCTACCCCATCGCTCTCTCTTTCTCTCTCTCTCTCTCTCAATCTATCTGTCTGTCTCTCTCTCACCGTCTGTCTGTCTGTCTGTCTGTCTATCTCTCTCTCTCTCATTCTCTGTCTGTCTGTCTCTGTCCGTCTATATGTCTATCTATCTCTTTCTCTCTCTCTCCCCCTCTCACTTTCTCTCTCTTTCTCTCTCATTTTCTGTCTGTCTGTCTGTCTGTCTGTCTGTCTCTCTCTTTCTCTGTCTCTCTTTCTGTCGAGGAGTGGATTGTTAGCATTGAGTAATGACTTGAATGCAAAAACAAATAAGTCAATTCAGTGTACAAACACCTTTAGACATTCTATTTTAATATGCTACGTCAAAGGAGTCCGCCAATAAACATTTTGTGGCCATCTTGTATTTGGGATACAGGTCTTCTTCCCCCGCAAATAAAGTAAAGTCGTCGGGGTGGCCTAAAGTCCGTATCAGGCAGACTGCGAGGGAGCCTATCCCTTTTTCACTAGCGCTAGGAGGTGGAGCGCCACTCCTACCATCAGCTCCTCACTTTACCACACAGATCCCTGTGCTACTCATGCGCTGAGTTGGCGAGGGCCGGTATCGAACCAGGGACCTTGTGGTTCCTAGGCGGACACTAAACCGACAAAAAATGATTAATTAATCAATTCATTGATTTTAACGGCATGTCAATCTCTCTAGGGATATATTCTGCCTAGAGGTTAGGGAATTGCGTTCATTGTACATCTATATTTACATTTTGTGGCGCTTTTTGAGTAATGGTCATCATCGTAGGAAATGGACACGGAGACCCGAGGTCAAATCCCGGACGAAGCTGTTTGCATTTCGCATAGAGCTAACACTCGCGGGTAAGGTATGTATCCAATTATTCTCCCTCCACCTATGGGTAAATAGTAGGGTAGACTGGTGTCTTTAACCTTATATGGCAATCAATCTTGAAGAAATTGTCACATCCCGCTCGTGCAGAAGGACACACACACACACACACACACACACACACACACACACACACACACAGGCGCGTGCGCACACACACGCATATATATATATATATATATATATATATATATATATTGTATAGTTTCTTATTAAGGGTTTTTTAACACACAGTTATGGGATATCAAATATTCCCATCTAATTCTAATAATGTACAGTTGTATGATTTCAAGTACTCCTATCTAATGCTAATAATTATATGATTTCAAGTAATTCTTTCTACTAGCAGGACCTGTGGATATACCACAGTATGATAATTTAATTATTATAACGCTTTATATGTTTACTTAAGAGCTATTGCAAAATAGTTCAATATGTAAAAATTATAATCTTGATTTAACTCTTTCTTTCTCTCTCTCTCTCTCTCTCTTTCTCTCGTTTTTCTTTCTTTCCTTCTTTTCATCTTTTCATTATGTTCAATTGAAACAGATTAGCGTTATCGCTTCCGCACGCTCACCTACTTTTCCTACTCTTTCTTTCTTTCTTTCTATCTTATCACATTTTTCTGTGTAGCATGTACTTTTTCTTCCCTTTCTTTATTATAAAACAGGAATGGTCTATTATTCAGCCGAGGTGACGACACTCATAATAAATAAGAATTAGGCAAATAAGCAACACCAGATAATCAGGATTTTTCATTTTAGCATTTCATCTTGGACGATTTTAACAGTCTCATTTTTAACCAAAGGGTGTTGCAAGATGATAACGGTTAGAAGATTAAGGAACACGAGTATTGATATATAGATTTAACATTAGTCACTTGTTTGCACGCAGTTGTATGGCTTCAAGTAGGGCACCTCACGTGGTGTAATGGTTATCAAGCTAGATTCGCAGACCATTGTTAGTGAGTTCGATTCTCATTAGGCGTCCCACACTTCTGGCCTTGTGCCACATCTAAGCTAAGCTTAGTAATTAACTATATATAGAGACTCTGGGCATCTCACGTGGTGTAATTGTTAGCAAACTAGATTCGCAGACCATTGTTAGTGTTATAGGTGATATAACCTATAGACAATAATGGAATGCGCCGACAGCTACTATAAGTAATAGGAACAATTGTGGCTTGACGGGAAGCAAATGCGAGTCAGCTCGTAACTATATTGGTCGGACGCAGTCTCCACTTTCTTTGCTGTAAAGTTCTACTCTTTTGTTAAATACATTTGTCTACATTGTTACCCGTCGTGTTTGTCTTATTTTGACCCCTTAAAACCACACAACAGTTAGTGTTCAATTCTCATTGGGTACCCCATCTTTCTGGGCTTGTACAAGGCCCTCTAAGATATCTGTATCTTAGAAGGCGCTGGCTTGTATCGTATCTAAGCTAAGCTTAGTAAATAACTATATGGTTTCGAGTAACTAATAATAATCCTTATCCCAATCCCTTTTTATCATATGGGTGCTAGAAGGCGGTAGCTGCGGGTCTACATGTCATGGGAATGACGTTAAACTCTATCTGATGGTGAGGTTCCAGTTTTGGAGGTTTGGGGAATGTGGAGCACCCCTTCATCACCATTGCTCCCTGGTCCACTCTGACCCGGAGTGGTAGTACCTGTTAGGGTCCCATTTATGGGTTAAATAGAAAAATGTATTTATAAAAAAATTGTATTATCCATTAAGAATTGATTTATTTCAAAACTTTATCGGCATTAAATGACCCACTGAGGTTGATATGCCGTAAAACAAACAAAACAAACAAACATACTTCTGGCCTTGTGCCACATCTAAGCTAAGCTTAGTAATTAACTATATATAGAGACTCTGGGCACCTCACGTGGTGTAATTGTTAGCAAACTAGATTCGCAGACCATTGTTAGTGAGTTCAATTCTCATTGGGCACCCCATCCTTCTGGGCTTGTACAAGGCCCTCTAAGATGTCTCTATCTTAGTAGGCGCAGGCTTGTACCGTATCTAAGCTAAGCTTAGTAAATAACTATATGGTTTCGAGTAACTAATAATAATCCTTAGCAAATAATTATTGCTTCAAGAATAGTTAGTATTCTTAATAAAAATAATTTACAGTTACATGACACCAAGTAGTGAATGAGTTCATGAATTTAAGGTATTTGCAGCGTAAGTTATTCGTAATATTGTAACAATAGTAATACAAGGCCAGAAGTATATTGATGTCCTGGGTATGACGTTAAACTGCATCTAGTGATGAAATTTATCAGTCAAGAGTGGTTCCCCTTTGTTTATGTTGGAGTTATAGGAAATAACCAAAAGATAAGTTAATGGTCTGTAAAGCGTTCAAACTTACGAGTTTTTCGAGTTACGAACCGTTGAGTTATAAACAATGTGAAAATGCCCGGAATGTAAAGTGCGGTCAAGTATTTTAATACCAGTTGATAAAAAGGTAATTAACTTTATTCTGTCATTTCTACTCTTATTTATTTGAACAATGTGCACGAACCAAAAGTAGTACGGATCATATATACGATACTATCCTTTGTGAGCAGTACTATTTCTATTTTTTTATCCCCCTTTTTCAGTTAATGGTCTGTAAAGCGTTCAAACTTACAAGTTTTTCGAGTTACGAGCTGTCACTCGGTCGATCTGTTGAGAACTAAAATTTGAGGTACGATCGAGCTTCAGATACGTTTTTAATAAGTTCACTAAAAATATTTAAGTTTCCAAATTTATTACGAAATGTATCATTCATAATAAAAAGATAGGTTATTTCCTATAACTCCTACATAAAGAAAGGGGAACCACTCTTGAATGATAAATTATTTATTTATTTTCCCATTAAACTAACCCTAAACTAACCCTAACCCTAAACCCTAACCCTAACCTCGTCTTCTTTTTTCCTAGTAGATCAATAAATAAATAAATAAATAAATTTATCAGTCAAGAGTGGTTCCCCTTTGTTTATGTTGGAGTTATAGGAAATAACCAAAATATAAATATTAAAACAATATTACAGCAGATAATTCATTACATTCAATTTTATTCGGATTTTCCTTTTTTTGTTTAGCTCAGTTGATAGAGCATTTGCCTCGAAAGTACAACAGCTATGTCATCTGGGGTGTTATAAATACACCGACTGCACCTCTGCAGAGGAGTAAGACTTTCCGATTGGGGCCACCTGCTGGTCGTGGGTAGCGACCTGTAATGCTTAAGAATGGAATCCTGAGGGATGAGTAGTCCATGACATACAACACCCACTTAGACCCTTACTTAGGCTAGACGGGTGGTCGGAGAGGCCCCCTCTGATCAATCGGATGGCCATGTCAAGTCCTAACACCTATATGATAGCCCCAACCCTATTGCCCTTGTGACAACCCCAGCTCTTTTCATCATATGAGTGCTAGTAGGCAGTGGCTGAGGGTCTTTATGTCCTAGGTATGACTTTAAACTCTATCAGATGGTGAGTTTCCAGTTCCGGAGGTCTGGGGAATGTGGAACACCCGTTCATTACCATTGCTCCCAGGTCCACTCCGACTCAGAGTGGTAGTACCTGTTAGAGTCTCATATATGGGTTAAATAGAAAAATGTGTTTAGAACAAATTTAGTAACTATCAAGAATGAATAAAAGAAAAACGTCTTCAGCAAAAAATGACCCAAATGGGTTGACATGCCGTAAAACCCAACCAACCAGAAGTATGTGGCACAAATGGCTTCAACATCCCACTGAAAATAACTGTTTTGAAATAGGATGGACAGACATACGTTGACACATAAATACCTAAATAAATAAATGCCTCAGATAAATGTCAGACGAAAACAGTTATGGCTAATTTGAAACACGCCCTTACCATGTTGAACAAATATCTTCGGTAATCTTGAACTTTAAGTGACTAAATTCCCACCATAGAATTTTACTTTTACATTATTTGAAATGAACTTAATTGTTATCAAAAAGACATTTTATAATATCTTGGGGTTAAAACATGCATTAAAATGGATTTGAAATGCGTCGTGTTTTCTCCGTGAAAATTACGTTGAATCAAAGATGTCTGCCATTGATTACAAGCTTCTTCTCGGAAAAAGAACTAAGAGGCTTTACTCTCATTGCTTTGAGAGTTAAGTCCTTTTAAGACTTAGATGAGAGTTAAGTCCCTTTGTTCTTTTTCCGTGAAGAAGCTTGTAAACAATGGCAGCCATCTTTGATTTAACGTAATTTTCACATAGCGCTAATGTCCCATAGCGCTAATACCCTTGGGAAAGGTATGAATCCAACTATTCTCCCTACAGCTATGGGTAAATAGTAGGGTAGACTGAGCTCTTTAACTTGGTTTGGCAACCAGTCTTGGAGAAGTAAAAACTCTGAATTCAAACTAAAGGTACTCTCTTCCCGTTAGTCAAAACTACTTTTGAGAGCCTATCCCCATCTTCTATTTACGATTTCTGTATAAATTGCTTTATTCAGGAATTTAACTTAGATAATCTTATCTTATGGAATTTAACTGCATCATATTTAACATATTTAACTTATGTATAAATTGGCACAAGTGACAGAGATTTGTTATCTATTTATTTATTTATTTACTTATCTATATTTAACATTATATATATTTACCAACCCCTCCGCACGAGCAGGATGTGACACAAGGTCAATTTCTTAAGCGGAGTTCAACAGGTTTGAATTCAGAGTTTTCCTTCTCCTAGACCGGTTACCGAGCCAATGTTAAAGAACCAAGTCTGCCCTGCTATTTACCCATAGCTGGAGGGAGAGTAGGATTCATACCTTTCCCAAGGGTATTAGCGCTAAGTGAAATGCAATTACCACGTCCAGGATTTGAACTCGGGGCGACGAGTCCATTTCCCATGACTTTAACCATGACACCACGCGCTTCCTATTATATTTAACATTATATGTTGAGAGATACTTAGCATTTGTACATCTCTATCAGCATTTTTCTTTTGATTTTCTTTCAAATGTGCACCGAGGTAGTTTCTCAATACTTACAGTACAGTACACGTCTTTATAGTACACTGGAAGCGGCTACCCAACGTTACTGGGTAGAGGGGGCGGCAAAAAAGCCCTGGTGTATTGATTAGTTTTCTTTTGAGATTTGCTCTGCAACGAGTAGGATGTGACACAAAGTCGATTTCTTAAGCGAAGTTCAACAGGTTTGAATTCAGAGTTTTCCTTCTAGGCTGGTTGCCATATTAAAGTTAAAG
This sequence comes from Doryteuthis pealeii, assembly GCA_023376005.1. NCBI lineage: Eukaryota > Metazoa > Mollusca > Cephalopoda > Myopsida > Loliginidae > Doryteuthis > Doryteuthis pealeii. The sequence continues at coordinate 21,799,520 of CM042162.1, read as the reverse complement.
GACCCAGTCTGTATTAACCCAACCCCTCTATACGAGTAGGATGTGACATAAGGTCAATTTCTTAAGCGAAGTTCAACAGGTTTGAATTCAGAGTTTTCCTTCTCCTAGACTGATTGCCTAAATAAGGTTAAAGAACCCAGTCTGCGCTACCATTTACCAATAACTAGAGAAAGAATAGCTGGATTAATATATTTCTCAAGGTTATTAGCGCTATGTGAAATGCAGACAGTCTCGTCCATGATATAACACGGGTCAATATATTACGCTGGAATGTCGAGTAATGGAGATATTGTTTTCCAGCTTACAACCATAAGGGTATCTGGGTAAACATACATACGTACATACATGCACATATATGCCTGAGAATTCTTCCAAGCCGTAGCCGTATTAGCACTACTGTGATGTAATGAATATTCATATACCTAGGTACCCCCTCAGCGTAATCTGATTGGTTAGTATCCACCATAAATACTTAACGCTGTAGTGGTACAAATGCCTGTTACTATAACACATACTACAACGCCTACCACTATTACTACAACATACCAACTCATACTTACATGCGAGTATACCTCCCTACAACTTTTGCTAATATATCCCTTACCCGGATATATCACTATGTAATGGCCAAAGTGGAGTGTTTCATGTCATAAACTGCTCATTCACCAGAGTTCCATCCTTAACCCTCTCGGGTCGCCACCCATGATCAACAAGTGGTATCATTGTGGTGGTCCTACCTCTCTGCAGAGGTGCAGTCAGTGTATTCTGAAGCCACAGCCGACAAGGCTGTGAACACATATAGGTGCTAGGGCTTGATGTGACCAGCCGATTTATCAGAAGGGCCTCTCTGACTGCCTGTCTTGACTAAGTGATGTAATGAATATGCATATACCTAGGTACACCCCTCACAGTAATCTGATTGGTTAGTGTCCACCATAAATACTTAACACTGTAGTGGTACAAACGCCTGTTACTACAACGCCTACTACTCTGATGTACTACTATTACTGCGACGTACCAGCTTGATACTTACCTGCGAGTATACCCCCCCTACAACTTTTACTAATATATCCCTTACTCGGATATATCATACTGTATGACTGCACCAACTGAACTCTAACGCTAGATGAAAAAAAAAAAAAACCAACAAAAACCCAAAAAAAACCCAAACTAGACAGAACTATACAAGGATGCTACATTACTGCGACGTATCAGCTTGATACTTACCTGCGAGTATACCTCCCTACAACTTTTACTAATATATCCCTTACTCGGATATATCATACTGTATGACTGCACCAACTGAACTCTAACGCTAGATGAAAAAAAAAAAAAATAGACGGAACTATACAAGATGCTACGTACGATTTTGAACAAATCTTGAAAGCTGCATGCTACAAAAAACATCAATTCGGCCACTTACGCCCTATCATACAGATTATCCATGTAAGACGAACAAGACATGCTGGACACTGCTGGAGATGCAAGGACGAACTCATAAGTGACGTTCTCCGATGGACTCCTACACATAGACGTACCGGTGTAGGTCGATCAGCAAAAACTTACATTAATCAGTTTTGTGCGAACACTGGATGCTGTCTAGAGTACTTACTAAAAGCGATGGCCGATAGGGACGGATGGCGAAAGAGAGACAATTCAATCGGTGCTGTGGGCATGTACTGATGCTATAATAATATATACATAAACGTGTGTGTGTAATCACACACACACACACACACACACACACGCGCGCGCGCGCACACACACACACACGCATATATATATATATATATGCTCTACTAACGTATTGAGCACTTTATATTTGTTATATCGCTGTCTTATCATTGTGAAACTTGCATCAACTAACCATTGTGACCATTTTCACCGGTAAGTCACCTTTTCCATGAATACCGTATATATATATATATATATATATATATATATATATATATATATATATATATATATATATATATAGCTGGTGGTAGGTGTGGCGCTCCGTCTCAGACGTCATAACAATCTTCTTGGTCTAGCGCTAGTGAAAAGGGGATAGACTTCCTCACTGTCTGGCTGATACAGACTTTTAGCCACGCCGACGACATTACATATGTCTGTGTACATAACCAAACAGTAATACATATATATATATATATATATATATATATATATATATATTAGTCATCTACAGACATCGTGTTTCGACGTATCACGTCTCTTCGGTGTGATTAGACATTTGCAGGCTACCACCAGCCGAGATGGAAACTCTGTCATTTCATCATCAGTCAAGCTGCTTAACCACTTGGTCATCGTCACCTACAAACTGGAAGTATATATATATAGCTTATTCTCCAACTGCTTTGAATAATTTTGATACATTGGTTTAATCATATATATATTATTTATATTTTTATTATTAAAATATAACTTTTTACAATTGTTTAAACGATATGCTATTAATTCTATCGACCAGCCAACGCTTCCTGGAATAAAATAAAAGGAACTGGTTGACAATTGCAATATAATATAATGCACCAATATATCCAGAGTATACATATTTTTGAGCCTTAACCAGTGTTGATTGTTTGCGTAATTCCTATTTATTAATTCTCATAATTTATATATATATAAGGAAATTTGGTATGTACGTGTCGACGTATAACTCCAAAACGGGAGGTCAGTCGGATTAGAAATCTTGCATACACATTAAATCCGTCTAACTAAGAAACACACCAATTTGGTTATTGATTTTTACTGATTAAGGGATATAACTAATTAATTAACAAAAAATCGAATTATTTGCGAACTCGTGGCATAGCTGCTGCTGATAATATTTTAAAAAATCACTGACTGCTGCCTGTATCAACAGTAAAATGGCGCCGCTGCTGGTAATTTGAAGTTGACAAATTTGTGCAAATCGTTTCAGCTCGGAATTTCTCGCGTATCACCGGTCTAATCTTAGAAATATGTATTTGGTTAAAGATAAAATTAAATAATCTTTCTAAATATGTATGTGGTTTTATTGATTGAATTATTTTTTACAGCGAAGTAAATAACAATAATAAACGAAAACATTTAATTCAACGATTAATAATAACCCAACTTTGTTTCTATTATTAACTAGCAAAAGTACCCGGTATTTAATTATAATCAGTATTTAATTTTTTTCGTATGTACAAAAGAGTTTTAGAAAAAAAAACCTTTTACAAAAATCTAGACATGAATTAAAAAATACGAGGTAGTTAAGTTATAATTTATTTGAAGAAACTTAACTTACATTTCGTAAATAACAAACACTGTTTGTTTTTTTTTTACTTATTTACAAAATTTTTTTACTGTTTGTCAAACAGTAAAAGAATAAAGAAATATCTAAATAAATACATACATATAGTTGTCGAAAGTTTATTTATATTTACTTTTTTTTAGTAACACTTAGCTTAACATTTAAATGTGAAATACTGCAAATGTTACGATGTTTTAATGCTAAACAAACATCTCTCTATATAAAAGTTTAAAAAATTACAATAATAAGTAAATGTATAACAATAATACAATTTTAAAAGTAAAAATACGAGGTAGTTGAATAACTTATATGAAGTTTAGTGTTTAAACACTAAACATTAAACAAACATAAAATAAACATCTATATTAATAATGGAGATTCGCTTCCGGTTTTTGTCTATAACAAAAATTACATCACTGTTTACGTCACATTACACAAAATCGTCATAACATAGAATAAATACACTCAAAATTTGAACATGCAGCATTAGATAGTCCTCATTGTTTTTTAAAACAAGTTTTAATAAATACATGACTGGTATTATATATCTATATATAGTTTGTTTTATTTTAATACATATTTAAAGTTTACATTTCAAATTGTTTTATTTTTTAATCCTTTAATGAATTTGATGATTTTACTTACTTAGAGTACAAACTCGCTGACATTGAATATTTTACTCCCACTCTTCAGCAATATGTTTCAAAAATCTACTTTTACATCGCCTGGGAGGGTGTTTTTTATTTTGTTCTAGTAATTCTAATGTATGTAACTTGAATAAGAAAATGTGTTATTTAATAAAGAATATAAGGCTAAACTTGCAAATCGGTCGGAAAATTAGGTCGACCCAGAAAAAACAGAACCCACAAATTCTGTAATAAAACTGTTAATTTTAACTAGGGGGTTTATGGTTATGGTTATGGTTATGGTTAGGCTTGGCGTTTAGGGTTAGCTTAATGAGAAAAATAAACAAATAATTTGGGTTCTGTTTTTTCTGGGTCACCTGTATACAGGGTGACCCAGAAAAAATAGAACCCACAAATTTTGTAATAAAACTGTTAATTTTTTCTGGGTCACCCTAATTTTCCGACCGATTTGCAAATTTAGCCCAATATAATTCTAATAATAAATAAACAAACAGAATTAAAAAAAAAAAGTCACCACTTCCTTTTTTTTTTTTTTTTTTTTTTACTAAAAACCGTTAAGATAAATGGTCTGTCGACAAATATTAGGTACCACCAATTTTCCCTGTGACCTTATATTTAGCACAATGAAACTTGCATAAAAATTAATATTATCTTGAAAATTTTCCGAAAGAAGAAACATTAAACAAACTCCTGATGATTTAAAAATACAATTTCAGCATACGGAAATAATGAAAATTATGATTGAAAAAAAAAAGTTTTTATTTTTGTACCGTTAAATTAACTGAAATTTAACGTAGCTAAAAACAAGTTACGACAAGAGGATTTAAAAAAAATTCTATGACATTCTTAATGGTCCGATTTCACGAAAATTTCCATAACTATTTACCTTTGGATGTAAATATGTTTGAAAACACTCTCTGGTGTTCCTAATTTTTTTTAGTCCGGTCAGGGACCGGGTACTTTAGCTAGTATCAATATATTTTCTGCTATGGATATTAATCTTACCAATTTATAAATACACATGAAGTTAATGAAATTTATTTCTACCAGTTTATAAAAGCAGACCAAACAAAAATATCTATATACAAACAATTCTCTTAAAAACCATTAAAAAAATTGGTATTAAATAGCCCACAAGGGTTGATATGCCATTAAGCAAAATACCATAACTACTTTTAGCCTTTAAAATCTGACCATACAGTTTTGAAGGCATTTTGATCCTCTTAGAGGGAATAGTGCGCAAACAAATTGACACTTTATTGTAATCAATAAGTAAAATTGGTGGAGTGGCCTATCAGTCCCCGACAGTGAGGGAGTCTATCCCCTTTTTGCTAGCGCTAGACCTAGGAGATTGTTATTGCTGAGGTGGAGCGCCACACCTACCGTCAGTTCGTCCACTTTACCGCACAGATCAGATTACTCAATCTGTGCTACTCATACGCTGAGTTGGCGGGGGCTGGTATTGAACCAGGAACCTTGCGATTCCTGGTCAGGTGCTCTACCGAAAAATATCTATTCTAATCCGTAAATAGAGAATTCTCCCGAGCTGTATCTGTATCAGTGCTACTGTATGGCTGGACCACTCGGATCCACGAAACGATTGGGAAAAAAAAGAGACCTAGACGGGAACAACACAAGGATACTGCGTGCTACCCTGAACAAATCATGGAAGTAGACCTCCCCCCAAAAAGCAGCTGTACGGTCACTTACCTCCTATCACACAGATCCTCCAAGTGAGACAAACAAAACACTGGAGAAGGAAGGACGATCTCACAAGTGACATTCTTCTTTAGACACTTACACATAGACACACCAGAGTCGCACCACCAGAGAAGACTTACATTGATCAAATCTGCGTGGATATTGGATGTCGTGAGGAGGACCTGTCAGGAGCAATGATCGATAGGGACAGGTTGCGCGAGAGAGTCATGGGAATCCATACTGTCAGTAAAACATAATGATGCTGATGAATCCTGTTTTATTATCGTGAAATATTAATTTTAAAAATAATATAAGGGAAACAACTACGAGTAATAATAGAAACTTATCTCCCTTGAATTAAAAAAAAAGCTACTTTTACAAGGGAAGTAAATAGTATGAAGAGAAAATGTAAATATATATATTAAAAAAAAGGAGTCCAAGTGACCTATTGTCGGTATCAGACAAACAGCAAGAGAGTCTATCTCCTTTTCACTAGCGCTAGACCAGGGAGAATGTTTTTTCGGCTGAGGTAGAGCGTCACACCTACCGTCAACTTCGAACCCAGAATCTCAACCGAGATAAACTGACTCTTTCTAAATTAGGGAAAATATTAACCCAAATAATATTTGGTTATTTCCTATAAGTCTAACATAATCAAAGGGGAACCACTCTTAAGTGAAAAATTATTTATTCATTTATTGATCTACTAGGAAAAAAGAAGACGGGTCAGGGTAAGGGTTGGGGTTTAGGGTTAGGATTAGGGTTTAGTTTTAGTTTAATGGGAAAATAAATAAATAATTTATCAATCAAGAATGGTTCCCTTTTGTTTATGTTAGATTTATAGGAAATAACCTAATATTTTGTAGGGAAGCAGATTTTAAGAATTTTTAAAGACATTTCTTTACGTTTTAAGGGCCGGTTTAGCTCAGTCAGTAGGGCGTCCGACTAGGAACCACAAGATTCCTGGTTCGATACCGGCGGCACTCTCTAACTCAGCGTATAAGTAGCACAGGGATCTGTGCGGTAAAGTGAGGAGCTGATGGTAGGTGTGGCGCTCCACCTCAGACGCTGAAGTATTCTCCCTCGCTGTCTGGCTGATACCGACATCAATCCGCCCCGAGGACTTTACTTACTTTTGTTGCTTATCCACCGAATTCTTATATCTTATGAGTATCGTCACCTCAGCTAAATAATGGACCGTTCCGTTTTTTACATAAAGAAAGGGAAGAAAAAGGACACGCTACACAGAAAAATATAATAAGAAAGAAAGAAAGAAAGAAAGAAAGAGGATAGGGTAAAAATAGAGAGAGGAGGTGAGCGTTCGGAAGCGATAACGCTAATCTGTTTCTATCGGACATATTGAAAACCTGAAGAGAGAGAGAGAGAGAGAGAGAGAGAGAGAGAGAGAGAGAGGAGAGAGAGAGAGAGAGAGATATTCTTATTTCTTATGAATGTCGCCACCTCAGCTAAATAATGCACCCTTCCGTTTTTACTATAAAAAAGAAAGGGAATAAAAAGGAAATGCTACACAGAAAATATAATAAGAAAGAAAGAAAGAGATTAGAGGAAAGATAGAAGGGATGAGCGTGCGGAAGTGATAACGCTAATCTGTTTGAACCGAACATAATGAAAAGATTAAAAGAAGGAAAGAAAGAAAAACAGTAAAAGAGAGTTAAATCAAGATTATTATACTTTTTACATATTGAACTATTTACCAATAGCTCTTAAGTAAACATATAAACTGTTGCAATAATCAATACTGTGGTATATCCACAGGTCCTGCCAGTTCTATAAGAATATACAATGGTACCTTGTAATTTTAAGGCAAAGGCAGACATGATCTGACCTGCCTGACCTATTATCCCAACACCCAACATGATTTGTCTTTTACGAGAGCTCCTGCATTCCTGTTTCTGTGTTAGTGCTAGTAGTTCAGTCAATAGAGCGTCCGCCTACGAATCACAAGTTTCCGGGTTCGATACGGGCCCTCGCCAACTCAGTGTATTAATAGCACAGAGATCTGTGCGGTAAAATAAGAAGCTGATGGTAGGCGTGGCGTTCCACCTCAGACGCAAAAACAATCTCTAGCGCTAGTGAAAAGAGTTTAGCCTCCCCCGCTGTCTGGTTGATACCGACAATTTACTTATATGTACAGTGGTACTTTGACATACGAGTTTAATCCGTTCCGCTCGTAACGCAATTTCCTCGTATATCAAATCAATTTTCCCCATTGAAATAAATTGAAATGCCATTAACCCCCCCCAAAACGCAAATCCTTTTTTTTTCATTACGTATTTTTTAAATAAAAAATATTACGAATTGTATAAACTAAGAAAGTTTAGTTGGCCCATTGTTATCAGCCTGAAGCAAGGGAGTCTATCCACTTTTCACTAGCCTTAGACAGGGAAATTGTTTTGAGTCTGAGACGGAGCGCCACACCTACCATCATCTCCACTTTACAGCACAGATCCAAGCTACGCAACTCATGCGCTGAGTTGGCGAAGGCCTGTATCTTTTGTGCTTTCGATAATGGTTTGGTTTGGTTTGTTTTGGTTTTA
>CM042162.1:21771176-21791234 GCA_023376005.1 Doryteuthis pealeii | reverse complement strand
AAAAAGAGAGAGATAAAAAAAACTACATATATTAAATGCCCGCCTTTTAGAAATCTATTTTCATTGTTTATCAAACATGGCTGTATATCGTGAGCAAACATCCCCAACAGCTAGTCAGGGTGAGTGTAGGATAAAATATATATCCCACGCAAGTATCCAAAGACAAACATTCTGTACAAACACTTAGTGTAACACCACGGAGATTACTCCCCCTTGCGATCTCAAACACACAAACAAATAACATACAACAACAAAAAGCAAAGAATCCCACTTATACTAAAACAAACGGTGCCCTCCAATATGTGATCTACCGAAGGTTTGTGATCTACTATTGATATCATTTTATGGCAGTGATCTACAAGGAAAAACGAAGTTAGGGTTAGGGTTAGGGTTTAGAGTTAGATGTTAGGTTAGTTTAATGCGAAAATAATGGCTAGTAATGGGTAGATCAATATAGGAATGTAACAACTCGTAGATCACATATTGGATTAGAAACCATTCGGTAGATCACATATTGAAGAGCACCAACAAAACTTGGTCGTAACCATCGTGGTATATGGTTACAATCTAGTCTTACAGATCCATTACTACTGAATACGAATTCGATCATTGCTGGATGCCCACACTTGTGACTTTGTGTCACATCTGTTGAATTATTTTATGATATAAGGCATGGGGCAAATGGTCACTCCTAAATATAGACTCGTTGACTACCACAAGAAAAAACAGATTGGGTAATTACCCCTACTGAATAGAGTGTTCGATTTTGCAAGGTGCCCCACACTTGTGGCCTTTTGTCACATCCTACACGTGGTAAACAGGTTTGGGTAAATACTCGTTGTGAACGTTCGGTCCTTGTTGGATGCTCCTTGTGGTGTCACATCCTGCCATTGGCAAACTGTTTGGGTAAATGCCCCTACTGAATAGCAAGTTTCGATCATCGTTGGATGCCCCTCCTTGTGGCCTCCGTAACATCTACACTGTCCAACAGGTTGGGTAAACACTTCTACTGAATAGAGAGTTCGATCCTCACCTGATTGGCTGGTTGGTTGGATTTTTACGGCATGTCAATCCTTGTTGGGTTATTTTATGCCGAAAACATTTTGTTTCATTCATTCTTTGATGGGCATTCAACATTTTTAAAACACAACTTTTTCTATTTAAGCCCATAGATGGGACCCATTCGTACTTATCCCAGATCAGTAGTGACCTGGGAATAATGACGAATGAAGGGGTACTCCACACTCCCCAGAGCTCTAAAACTGGATCCTCACTTGATGTCCCACACTTATGACCTATGTCACATCCTACTCGTGGCAAACATTTTGGGTAAATACCCCCGCTGAATAGAGAGTTCACTCCTTGCTGGATGCACCATCTTGCGACCGTGTGTCACATCCTATCTGTGGGAACGAGAATGAGTGAATACCTACTATCATAATAATTTGGACATCCATCGTGGTTTAATAGTTAGCAAGCTTAGTTTTTGCAGATCCATTACTACTACTAGCAAATATATGCACCCTCCGGGTGGCAAGTATTTCAGTTTTAATGTAATGAAATATCGTATTAAATAGAAAATCTAATAAGAAGAGGCATATAAAAAGATATGTAACAGAGTGGGGGTATAATAGAAAAATAGAAATGAAACTTACTCTTCCATCACTCCCGTTTTCATTGCTGATTTTACTTATTTAACTATTTAGTTAAATTAGGAAATAAAGAATAAAATGACGGTTATTTTTTCTTGTTTAATGGATTTCATTTAAGATTCATTGAAGAGATTGTTGCTTATATTCATTAAAAAACCAAACAATTAGAATCAATAATACTAAACACATATTTAATAAAATCACATTTCTAATATCAATATGCAAATTAGCCTTCCCATTCACACTGTAACCGCTATTTTTTGTATATATAAATACAATTGCATGTTATTTACATGTAGATATGGACAACACTAATAAAAGGTGAAGCGATTTTATTAATAATTGAGGTTTAAATATAAATAAAATCATGAAGAATGTGATGTGAATAACGAAGGGAATTGTGACTTGAGTAGTAGTATGTTTTCGGTTACAGAAAAAAAACACACAATCTCCATTATAATAAGATATAGCGAGTTTAATCATTGCTGGATGCCTCATACTTGGGACCTTGTGTCACACCCTCCCTGTGCGAACGGTTGGATAGTATGGGATGTCCATTGTGGTGCAATGATTAGCCGCAACCTTCTGTCACAACCGGGACATTTGCTATTCTTGTTGTGTCTTATCTATTTTTGATTTGATATAATTTGTTCTTATGCCATTGTTCTGCAATTATGAGTGACTCGGTTTCTCTTTGAGGTTTCCTTTTCTTAACCATGTCCCGGTCTTTTGCTCTTCTGTTTTGTTTTTATCTATTTTTGATTTTGATATAATTTGTTCTTATGACATTGCGCTGCAATTATGAGTGACTCGGTTTCTCTCTTCAGGTTTCCTTTTCTTAACCATGTCCAGGTCTTTCATATGCAATCTTCCAATTTGTCGTTTGAAGTATCCATATAATGTTTTTTCTTTTCATTTCTGTTTTCTAATTTTTGTTGTTTTCTGCTTGTATATGTTGCAACTGCTTTTATTGCTGTAATTAATCTTTCCTTGTTCATTTTCGTGTATCCTTCGTGTCCTTGGATTGCGGCATCTACGCAACCCTTAATGTTGGCGAGACCTCTTCCACTTTCTTTTATTGATACATATGATATAGTCTGTCTATCATCTTTCGGGTGTAATGCCTTATGTATTGTCATTAATTTTCTTGATGTTATTATAGTATCTATTCTATCATTACATAATTATCTATTTTGAGGCACTCGTGTGTAATATTTCTTTCTTGAGGTTTCGTTTTTTTTAAACCATGTCCAGGTCTTTTCATGTGCAATTTCTCCAATTTTTAGTTTGAAGTATCATTATAATTGTTTTTCTTTTGTCTGAGACGGGTCGGGTAAATACGGAAGGGGTCATATCGTGGTGTAGTGGTTAGCAAGCTAGTATCGCAATGCATTTCTGAAAGTGAGTTTGATCAACGCTGGACGACCCATACTTGACCTTGTGTCACATCCTACCTGTGGCGAGCAGGTTGGATAAATACCTACTACAACAAAACTACCCCACCCCCCCAGAATTTCAAAATCATGATTTAAATGTCTTTTCTTACTATTTGTAGTTTATTTATTCCCTATAGTTTTCTTATTAATTCTCTAAGAATGAAAATATTACATTCACTAGCAGCACCTGTGGACATACCACAGTATGATAACAACGTTTGATATGTTTACTTAAGAACTATCGCAAAATAGTTCAATATGTAAAACCTATAATAATCTTGATTTAACTCTCTTCCAATCTTTTTTTTCTCCCTTTCCTTCTTTTCATCTTTTCATTATGTTCGATTGAAACAGATTTGCGTTATCGCTTCCGTACGCTCATCTCATCCCTCTATCTTTTCCTTACTTTCTTTCTTTATTTATTTCTTTCTTATAATACACCGACACACTGAAATTCTCATTTACTAGCAGGACCTGTGGATATACCTCAGTATGATAATTTAATTATTACAACGTTTGATATGTTTAATAAAATGTATAATAATCTTGATTTAACTCTCTCTATCTCTCACTCTTTTTTTCTTTCTTTTCTTCTTTTCATTATGTTCGATAGACGGATTAGCGTTATCGCTTCCGCACGGTCACCCCCTCACTCTACCTTCCGCTTACTCTGTTTGTTTGTTTGTTTGTTGCTTATTATATTTTTCTGTGTAGCATGTCCTTTTTCTCCCCCTTTCCTTCTCTATAATAAAAAATGAATGGTCCATTATTTAGCTGTGGTGAAGACACTCATAATAAACAAGAATTCGCTGGATAAGCAACACCAGATAATCAAGATTTACAGTTTTCATTTCATCTTGTACGAATTGGACGGTCTGATTTTTAACCAAGAGGTGTTACAAAATGATAACAGTCGTACCTTTTAGGAACACGAGTATTAAATATAGATTATTATCGAATTTTCAATTAAATCTTCGGTGTATGTTTGCGACAAAACATTGTGGGAATGATTTTAATATCAATTAACTTCCTGTTTATTTAAGAAATCTTTATAGAATATCATTTGGATGTTGAAGTCTATAAAGATATCTATAAAGATATAACTGATTAATTTTAACGACACGTCAATTCGTTTAGGGTTATTTTATGCCTAGTGGTCAATCTATAAAGATATCTATATGATTGACTGATTGATTTTAACGACACATCAAATCGTTTAGGGTTATTTTATGCCAAGTGGTCAATCTATAAAGATATCTATAAAGATATCTATAAAGATATGACTGATTGATTTTAACGCCACATCAAATCGTTTAGGGTTATTTTATGTCTAGTGGTCAATATATAAAGATATCTATAAAGATATGACTGATTGATTTTAACGACACATCAAATTGTTTAGGGTTATTTTATGCCTAGTGGTCAACATATAGATATATCTATATGATTGATTAATTGGTTATTTTATGCCTGAAAAATTATGAGTGACTCGGTTTCTCTTTTGAGGTTTCCTTTTCTTAACCATGTCCCGGTCTTTTCATGTGCAATCTTCCCAATTTGTCGTTTGAAGTATCCATATAATTGTTTTTCTTCTCATTTCTGTTTTCTATTTTTTTGTTGTTTTCTGCTTGTCCATATGTTGCAACTGCTTTTATTGGGTGCTGTAATTAATCTTTCCTTGTTCATTTTCGTGTATCCTTCGTGTCCTTGGATTGCGGCATCTACGCAACCCTTAATGTTGGCGAGACCTCTTCCACTTTCTTTTCTTGATACATATGATATAGTCTGTCTATCATCTCTCGAGTGTAATGCCTTGTGTATTGTCATTAATTTTCTTTATGTTATTATAGTATCTATTCTATAATTGCATAATTATCTATTTTGAGGCATTCGTGAGTAATAGTTATCGTCGTAGGAAATGGACTCGGCGACTCGAGTTCAAATCCTGGACGAGCCTTTTCGCATTTCACATAGCGCTAATACATTTGGGAAAGATATGCATCCAAGTATTCTCCCTCCAGCTGTGGGTAAATAGTAGGGCAAACTGGGCTCTTTCACCTGGTTAGGAGATCGGTATAAGAGAAGGAAAACTCTTAATTACATATGTTAAATTCCGTACAGAAATTGACCTTGTGTTACATTTTACTCGGGCACAGGGGTTGTGTATATATATATATATATATATATATATATATATATATATATATATACACACAATTGACTGTTATGTTAAGGATAATTCTATTTTGGGAACATCATCTCCTGTACACCCACAATGCACACCTATAGATTTATACAAGGATTTTTAGAAATCCCTAAGAGAGCTCAATGTATGATAATTATTAAATTAATTATATACAGAACAATATTTACACTTTCAATGAGAAAGGAAAACTTAACAAACCATTATTTGGCTATTATGAAGTTATTTCGACCGGAACGTAATAAATGAGATCAGTTTCATCAGACAGCCAAAAATATTTTCTCAATTCTACATTGTACATATGCAATGAACCGTTGAAAGCATTCTAAAATGCATAACTTAACAAAATGTTGAATATTTAAAATATGAAGAAAAACGAAACCTGCAATAAATAGTGAAACCCAGTTTTTATATATATATATAATATATATATATATATATATATATATATATATATATATCGTGAAACCCAGTATATATATATATATATATATATATATATATATATATATATATATATATATATATATATATATGTGTGTGTGTGTAAAATGAAACTGGAAGTGAATCCGACGGTATGTTGAAAAAATAAATAAAGGAAAGAACATATTTTTCATTTTTTTCTATTATTATTATTATTATTATTATTATTATTATTATTATTATTATATTATTATTATATTTCATTTGATTTGGTTATTTAAAAATAATAATGTTTGAATAATGTACACATGGATAAACTCCTGACCGAAACACGTGTAAGTAAAATTGATTAAAATATCCTATTTTATCCATTCTATACTTTCTTTCCTTTATTTATTTATTTTTTTATTTATTTTTATTTATTTATTTTTCAACACACACACACACACACACACAACACACACACACACACACACACACACACACATATATATATATATATATATATATATATATATATATATATGTATATACCAACCACTCCACATGAGTAGACTGTGACACAATGCAAATTTGTTAAGCGAAGTTTAACAGGCTTGAATTCAGAGATTTCTTCTCCTAGATTGGTTGCCCTGCCATGGTAAAAGGACCCAGACTGACCTTATATCTACCTATAACTAGTGGGAGAATAGTTTAATGTATACCTTTGTTAAATGTATTAGCATTATGTGGAATGCAAAAAGCTTTATCTAGGTTTTGAACTCGTGTCAAAAAACAAATAAACACGTGGAATAATATTCATGGAAATCTAATGTCTATGGTAAACAAAAATGGGAATCTGTAACCATGTCAGTACTAATGTATGGTTGCACCATTCGGACTCTAACAAAGCGCTTTTAGAAAAAGCTAGATGTGAACTACATATGGATGCTGCGTGCTTGTCTTGAACAAATCCTGAATGTAACACCCTACATAACATGATTAGTACTACTGCAAAAGTAAGAACGAGCTCATAAGCGACGTTCACCTGTCAACTATCTACACATGTACACAACATCGTTGGACAACCAGTAAAAACTTATATTCACCAGCTCTGTGCAGACACTGGATGCTGTCTAGAGGACTCTCCAAGAGCAATGGCTGATAGAGATGAATAGCGAAAGAGAGCCAAGAGAGTTTGTGCTTTCAGTACGCCTTGATGATAATGATGATGATGATGATGATGGAGATATATACCTGTACATGGACTAGATTATTGGTTCGATACCGGTCCTCGCCAACTCAGCGTATGATTAGCACAGGAACCTATGCGGTAAAATGAGTAGCTGATGGTAGGCGTGGCGCTCCACCTCAGACGCAAAAACAATCTCATTGGTCTAGCGCTAGTGAAAAGAGGATGGACTCCCTCGATGTTTGGCTGATACCGACATTAGGCCAGGCCACCACCGAACATATAGACACATACATACACACAAATGTATACACACACCACATGATAATCTATTTGTATCTAAAGGGAACTTGGTGTGTATGGATGTATGTCCGGATGAAACTAAGAAAATAAAACAATTAACGACAAAATGAATATTCCTATATACACATTAAATATAACCGGTTCTTGCTTTTTAAGCAAAAATTATGAAGATTTGATTTTATGATGAGAAGATGTTGATGAGGAGGAATCCCACAAGATAGAGAGAGTGACAGTAAGTGTTAGCGAGAGAGAGAGAGAGAGAGAGAGAGAGAGAGAGAGAGAGAGAGAGAGAGAGAGAGAGAGAGAGGGTGTGTGTGTATGTGTGTGTGTGTGTTCCACTAACTGGTAGAGATAAAGTGAGAGTGATAGAGAGCAAGGAATAGAGAGAATAAGTAAGTGAGTGTGTGTGTGTGTGTGAGAGAGAGAGAGAGAGAGTGTGTGAGAGAGAGAGAGAGAGTAAGAAAGTGTATGTGTGTGTGTGTGTTCCACTAACTGGTAGAGATAAAGTGAGAGTGATAGAGAGCAAGGAATAGAGAGAATAAGTAAGTGAGTGTGTGTGTGTGTGTGTGAGAGAGAGAGAGAGAGAGTGTGTGAGAGAGAGAGAGAGAGTAAGAAAGTGTATGTGTGTGTGTGTGTCCACTAACTGGTAGAGATAAAGTGAGAGTGATAGAGAGCAAGGAATAGAGAGAATAAGTAAAGTGAGTGTGTGTGTGTGTGTGAGAGAGAGAGAGAGAGAGAGTGTGTGTGAGAGAGAGAGAGAGTAAGAAAGTGTATGTGTGTGTGTGGTGTTCCACTAACTGGTAGAGATAAAGTGAGAGTGATAGAGAGCAAGGAATAGAGAGAATAAGTAAAGTGAGGTGTGTGTGTGTGTGTGAGAGAGAGAGAGAGAGAGTGTGTGAGAGAGAGAGAGAGAGTAAGAAAGTGTATGTGTGTGTGTGTGTTCCACTAACTGGTAGAGATAAAGTGAGAGTGATAGAGAGCAAGGAATAGAGAGAATAAGTAAAGTGAGTGTGTGTGTGTGTGTGGAGAGAGAGAGAGAGAGAGAGTGTGTGTGAGAGAGAGAGAGAGTAAGAAAGTGTATGTGTGTGTGTGTGTTCCACTAACTGGTAGAGATAAAGTGAGAGTGATAGAGAGAGCAAGGAATAGAGAGAATAAGTAAAGTGAGTGTGTGTGTGTGTGTGAGAGAGAGAGAGAGAGAGAGTGTGTGTGAGAGAGAGAGAGAGTAAGAAAGTGTATGTGTGTGTGTGTGTTCCACTAACTGGTAGAGATAAAGTGAGAGTGATAGAGAGCAAGGAATAGAGAGAATAAGTAAAGTGAGTGTGTGTGTGTGTGAGAGAGAGAGAGAGAGAGTGTGTGAGAGAGAGAGAGAGAGTGTGTGAGAGAGAGAGAGAGAGTAAGAAAGTGTATGTGTGTGTGTGTGTTTCCACTAACTGGTAGAGATAAAGTGAGAGTGATAGAGAGCAAGGAATAGAGAGAATAAGTAAAGTGAGTGTGGTGTGTGTGTGAGAGAGAGGAGAGAGAGAGAGTGTGTGTGAGAGAGAGAGAGAGTAAGAAAGTGTATGTGTGTGTGTGTGTTCCACTAACTGGTAGAGATAAAGTGAGAGTGATAGAGAGCAAGGAATAGAGAGAATAAGTAAAGTGAGTGTGTGTGTGTGTGTGAGAGAGAGAGAGAGAGAGTGTGTGAGAGAGAGAGAGAGTAAGAAAGTGTATGTGTGTGTGTGTGTTCCACTAACTGGTAGAGATAAAGTGAGAGTGATAGAGAGCAAGGAATAGAGAGAATAAGTAAAGTGAGTGTGTGTGTGTGTGAGAGAGAGAGAGAGAGAGAGTGTGTGAGAGAGAGAGAGAGAGTAAGAAAGTGTATGTGTGTGTGTGTGTTCCACTAACTGGTAGAGATAAAGTGAGAGTGATAGAGAGCGAGGAATAGAGAGAATAAGTAAAGTATGTGTGTGTGTGTGTGTGTGTGTGTGTGTGTGAGAGAGAGAGAGAGAGAGAGAGAGAGAGAGAGAGAGAGAGAGAGAGAGAGAGAGAGAGGCTAAGTGTATATGTGTGTATGTTCCACTTGTTGGTAAAATGAAAAACAATTCACTTATAAAAGAAGCTGTTTTATGTACTGGTTTTTATCTTATATTCCTTGGAAGAAAGTAATTGTGGCAATATACCGTTCAGTTCCTTTGTGTGAAGGGTTAAGGCAATTTAGATACAAGCGTCTGGGCAAATCAACGTGTCACTGAGTTGCGGTACTTGTGGGTATTTACCCAACCCGTTCGCCACGGATAGGATGTGACACAAGCTCGTAAGTATGGGGAATCTAGCGAGTCTATTCAGTAGTAATGGATTTGCGAGACTAGGTTGCTAATCATTACACCAAAATAGAACACCTTAGTTGGGACACTTGTGTGATACTTCGTTATCTTCGTATTCTAGAAGCCACGGAGAAAAGTGTCCTACCTTGAGTAAGGCTGACGATAAAAAGAACAGACCCTCCCAAAAGCCCCCCTCCCCCCAAAAAACTCCCCTCCCCAAAAAAAACCCCAAACAAAATACAAATTTTACTGCCAATATGACCTGGTCACTCCAAGGTAGAGGATCTTCATAAAAATACTTTTCCGACACCCGTTTGAAGGTGTAGCGATTGTATTCCCTTGTTTGGAAAAGGGTTATCTTTTTTGCCGCCAGGGTTTGCCGCTAGATGGCGTATACACCCTGGCTATTTAAACTCAGCCCGGGAAAACTCTTTCTCTCTTTCATCTGGCATCCACAAAGATGCACTAGACAAGTTGTGTCTCTGTCCATTAAGGCTTGGGAGCATTGTCCCCTCCAAAGATCTTTAGTCTTATACCCGTGTATGTTCGCAGCTCCTTCTACACCCTATGGCTCCACTGAAGTTACACGCACCAGTTGCGTCTTTACCGATTACCTGTTACACGATAGATATTCTATAAAATAAGTGACTCTTCGATTCTCCCTATTATCTACAAAGACACTTTTCCTTAGGACCTTCGTCCTTGCTGTTTTGTATTGATATTAAATGTTGCTCAGTCAATAAAGTCTCTATTTGTTGTATGTATCTCTTTGTTGGAAGTTGTGGATATTCACCTACATTTTGGAGGATTCTCTGAGGCCTCCTAACGTATTATAAGAAGTGGCCTTTGCTACGGAAGTCATAACTACATTTATTTCTTATAGAGGCGATTCCATATCTTGTCATAGTGACACATTCAGGTATTTAAAGTAAAAGGCGTGATTTTCAATCTGTTTCTGTCAAAGAATGATCGCATATATTTTAACCTGTTTTCGGGGACAAACAATGTGGGTAGGAAGAAAATAGTTTAGTCCCCAGTGAATTTGTATTTGGGATGCTTCGGTCATCAGGAATTTATGGTTTGGTTTGTTTTGTTTTACAGCATATCAACCTCAATGGGTCATTGAATGCCGATAAAGTTTTGAAGTAGTCATTCTTGGATACACAATTTTTTATAAACATATTTTTCTATTTAACCCATAAATGGGACCCTAACAGGTATTACCACCCCGGGTCATAGTGAACCAGAGAACAATGGTGATGAAGGGCTCCACATTCCATAGACCTCCAGAACTGGAATCTCACCATCAGATAGAGTTTAACGTCATTCCCAGGGCATGAAGACCCTCAGTCACCGCCTTGTTGAAGCTGACCATAAGGGCAATAGGGATGGGGCAGTCATATATGTTCTAGGGCTTGACCTGACCACCTGATTGATCGGAGGAGGGTTCTCCGACCGTCCGTTTAGCTTAAGTAAGGGTCTGAGTGTTGCATGTCATGGACTGCTCATCCACCAGGATTCCGTCCTTAAGCATCACGGTTTATCACCAACGGCCAACAGGTGGCCCCATTGGACGAGGTTCTTACCCTTCTGCAGAGGTGCAGTCGGTGTATTCTGAAACCCCAGCCGACAGAGCTGCACCAGGAATTGACTCGGATAATTTGAAATGTTTAAGTACAAAATTAGTCCGATTTAGTATTTTAATGTTTCAAATAAATATTCTATTTTTGTCAATGTCTTCAAAGATCGAACTCTTTGTTGATGTATTTGTTAGATTGATCGATTGATTTATTTTCAACGTCAGGTGTTATTTTATGTTTTAGGGGTTAGGGAATCGTGTTCATTTTACGTTCATTTTCGTGCAGTTGTTTCTTAAGAGACTTTTTTTTGTTAACACACGGTCCTACAGAATACAAACCCTTTTCAAACCAATCTATTTGACCTATAGCTTAGCTCTATCTACAATCACCTTTTAGGGACACCTCATTAAGCAATGAACTTAACCCAACATTTTTAGACAAGGTAAGTAGGTGGCGCCTGGGGTGGTAGTCCCCCTGAAGCAAAACTCTACATATTTCACTCAACTGGTATTTAAACTGTTCTTGTATACATCTTGTATTTTTTAACCACTTCACGTTCGTTTCTAAAAAGGAAGCTTTTGGGTTGACTGTTTCTTAAGAAAGATCTGTAGAGTCATTTGGTGACCAAAATTAAATGGCCTTGTGCCAGTAAGGTTATGAAGTAATAAGGTTTTACCTTTTTTTTTTAATAAAAAGATCATTTTTGCCTGGCATTGTCAACGTTAAGGATTAAAAACAAAATGATTAAATCTAATCCGAACCGCACCTTTTACTTTTAGCCTCATCCCTCGCACCTTTTACTTTTCCCTCTCAACAATTGGTTTAAAAAGCGCACGTACATAGGTATATGCTTATATACGTACACATACATGCACAATAAGTGTGGATGAGAGAGAGAGAGAGAGAGAGAGAGAGAGAGAGAGAGAGAGAGAGAGAGAGAAGGTAAGTCTGTATATGTGTGAGATAGATAGATAGATAGAGAGAGAGATAGAAAGAAGGGTAAGAGTAAATGTAAGTGTGTGTGTATGATATATATATATATATATATATATATATATATATATATATAGAGAGAGAGAGAGAGAGAGAATGACAGTGAATTAAAGAGAGGGATAAAGAGAGACGATAGAAAGTGCGTTCGTGTCTATACGTGTGTGTATGCGTGTACGAGAGAGAGAGAGAGAGAGAGAGAGAGAGAGAGAGAGAAGAGAGAGAGAGAGAGAGAGAGAGAGAGAGAGAGAGAGAGAGAGAGATTTGCGTCTTTCCAAAATAACTATTCTTAGAAAAAAAAAGTTTCTAATAGATCTCAATATTCTCACTTTTATTGACGACTGCAACAATATTAAAATATCTTACGAAACTCAACATCAGAAATGCCGACGAGTACATATTTTCATTCATGTAAAAATCACCATTATCGACTGCTTTATTCATTTATCTATTTATTTATCTTTTTAAAAACGAAATATTGTCGAACGCGCGGGTCAACCCGAACTAGAATTCTCATCGAATTGTGGACATTTTTATTAAAGATTAATGAGATAAGATTTGTTCACACAACTTCAAATTTTTGATAAGATTTAATAAAATAGTGTTATAATCATTTGATTTTTTTTTGTTATTGTAATTATAACTTTTAATCGATCGATAATCCGAAGCTGAAAAGGATTAAAAAACGCCGATTTTATTTGATGAGATTAAAGATTATTTCGAGATATTGAATTGTTTTTCTCTTTTCTTTTTGACTTCACACCATTTCGTTATTTTAACTTTCTTATTGGTTCACTCCGGTTTTTATTACTGCATTGGAGTAATATTGCAGAAGAATTAATACTATAATATTGATATAATATATATATTACTACATATATAATTTCAGATATCATGCAGCTAGAAATAAAAAAGTTAATATTAGAGACTTGCTTTCTTTAATTCAGCGACAAAGATGGAAATTTAGATAACATTGCTCTATATGAGTAATATTACTGAGGAATTATTACTAGAGTATTGTATATTACAACATATACAATGTTAAGTATTATGTATTGAGTAATAAAAAAGTTAATATTAGAGACTTGCTTTCTTTAATTCAGCGACAAAGATGGAAATTTAGATAGCATTGCTCTATATGAGTAATATTACTGAGGAATTATTACTAGAGTATTGTATATTACAACATATACAATGTTAAGTATTATGTATTGAGTCATAAAAAGTTAATATTAGAGACTTGCTTTCTTTAATTCAGCGACAAAGATGGAAATTTAGATAACATTGCTCTATATGAGTAATATTACTGAGGAATTATTACTAGAGTATTGTATATTACAACATATACAATGTTAAGTATTATGTATTGAGTCATAAAAAAGTTAATATTAGAGACTTGCTTTCTTTAATTCAGCGACAAAGATGGAAATTTAGATAACATTGCTCTATATGAGTAATATACTGAGGAATTATTACTAGAGTATTGTATATTACAACAATACAATGTTAAGTATTATGTATTGAGTAATAAAAAAGTTAATATTAGAGATTTGCTTTCTTTAATTCAGCGACAAAGATGGAAATTTAGATAACATTGCTCTATATGAGTAATATTACTGAGGAATTATTACTAGAGTATTGTATATTACAACATATACAATGTTAAGTATTATGTATTGAGTAATAGAAAAGTTAATATTAGAGACTTGCTTTCTTTAATTCAGCGACAAAGATGGAAATTTAGATAGCATTGCTCTATATGAGTAATATTACTGAGGAATTATTACTAGAGTATTGTATATTACAACATATACAATGTTAAGTATTATGTATTGAGTAATAGAAAAGTTAATATTAGAGACTTGCTTTCCTTAATTCAGCGACAAAGATGGAAATTTAGATAACATTGCTCTATATGAGTAATATTACTGAGGAATTATTACTAGAGTATTGTATATTACAACATATACAATGTTAAGTATTATGTATTGAGTAATAAAAAGTTAATATTAGAGACTTGCTTTCTTTAATTCAGCGACAAAGATGGAAATTTAGATAACATTGCTCTATATGAGTAATATTACTGAGAATATTACTAGAGTATTGTATATTACAACATATACAATGTTAAGTATTATGTATTGAGTAATAAAAGTAAAGTCGTCGGGGCGGCCTAATGTCGGTATCAGCCATGCAGCGAGGGAGTCTATCCCCGTTTCAATAGCGCTAGACCAAGGAGATTATTTTTAGCGTCTGAGGTGGAGCGCCACACCTACCATCAGCTCCTTACTTTACCGCACAGATCCCTGTGCTACTCGTACGCTGAGTTGGCAAGGGCGGGTATCAGAACTAGGAACCTTGTGGTTTCTAGCCGAACGCTCTACCGACTGAGCTAAACCGGCCCTTGAGTAATAAAAAAAGTTAATATTAGAGACTTGGCTTCCTTACTTCCGTCACAAAGATGAAAATTTATATATGGCTCCCTATGACTAATGTTACAGAGATTATTACAGTCGGTACAGCGTTCGGCTAGAAACCACAAGGTTCCTAGTTCGGTACCAGCCTTCACCAACTCAGCGTATGAGTAGCACAGAGATCTGTGCGGTAAAGTAAGGAGCTGATGGATAAGGTGGTGCTTCACCTCAGACGCAAAAAATACTCTCCTTGGTCTAGCGCTAGTGAAAAGGGGATAGACTCCCTTGCTGTATGGCTCATACCGACATTAGGCCACCCGGACGACTTTACTTTTACTTTATCATTATGTATTGCTACATATATAATGTTAGGTATTATGCAGCGTGTAATAAAATGTTAATATTAGAGACTTGACTTCCTTACGTCAGTAACGCAGGCGAAAATTCAAATAAATTTTACTGCATAATAATAATATTGCAGAGTAGAGCGTTCGGCTTAAAACCACAAGGTTCCTAGTTCGATACCGGTCCTCGCCAACTCAGCGTATGAGTAGCACAGGGATCTGTGCGGTAAAGTAAGGAGCTGATGGTAGGTGTGGCGCTCCACCTCAGATGCTAAAACAATAGCCTTGGTCTAGCGCTATTGAAAAGGGGATAGACTCCCTCGCTGACTGGCTGATACCGACTTTAGGCCACCCGGACGACTTTACTTTTATTGTTATGTATTACAACATATATAATGTTAGGTATTATGTATTGAATAATCATCATCATCATCATCATCATCATGTCGCGCTTTCAGCGCGGATATCCCTGACATTCTCTCTCCATCCGTCCCTATCACTCATCATTCTCGGGAGGTCCTCTATGCAGCATCCTGCATCCGCACAGAGCTGATCAACGTACGTTTTTGCTGGTCGGCCCACACTGGCTCGTCCATGTGCTGTCTTCCACAGGAGGTCGTCGCTTATGAGTTCGTCCTTGCTTCTCCAGTAGTGTCCCGCGTGTCTTGTCCGTCTCACTCGGATGGTTTGGGTGATATGTGGTAGGTGGCCGTATAGCTGCTTTCTCGTAGGGTGCTGTTTCCACGTCTTGTTCATGATCACCCGCAGCATTCTTGTGCAGCTCCCATCTAGTTTATTCTCTAGTCACTTAGTTAGGGTCCAGGTGGTGCAGCCATACAGCAGTACTGACACGACAACGGCCTGGAAGAACTGTCTCTTTAACTTGTCTGTGAGATTGGACCTCCATATGATCGATAATTTATTTATAGCGGCCCATGCTTTTCCTATGCGTGCATTAACGTCGTTTACTGTGGAGGAGATGTTACTGCCTAAGTATCTAAATTGTTCTACAGAGATTAGGAGTTTGCCATCGATGGTTGAGATGTAAGCACGAAATGTCGGCCTGTACGTGAACTCTGAAACAAAATTGAATAATAAAAAAATAAATTAGAGACTTGGCTTCCTTACTTCCGGTACACAGATAAAATTCAGATAAAATTGCTCTATATGAGTAATATTGCAAAGAGATTATTACTAGAGTGTTATGTATTACTAAATATATAGTGTTAGGTATTATGCAGTGTGTAATGAATAGACTAAAAACGGAGTTCACGTGTTTAAAACAATAATTTAGTAGATCAGGTCATAAACCTCGGCAGCAATATCTCATCTACTGAAAGCGATGCCAATATACACATGGGAAATCTATGGACTGTTATAGTCAGATTATCGATCATATGGATACCTGATCTCTCCGATAAGATAAAGCGATAATTACTCCAAGTTGTAGCCGGATCAGTACTACTGTATAGCTGCACCATTTGAACTTTAACAAAACGCATGGAGAAAAAGCTAGATGGCTACTACCCAAGAATGCTACGTGCTGACTTGAAGAAATCCTGGAAGCAGCACCCCACAAAAAAAAACAGTTGTACGGACACTTACCCCCCATCACACAAACCTCTGAGATACCAAATTCAATTTGTAGTAACTTCTTTCCACAATAAAATATTAATTTCCTAACAAAACATGAGGTGAACTTGGAGAAGATCTGAAATCAAAACTACTCGGAGCATTCAGAATCAATAGCTACAGCTGATCTAATCAGAGAGAGAGAGAGAGAAGAGAAGAGGAGGAGAGAGAGAGAGAGAGAAGAGAGAGAGAGAGAGAGAGAGAGAAGATGTGTGTATTAGCAAATACGCAGTCTTTCGATATTTATGCCCGCAATATATATATATATATATATATATATATATATGATAAGTTTAAACAAGGTTTGTTTAGAATGGCTTTTGCCGATAATTTTTAGCCATTCTAAACAAACCTTGTTTACAACTTATCATATCGTCGTGTAATAAAAGTCACTAGAAGAGGAATATTAACCTACTCTAAACAAATCATAAAATCTAAGAAGTTCGTTTAGTGTAGGGGTTATGAGATCGCCTGTCAGCTTGCAGTCCGGTTTCAAATCACGCACAGGCGGTCTTCCGATCTATAGCTCTGCTGATGAGGCCTAATAGGCCGAAATGTACATACAAAGATTGATTTTTCTCGATTTTTTAGCCATACATTTAATAGGTATTCCCGCCTAATTCATTATTAATTAATAAATTTTCAAAATTAGGTACGACTCCAATTAAGCACTTATTCTCCAAAAAATTATCGGCAAAAAGCCATTCTAAACAAACCTTGTTTACAACTTATCATATCGTCGTGTAATAAAAGTCACTAGAAGAGGAATATTAACCTACTCTAAACAAATCATAAAATCTAAGAAGTTCGTTTAGTGTAGGGGTTATGAGATCGGCCTGTCAGCTTGGCAGTCCGGTTTCAAATCACGCACAGGCGGTCTTCCGATCTATAGCTCTGCTGATGAGGCCTAATAGGCCGAAATGTACATACAAAGATTGATTTCTCGATTTGTTTAGCCATACATTTATAGGTATTCCCGCCTAATTCATTATTAATTAATAAATTTTCAAAATTTAGGTACGACTCCAATTAAGCACTTATTCTCCAAAAAATTATCGGCAAAAAAGCCATTCTAAACAAACCTTGTTTACAACTTATCATATCGTCGAGTAATAAAAGTCACTAGAAGAGGAATATTAACTACTCTAAAACAAATCATAAAATCTAAGAAGTTCGTTTAGTGTAGGGGTTATGAGATCGGCCTGTCAGCTTGGCAGTCCGGTTTCAAATCACGCACAGGCGGTCTTCGATCTATAGCTCTGCTGATGAGGCCTAATAGGCCGAAATGTACATACAGAGATTGATTTTTCTCGATTTTTTAGCCATACATTTAATAGGTATTCCCGCCTAATTCATTATTAATTAATAAATTTTCAAAATTAGGTACGACTCCAATTAAGCACTTATTCTCCAAAAAATATATATATATATAGTCATCCACAGACACCATGTTTCGACGTTTCACGTCTCATCAGTGTGGCTAGACACAGCAACTACCTCTGACCAGGAGCGAAACCCGAAATATATATATATATATATATATATATATTCAATACTTATTATCATAGTGCTTTAATGATGACATTAACATAAATAATTGATAATGCAAATATAAATTGTTATTATCAAATGATATAAACATTTTCGAATTGTGTAAATTTTGCTTTGAAAATTATTCTCGGAAGTTAATTGTAAATAGACAAGCATACGAAAAATCCAGTTGACACTTCGGATGTAAGATGATGCAATTAATTTAATATTCAATTACTGTTAATTATTCAGATAATTAACAGTAATTAAATATTAAATGAATTCATTAAGTATAATTCATGTGCAAGATCATATTTAATACTTAATTTAATACATTAATTTCATACTGATGATTTAATTCATCTGCAAGATCATTATTTGCTTACGTCAGCATATTTTTAACACACACTATTGCATATTACTCTATATTGTATTTCTATATCATAGTATTATATATTATATCATCATCCAAACTATGGGATAAATAGTATCCCTATTGTTCTTCCACAAGAATGGCTTTGATATTAAATAACCCACGAATATTTATATGCCATTAAACAAAGAAACTAAACATTATATCATTATATCGTATTAGGACACATTGTATATTATATCATTATATCATATTATTGTATATTATAATATAATATCGTATTAGGATACACCATTGCATATTATTGTATATCATAATATTCTATCATATTAAGCATTTAAAAGATTGATTTAAAAAAAAATGAGTATCCAACAAAAGTTTTCAGCATTTTTTGGTTGGTTGGTTTGTTGAGTTTTACGGCATGTCAACCCTTGTTGGGTTATTTTATACCGAAGACATTTTGTTTATTCATTCTTGGTGGGTACTCAATTTCCTGTTTAAACTCAACTCATTTTCTTTTATTTAACCCATAGATGGGATCCTAACAGGTACTACCACTCTAAGTCAGAGTGGAACAGTGAGTAATGGTAGTGAAGGGGTACTCCACATTTCCCAGAACTCCAGAATTGAAACTTCACCATCAGATAGAGCTTAACGTCATACCGAGTACATTAAGATCCTCAGCCACTGCCTTCTAGCACATATATGATAAAAGGGTTAGGGGTTGGGACAATTATCGGCAATTTTTGATTAATTTTTTTATTCATATAAATTCTTCATCAAAATATATCTCCGGATTTTATGACCATAAAGTCTGGTGGATTTAGCTGCAGTATTAGTGTGTGTGTGTGTGTGTTGTGTGTGAGAGAGAGAGAGAGAGAAGAGAGAGAGAGAGAGAGAGAGAGAGAGAGAGAGAGAGAGAGAGAGAGAAGAGGGGGGGCAATAAATGTTTCTTGATCTTACCCGTCCACTACGAGGTCAAAGGTCAGGCAAAAGGAAAAAGGTCGAGCCAAATAAACAGTTAAGGTTGAAAGACTCATAATCAATTGAGACTTGATTTTGCGGATTTTGGTGCGTTTAATTTATATATACTCCCCCCAAAGGAAGCGCGTGGTGTAGTGGTTAAAGTCATGGGAAGTGGACTCGTCGCCCCGAGTTCAAATCCTGGATGTGGCAATTGCATTTCACTTAGCGCTAATACCCTTGGGAAAGGTATGAATCCTACTCTCCCTCCAGCTATGGGTAAATAGTAGGGCAGACTGGGATTTTTAACCTTGGTTAGGCAACCGGTCTAGGAGAAGGAAAACTCTGAATTCAAACCTGTTGAACTCCGCTTAAAAAAATTGACCTTGTGTCAAATCCTGCTCGTGCGGAGGGGTTGGTAAATATATATACTCCCCCCAACACCAAGCAGTTAACTGGAACGAATCGTAAAATAAATATCAAATTTGAATCATCACACTCCCTCTCACTCTATTCTAACCCGTGAAGGAGTCGACGACGACGGAGTGCCTAAATCGGATCATCCAAACAGCAAGGGAGTCTGCCCCTTTTCACTAGCGCTAGACCAAGGAGATTATTTTGAGTCTGAGGTGGAGCGCCACACCTACCATCAGCCATCGAAACCAGAAACCTTGCGATCTAGCGTGTGCTCTACAACCCTAACTAACCGGCCCTGTTATCTATCTCTCTCTTTTTTTTTTT
>CM042162.1:21748810-21771076 GCA_023376005.1 Doryteuthis pealeii | reverse complement strand
TTCAACATCTGAAACATAAACTACATAATTATATTTATATGATGGAAAACAAAAAATATATAAATATCGAAATGTAAATCCATACCTCGTTGATCTCAGTGCCCCCCCACACACACACACACTGTGGGGCGTATGCCACACGTTGGGAACCACTGCTGTGGATTCTAATAGTTTTTGGTTTGGTTGGGTTTTACGGCATGTCAAGCCTTTAGGTTATTTTATGCCGAATACTTCTATTGGTAAAAAAAAATGTTTAAAACAAAGTTTTGAAATAATTTCATTTTTAATGGATAATACAAATTTATTTAACCCATAGATGGGACCCTAACAGGTACTACCACTCCGGGTCAGAGTGGACCGGGAAGCAATGGTGATGAAGGGGTGCTCCACATTCCCCAAACCTCTAAAACTGAAACCTAACCATCAGATAGAGTTTAACGTCATTCTCAGGACATGTAGACCCGCAGCCACCGCCTTCTAGCACCCATATGATAAAAAGGGTTGGGGCTTGCCATAAGGGCAATAGGGTTGGGGCAATCATTCTAATAGTTTTGTATAAGGATTTAATTGAGATCAGACAAAAAGGAAATAGAGATTGGGTAGATTGTGTGGCATTATTTTTCAATAACATATTCCATTCCTGACTATAGATAAGGGGTTCCCAACCTTTTTTGTCACGCCCCACCTAATCACTTCAAAAATTCTATATGTGGTAATATATCATTCTTAGGATTTAAAAAGTGAACACCGTTTGAGCTGAAGAAGTTTAAAACGCCAATATCTTGGTTTAACATCTGAAACATAAATTACATAATTATGTCTACACGATGAAAAACAATTTTTTTTTAAAAATTGAACCCAGACCTCGTTAGTCTCAATTGCTCCACTTCAAAAACTTACAGAAGAGCTAATGTGGAGTACCCCTCTGGCCCGGAGTGGTAGTACCTGTTTGGGTTTTTTTTTTATCTATGGATTAAATAGAAAACAATGAGTTAAAAATGTTGTTTTTTTTAAGATTTTGAAAAGAAAATTGAATACCATCAAGAATGAATAAAACAAAGTGTATTCAGCATAAAATAACCCAACAAGGGTTGACATGCCATAAAATACAACCAACCAACCAGCCAGCCAGCCAGCCAGAAGAAAGAAAGATACCATACGCATTTATTCCTTTAGAGTATGTTGGGGTTTGATTATATCATGTTTCAGTGGGCACCTCGCGTGGTGTAATGGTAAGCGAGCTAGATTAGCAGACCATTGGTAGTGATTTCGATTCTCACTGGGTGCCACACACCTCTGACCGTGTGCCACATCTAAGCTAAACTTAGTAAATAACTATATTATGTTCCATTCTCGGTCTGTTGGCTAAGATCAATGAGTAGTATCTGTTCTTATCAGCTTAATATAACGATATTAAACTGTTTTTTGAAACACGACAAAGAGTTAGGGTCTTGGTCCTCCTTTGCCTTGGTCGGGCCTGGTATTGCAGTACCTCCAGGGTCTCAGCCCAGACATAGGCTGGTTTAGCTCAGTCGGTAGAGCGCCGGCCTTGAAATCGCAAGGTTCTGAGTTCGATTCCGGTCCCTGACAACTCAGCGTATCAGTGGCACAGATTGTGTTATCTGATCTGTGCAGTAAAGTGGGAGCTGACGTAGGTGTGGGCTCTATCTCAGAAAAAAGCAATCTACCGGTCTAGCCTAGCGAAAAGGGAATGACACCCTCGCTGTTTGGTTGATACATACAAAATTCTGGTCTTTAGTTTTAAAGAAATTAATTTATTATTTTTTAAACGTGTACTTATAGTTAGAATTTGTATTATTCGGACTATTGTCCTCATCTTTATTGTTATCTATACAACGTTTCGGATAACAATAAAGATGAGAACAATAGTCCGAATGATATACAGAGGACAAAATTAAAGTTCCTTAAAAAAATCTTGTAAAGCAAACGCAAGACAAAATTATTTTTAGCTACAGAGTGGTGAATACATGAATAAAACTACCTTCATCAGTAGTGAATGCCCCATCTCTAAACCCTTCAATGCTAAGTTGGATAATCTGTGGAATGATTATAAATATTCTGTGGAGTTAAAATGAATATTTATAAGGAACAGCTGACAGGTCTCAGACCTAATATACTAGCTGAAAAGTTATAATTACAAATTATCAAGCCTCATCTCAAAAATTCAGAGAAATTATAACCAAGGAAGCAACTCCTGATTGACTAAAAAGTTGCGTGGGAAAATGAAAAAATTGTGTTAAGTTGAATTGTAAACAATGTACAAAAATGCCGGAATGTAAAGTGCGGCCAAGTATTGTAATACAGTTGATAAAAAGGTAATTAACTTTATCTGTCATTTCTACTCTTATTTATTTGAACAAATGTGCACAGAACCAAAAGTAGTACGGATCATATATACGATACTATCCTTGTTGAGCAGTACTATTTCTATTTTTTTATCCCCCTTTTCAGTTAAGGGTCTGTAAAGCGTTCAAACTACAAGTTTTTCGTGTTACGAGCTGTCACTCGGTCGATCTGTTGAACTAAAAATTTGAGGTACAATCGAGCTTCAGATACGTTTTTAATAAGTTCACTAAAAATTATTTAAGTTTCCAAATATTACGAAATGTATCATTCATTATAAAAAGATAGTTATTTCCTATAACTCCTTACATAAAGAAAGGGGGAACCACTCTTGACGGATAAATTATCTATTTATTTTCCCATTAAACTAACCCTAAACCCTAACACTACCAAACCTAAACCCTAACCCTAACCTCGTCTTCTTTTTCCTAGTAGATCAATAAATAAATAAATACATTTATCAGTCAAGAGTGGTTCCCCTTTGTTTATGTTGGAGTTATAGAAATAACCAAAATATAATAATTAAAACAATATTACAGCAGATAATTCATTTCATTCAATTTTATTCGGCTTTTCCTTTTTTTGTTTAGCTCAGTTGATAGAGCATTTGCCTCGAAAAATACAACCGCTATTCGGTGGGGTGTTAGAATACACCGACTGCACCTCTGCAGAGGAGTAAGAGCTCTCCGATGGGCGCCACCTGCTGGTCGTGGGTAGCGACCTGTAATGCTTAAAAGAATGGAAATCCTGAGGGATGAAGTTAGTCCATGACATACAACACCCACTTAGACCTTACTTAGGCTAGACGGGCGTCGGAGAGGCCCCCCTCTGATCAATCGGATGGCCATGTCAAGTCCTAACACCTATATGATGCCCCAACCTATTGCCCTTGACAACCCCAAGCTTTTTCATCATATTGAGTGCTAGTAGGCAGTGGCTGAGGGGCTTCATGTCCTGGTATGACTTTAAACTCTATCTGATGGTGAGGTTCCAGTTCGGAGGTCTGGGGAAGTGAGGCACCACTTTCATCACCATTGCTCCCTTGTCCACTCTGACTCGGAGTGGTAGTGCCTGTTAAGGTCCCATCTATGGGTTAAATAGAAAAACATAAAAAATTGAGTATCCATTAGAATGATCTTATATTCAAAATAGTGTCGGCATTCAAAGACCACTGAGGTTGATATTGCCGTAAAACAAAACAAACCAAACCAAACCAAAATCGTAAGCACAAAAGTTCGATACAGGCCTTCGTCAACTCAGGCGCATGAGTTGCCATATCTTGCGATCTGTGCTGTAAAGTAGGGAGATGATGGTAGGTGTGGCGCTCCACCTCAGGTCTCAAAACAATCTCCATAGTCTAAGGCTAGTGAAAAGGGGATAGACTTCCCTGCTGTCAGGCTGATAACAATGGGCCACTCCGCCCAACTAAACTTTTAGTTATATACAATTCAGTAATAATTTTTCTATTAAAATACGTAATGAAAAAAAATAGGATGCGTGTAGGGGGCGGATTAATGCATTTCAATTTATTTCAATGGTGAAAATTGATTTGATATACGAGGAAATTACGTTACGAGCGGAACGGATTAAACTCGTATTGGTCAAATACCACTGTACACATAAGTAAATTGTCGGTATCAACCAGACAGCGGGGAGTCTATACTCTTTTCACTAGCGCTAGAGATTGTTTTTGCGTCTGAGGTGGAACGCCACACCTACCATCAGCTTCTTATTTTACCGCACAGATCTCTGTGCTAATAAACACTGACGTTGGCGAGGCCCGTATCGAACCCGAAACTTTGATTTGTAGCGGACGCTCTATCGACTGAACTACAGCACTAACACAGAAAACAGGGACGCAGGAGCTCTCGTAAAAGACAAATCATGTTGGGTGTTGGATAATAGGTCAGGCAGGTCAGATCATGTTTGCCTTTGCCTTAAAATTACAAGGTACCATTGTATATTCTTATAGAACTGCAGGACCTGTGGCATATACCACAGTATGAGAATTTGATTATTACAAGATGCATATGTTTACTTAAGAGCTATTGCTAATAGTTCAATGATAAAAAGTATAATAATCTTGATTAACTCTTCTTTTACGTTTCTTTCCTTTCCTTCTTTTAATCTTTTCATTATGTTCGCGTTCAAACAGATTAGCGTTATCACTTCCGCACGCTCATCCCTTCTATCTTTCCTCTAATCTCTTTCTTTCTTTCTTATTATATTTTCTGTGTAGCATTCCTTTTTCTTCCCTTCTTTTTTTTATAGTAAAAACGGAGGGTGCATTATTTAGCTGAGTTGGCGACATTCATAAAAAATAAGAAATCTCTCTCCTCTCTCTCTCTCTCTCTCTCTCTCTCCTCTCTCTCTCTCTCTCTCTCTCTTTCAGTAGTTTTCATTATGTCCGATAGAAACAGATTAGCGTTATCGCTTCCGAACGCTCACCCTCCTCTCTCTATCTTTACCCTATCCTCTGTCTTTTTCTTTCTTTCTTCTTATTATATTTTTGTGTGTAGCGTGTCCTTTTTCTTCCCTTTCTTTCGGAACGGCCCATTATTTAGCTGAGGTGACGACACTCATAAGATATAAGAATTCGGCGGATAAGCAACATAAGTAAGTAAAGTCCTCGGGGCGGCTTGATGTCGGTATCAGCCAGACAGCGAGGGAGCCTTTTCACTAGCGCTAGACGAAGGAGATTACTTCACCGTCTGAGGTGGAGCGCCACACCTACCATCAGCTCCTCACTTTACCGCACAGATCCCTGTGCTACTTATACGCTGAGTTAGAGAGTGCCGCCGGTATCGAAACAGGAATCTTGTGGTTCATAGTCGGACGCTCTACTGACTGAGCTAAACCGGCCCTTAAAGCGTAAAGAAATATCTTTAAGAATTCTTAAAATCCGCTTTCCTACAAAATATTAGGTTATTTCCTATAAATCTAACATAAACAAAGGGGAACCACTCTTGACTGATAAATTATTTATTTATTTTCCCATTAAACTAATCCTAAACCCTAACCTTAAACCCTAACTCTAACCCTAACCCTAACCCCGTCTTTTTTTTTCTAGTAGATCAATAAATGAATAAAAAATTTATCACTTAAGAGTGGTTCCCCTTTGATTATGTTAGACTTATAGGAAATAGCCAAATAATATTTGGGTTAATATTTTCCCTAATTTAGAAAGTGTCAGTTTAGGTCTGTTGAGATTCTGGGTTCGAAGTTGACGGTAGGTGTGACGCTCTACCTCAGCCGAAAAAAATTCTCCCTGGTCTAACGCTAGGGAAAAGGAGATAGACTCTCTTGCTGTTTGTCTGATACCGAGAATAGCGTCACTTCGACGCCTTTTTTTTTTTCAAATATATATATTTACTTTTCTCTTCATACTATATACTTCCTTTGCAAAAGTAGCTTTTTTTAATTCAAGGGAGATAAATTTCTATTATTACTCGTAGTTGTTTCCCTTATATTATTTTTAAAATCAATATTTCACGATAATAAAACAGGATTCATCAGCATCATTATGTTTACTGACATATGGATTTCCCATGACTCTCTCCGCAACCCGTCCCTATCGATCAATCCTCCTGACAGTCCTCCTCACGAATTCAATATCCATGCAGAGTTGATCGATAGGGAACGGGTTGCGGAGAGAGAGTCATGGGAATCCATAATGTCAGTAAGACATAATGATGCTGATGAATCCGTTTTATTATCGTGAAATATTGATTTTAAAAATAATATAAGGGACAACTACGAGTAAATAATAGAAATTTTATCTCCCGTGAATTAAAAAAAGCGACTTTTTGCAAAAGAAGTTACATAGTATGAAGAGAAAATGTAATATATATATTTTTGAAAAAAAAAAAAGGCGTCGAAGGACTATTCTCGGATCAGACAAACAGCCAAAGAGTCTATCTCCTTTTCCTAGCGTTAGACCAGGAGAATTTTTTTCGCTGAGGTAGAGCGTCCACACCTACCGTCAACTTCGAACCCAGAATCTTCAACAGACCTTAAACTTGACACTTTCTAAATTAGGAAAATATTAACCCAAATATTATTTGGCTATGCCTATAAGTCTAACATTAATCAAAGGGGAACCACTCTAAGTGGATAAATTTTTTATTCATTTATTGATCTACTAGAAAAAAAAAGACGGGGTTAGGTCTAGGGTTAGAGTTAGGGTTTAAGGTTAGGGTTTAGGATTAGTTTAATGGAAAATAAATAAATAATTTATCAGTCAAGAGTACTTCCCCTTTTGTTTATGTCTAGATTTATAGGAAATTAACCTAATATTTTGTAGGAAGCGGATTTTAAGAATTCTTATATCTTTACGCTTTAAGGGCCGGTTTGCTCAGTCAGTAGAGCGTCCACTATGAACCACAAATTCCTGTTTCGATACCGGCGGCACTCTCTAACTCAGCGTATTAAGTAGCACAGGATCTGTGCGGTAAAGTGAGGAGCTTGATGTAGGGTGGCGGCTCCACCTCCAGAGCGGTGAAGAATCTCCTTCGGCTAGCGCTACGTGAAAAGGCTCCCTCGCTGTCTGGCTTGATAAAAAACCGAAACATCAAGCCGCCCCGAGGACTTTACTTCCTTATGTTGCTTATCCGCCGAATCTTATATCTTATGAGTGTCGTCACCTCAGCTAAATAATGGCGCCGTTCCGAAAGAAAGGGAAGGAAAAAGTACACGCTACACACAAAAAATATAATAAGAAAGAAGAAAGAAAGAAAGACAGAGGAGGATAGGGTAAAGAATAGAGAGAGGAGGTGAGCGTTCGGAAGCGATAACGCTAATCTGTTTCTATCGGACATAATGAAAAACTTGAAGAGAGAGAGAGAGACGAGAGAGAGAGAGAGATAGAAAGGAGAGAGAGAAGAGAGATTCTTATTTTTATGAATGTCGCCAACTCAGCTAAATAATGCACCCTTCCGTTTTTACTATAAAAAAAAGAAAAGGGAAGAAAAAGGAAATGCTACACAGAAAATATAATAAGAAAGAAAGAAAGAGATTAGAGGAAAGATAGAAGGGATGAGCGTGCGGAAGTGATAACGCTAATCTGTTTGAACCGAACATAATGAAAAGATTAAAAGAAGGAAAGAAAGAAAAACAGTAAAAGAGAGTTAAATCAAGATTATTATACTTTTTACATATTGAACTATTTAGCAATAGCTCTTAAGTAAACATATGCAATCTTGTAATAATCAAATTCTCATACTGTGGTATATCCACAGGTCCTGCCAGTTCTATAAGAATATACAATGGTACCTTGTAATTTTAAGGCAAAGGCAAACATGATCTGACCTGCCTGACCTATTATCCCAACACCCAACATGATTTGTCTTTTACGAGAGCTCCTGCGTCCCTGTTTCTGTGTTAGTGCTAGTAGTTCAGTCGATAGAGCGTCCGCTAACAAATCACAAGTTTCCGGGTTCGATACGGGCCCTCGCCAACTCAGTGTATTATTAGCACAGAGATCTGTGCGGTAAAATAAGAAGCTGATGGTAGGTGTGGCGTTCCACCTCAGACGCAAAAACAATCTCTAGCGCTAGTGAAAAGAGTATAGACTCCCCCGCTGTCTGGTTGATACCGACAATTTACTTATGTGTACAGTGGTACTTTGACATACGAGTTTAATCCGTTCCGCTCGTAACGTAATTTCCTCGTATATCAAATCAATTTTCACCATTGAAATAAATTGAAATGCCATTAATCCGCCCCCCTACACGCAAATCCTATTTTTTTCATTACGTATTTTTTAAATAAGAAAAATATTACTGAATTGTATAAACTAAAAAAGTTTAGTTGGCGGAGTGGCCCATTGTTATCAGCCTGACAGCAAGGGAGTCTATCCCCTTTTCACTAGCCTTAGACTATGGAGATTGTTTTGAGACTGAGGTGGAGCGCCACACCTACCATCATCTCCCTACTTTACAGCACAGATCCAAGATATGCAACTCATGCGCTGAGTTGACGAAGGCCTGTATCGAACTTTGTTGCTTACGATTTTGGTTTGGTTTGGTTTGTTTTGTTTTACGGCATATCAACCTCAGTGGGTCATTGAATGCCGACACTATTTTGAAATAAAGATCATTCTAAATGGATACTCAATTTTTTTATGTTTTTCTATTTAACCCATAGATGGGACCTTAACAGGCACTACCACTCCGAGTCAGAGTGGACAAGGGAGCAATGGTGATGAAAGTGGTGCTCCACGTTCCCCAGACCTCCGGAACTGGAACCTCACCATCAGATAGAGTTTAAAGTCATACCCAGGACATGAAGCCCCTCAGCCACTGCCTACTAGCACTCATATGATGAAAAAAAGCTTGGGGTTGTCACAAGGGCAATAGGGTTGGGGCAATCATATAGGTGTTAGGACTTGACATGGCCATCCGATTGATCAGAGGGGGGCCTCTCCGACCGCCCGTCTAGCCTAAGTAAGGGTCTAAGTGGGGTGTTGTATGTCATGGACTACTCATCCCTCAGGATTCCATTCTTAAGCATTACAGGTCGCTACCCACGACCAGCAGGTGGCCCCAATCGGAGAGTCTTACTCCTCTGCAGAGGTGCAGTCGGTGTATTCTAACACCCCACCGACATAGCGGTTGTATTTTCGAGGCAAATGCTCTATCAACTGAGCTAAACAAAAAAAAGGAAAAGCCGAATAAAATTGAATGAAATGAATTATCTGCTGTAATATTGTTTTAATATTTATATTTTGGTTATTTCCTATAACTCCAACATAAACAAAGGGGAACCACTCTTGACTGATAAATGTATTTATTTATTTATTGATCTACTAGGAAAAAAGAAGACGAGGTTAGGGTTAGGGTTTAGGGTTAGGGTTAGTGTTAGGGTTTAGGGTTAGTTTAATGGGAAAATAAATAGATAATTTATCCGTCAAGAGTGGTTCCCCTTTCTTTATGTAGGAGTTATAGGAAATAACCTATCTTTTTATAATGAATGATACATTTCGTAATAAATTTGGAAACTTAAATATTTTTAGTGAACTTATTAAAAACGTATCTGAAGCTCGATTGTACCTCAAATTTTAGTTCTCAACAGATCGACCGAGTGACAGCTCGTAACACGAAAAACTTGTAAGTTTGAACGCTTTACAGACCCTTAACTGAAAAAGGGGGATAAAAAAATAGAAATAGTACTGCTCACAAAGGATAGTATCGTATATATGATCCGTACTACTTTTGGTTCGTGCACATTGTTCAAATAAATAAGAGTAGAAATGACAGAATAAAGTTAATTACCTTTTTATCAACTGGTATTACAATACTTGGCCGCACTTTACATTCCGGCATTTTTACATTGTTTACAATTCAACTTAACACAATTTTTCATTTTCCACGCAACTTTTTAGTCAATCAGGAGTTGCTTCCCTTGGTTATAATTTCTCTGAATTTTTGAGATGAGGCTTGATAATTTGTATTATAATATCTTTTCAGCTAGTATATTAGGTCTGAGACCTGTCAGCTGTTCCTTATAAATATTCATTTTAACTCCACAGAATATTTATAATCATTCCACAGATTATCCAACTTAGCATTGAAGGAGTTTAGAGATGGGGCATTCACTACTGATGAAGGTAGTTTATTCCATGTATTCACCACTCTGTAGCTAAAATAATTTTGTCTTGCGTTTGCTTTACAAGATTTTTTAAGGAACTTTAATTTATGTCCTCTTGTATATCATTCGGACTATTGTTCTCATCTTTATTGTTATCCGAAACGTTGTATAGATAACAATAAAGATGAGGACAATAGTCCGAATAATACAAATTCTAACAATAAGTACACGTTTAAAAAATAATAAATTAATTTCTTTTAAAACTAAAGACCAGAATTTTGTATGTATCAACCAAACAGCGAGGGTGTCAATTCCCTTTTCGCTAGCGCTAGACCAGGTAGATTGCTTTTTCTGAGGTAGAGCACCACACCTACCGTCAGCTACCCACATTACTGCACAGATCAGATAACACAATCTGTGCCACTCATACGCTGAGTTGTCAGGGACCGGAATCGAACTCAGAACCTAGCGATTTCAAGGCCGGCGCTCTACCGACTGAGCTAAACCAGCCTATGTCTGGGCTGACCCCTGGAGGTACTGCAATACCAGGCCAGACCAAGGCAAAGGAGGACCAAGACCCTAACTCTTTGTCGTGTTTCAAAAAACAGTTTAATATCGTATATATTAAGCTGATAAGAACAGATACTACTCATTGATCTTAGCCAACAGACCGAGAATGGAACATAATATAGTTATTTACTAAGCTTAGCTTAGATGTGGCACACGGTCAGAGGTGTGGGGCACCCAGTAAGAATCGAAATCACTACCAATGTTCTGCTAATCTAGCTCGCTTACCATTACACCACGTGAGGTGCCCAATGGAACATAATATAATCAAACCCCAACATACCCTAAAGGAATAAATGCATATGTTATCTTTCTTTCTTCTGACTGGCTGGCTGGCTGGTTGGTTGGTTGTATTTTATGGCATGTCAACCCTTGTTGGGTTATTTTATGCTGAATACACTTTGTTTTATTCATTCTTGATGGTATTCAATTTTCTTTTCAAAATCTTTTTTTAAAAAACATTTTAACTCATTGTATTTTATTTAATCCATAGATAAAAAAAACCTAAACAGGTACTACCACTCCGGGTCAGAGTGGACCCGGGATTAATAGCGATGAAGGGGTACTCCACATTAGCTCTTCTGTAAGTTTTTGAAGTGGAGCAATTGAGACTAACGAGGTCTGGGTTTAAATTTTAAAAAAAAAATGTTTTTCATCATGTAGACATAATTGTATAATTTATGTTTCAGATGTTAAACCAAGATATTGGCGTTTTAAACTTCTTCAGCTCAAACGGTGTTCACTTTTTAAATCCTAAGAATTATATATTACCATATATAGAATTTTGAAGTGATTAGGTGGGGCGTGACAAAAAAAGGTTGGGAACCCCTTATCTACAGTCAGGAGACAATCTACCCAATCTCTATTTCCTTTTTGTCTGATCTCAATTAAATCCTTATATAAACTATTAGAATGATGGTCCCAACCCTATTGCCCTTATGGCAAGCCCTAACCCTTTTTATCATATGGGTGCTAAAAGGCGGTGGCTGAGGGTCTACATGTCCTGAGAATGACGTTAAACTCTATCTGATGGTTAGGTTTCAGTTTTGGAGGTTTGGGGAATGTGGAGACCCCTTTATAACCATTGCTCCCTGGTCCACTGACCGGAGTGGTTACAATCTATAAATAGAAAAAACATGAGTTGAACTAAAATTGTATTATCCATTAAAATGAAATTATTTCAAAACTTTGTTAGCATTAAACATTTTTTTTTACCAATATAAGTATTCGGCATAAAATAACCCAAGGGGTTGACATGCCGTAAAACCCAACCAAACCAAAAACTATTAGAATCCACAGCAGTGGTTCCCAACGTGTGGCATACGCCCCACAGTTGTGTGTGTGTGTGGGGGGGCACTGAGATCAACGAGGTATGGGTTTACATTTTCGATATTTATATATTTTTTGTTTTCCATCATGTAAATATAATTATGTAGTTTATGTTTCAGATGTTGAACGAATTGGCATTTTAAATTTCTTCAGCTCAAACGGATTTTCACTTTTTGAATTATGAGGATTATACATTAACTTATCGTTGGTATCCTTCCGTTTGCGAGAGATGAAGGCGTAGTGTCAATATGTGTTTTTTTTAATCTACGTAGCCTGGGCGGATTGATATGGAGGATGTTCTGTTGCACAAGTAGCAGAACACCCTCTCCACACTGCCACTGTGGTCTAAAGTAAAGACAAGAAACTAATGCAGTTTGGCAACAGCAGTGTCACAGAAGTTGTTGTGTCACTGAAATTCAGCGTTACTCCACCTTAGGGACTCCGGCTCCGGATTTGTTTTCGGGGTTTACTCCCTACCCTTTCCTCGGGATCATGTAAAGCCGCTCGACAGCAATGGTTTTAAAACAGACGCCTCCTTGTGCTAGATGGGTTGGCGGCCAGGGTCAAGGAACCGCATCTAACCAATTTGGGGGTTTATGTATATAGTAAGTACCCCAGTCTTATCACTGTCAGTGTGTATGGTCATTGGCTGTCGTAGAACTCGTCCGCTCTTTTCTAGCTCCTGATTGTTTTTGTTTTGGGGGAAATTAGGTTTTTATAGGTGATTAAGTGGGGAATGGAAAAAAAAGGTTGGGAGCTCCTAGTTTAAAGCATCATAATTGTCCTCTCGTTTTAACTTGTCAGTGAGATCGGATAAGTTAAAACGACAATTCTTCCAAGCTGTAGTTGTATCAGTGCTGCTGTATGGCTGCACCACTTGGACCCTAACGAGGCGCCTTGAGAATAAGATAAAAGAGAGCTGTACAAGAATGCTGCGTGCAGTCTTGAACAAGTCGTGGAAACAGCACCCCACAAGATAGGGGGCAGGTGGCCGTACAGCTGCTATCTCACAAACTATCGGACAAGATGTACTGGACATTTCTGGAGGGGCAAGGACGAATTCATAAGCGACGTTCTCCTGTGAAAGCCAACACATGGACATGCTAATGTGGGCCGCTCAGCAAGGACTTACATTGACCAACTCGGATCCAACGCGGATACTGGATGCTGTGCAGAGGACCTCCATGGGACAATGAATGATAGAGCAGGTTGGCGAGAGATTGTCATAGATATCAGTGCTAATTGTGCAACATGATGATGATGATGAATTGTCAACTGATGGTTACTAATTGGTCTCAACTAAGATGCCATTTATACTAAAGTTCTTTAAAAAGAGAGCAGCATAATTACCATGTTGCTCTTCTGAGTAGTAAAAAGAGAAGGAATGGTATATGGGTTCTTTGAGGCGCGTGGTCTAATGGTCAGAGTCGTAGGAAACGAACACGTCAACCCGAATCAACTCGTCGAAGCTGTTTGCATTTCACATGGCGCTAGGTATAAATCCGATTCTTCCACCTGCTATGGGTAAATAGCATGACAGACTGGGCTCTTTAACCATGGCTAGGTAACCGGTCTAGGAGAAGGAAAACTCTGAATTCAAACCTGTTAAACTCCGCTTAAGAAATTGACCTTGTGCCACATCCTGCTCGTGCGGAGGGGTTGGTAAATATATATATGAGGTCTTTGATCCATTTATTTATTTCCTTTTTGAGTCTTAAAGTCGATCTCTTAAAGTATGATGGATTACAACAATGGCGTCATCTTCAACCCAGAAAAAAAAATTCATTTTGTGGAAAAGGAGGTGGAATTCGCCGGATTTCCCAGTAACGGAAGATGGGATTTAACCCACTGAGATAATGATGGAGGCAATATCGATCTTCTCGGTTTAGCTCAGTCGGTACAGCGTCCGTCTAGGAAACACAAGTTTCCGGGTTCGATACCGGCCCTTGCCAACTCAGCGTATGAGTAGCACAGGGGTCTGTGCAATAAAGTGAGGAGCTGATGGTAGGTGTGGCGCTCCACCTCAGACGCAGAAACAATCTCCTTGGTGTAGCGCTAGTGAAAAGGGGGTAGACTCACTCGCTATCTGGCTGATACTAACATTAGGCCGCCCCGGTGACTGACACCTATGAACATGAATGTCAGTTCCTGGTTCAGATTGGGGAACAAAGTGTCCAACGCAATACGAATAAAAATACATAGACAATAATAAAGTACAATTGAATTACAGGTCAATTTAGTGACCTTTATACTAATATTTACACAGTCGATTATAGTAATAATATATACTGAACATGGTATTTATAAATGTAGGTATTAAATTCCTTACTTGCAACGGTTCTTCCGTTAGGCGCTTGGTGGCATTGCAAGAGGTGATATGAAAGAGGAGAGCCAAAGTCAAAGGTCCCTTTTTCCATCCTCTATCCTCGAGAGAACAACATGCATCAGTTGTTTCTCCTGTCCACAGGACGGAGGGGGGGGTCGAGCCTTATTTAAATCCATGGTGGGAGGTAAGAAAAATATCTACTTCCAGTCAAAAATCGACGAAGAACATTGGTTGCTTGGTGGTAGGGAATATATTCTAGTCGATTCCCCACTCTCCAAGGACCAATATTAGCATTAGTATATCCGTGATATACTAACGTTGAACACAACGGAAGGAAAGACAAGATACATAATTTGTACACGCCAAGAACATTTAACGTTCTATATCCACAATGTATAATACTAGCAGGACCTGTGGATATACCCAATATGATAATTTAATTATTACTGTTATAGGTGATACACCCTATAAGACTAATGGAATGCGCCGACGGGTTACTATAAGTAACAGGGACAATTGTGGCTTGAGAGTACGCCAATGCGAGTCAACTCACAATTCTATTTGTCGGACGTAATTCCCACTTCTCTGTATTGTATTTGTCTACCTTTTTGTTAATACATTTTCCTACATTTGTTACCCGTCGTTTTGTTCTTATTTGACCCCTTAAAACCTCACAACAATTACAACGTTTGATATGTTTACTCAAGAGCTGTTGCTAAATAGTTCAAGATGTAAAATGTATATTAATCTTGATTTAACTCTCACTCTCACTCTTTTTTGTTTCTTTCCTTATCTTAATATTTTCATCATGCTCAATTGAAACAGATTAGCGTTATTGCTTCCGCGCGCTCGCCACCTTTTTCTATCTTTACCTTTCTTTCTTTCTTTCTTTCTTATTGTACATTTATCTGTGTAGCATGTCCTTTTTTCTTGCCTCTCTTTCTTTATAATAAAAACGGAATGGTCCATTATTTAACTGATGTGACGACCCTCATGAGAAATAAAAATCTGGCGGATAAGCAATATCAGCTAATCAGGTTTACATTTTTGCATTTCATCTTGAATGATTTGTACGGTCTCATTTTTAACCAGAGTGTGTTACAAGATGATAACGGCCGTACAATTAAGGAACACGAGTATAAATATATAGATATGTGGTATTTGTCGGCATTCAATGACCCACTGAGGTTGATATGCCGTAAACCAAACCAAACCAAACAATCCAGAACCAGTCGAAAACAAAATAGTTGTTTCAAGAGTGGAGTAAATCATGAGTAACACGTTTCTTAACAACATGTAGCTGAATATTGTAGCAGATGAGTATTCCAGTTTGGTTTGGTGTCTTTGTTTTAATGGCATATCAACCTTCGTGGGTTACTTAATGCCAAAGCTATCCTTTTTAGCATAACAGTAGTGGTACTATTTAACCCATAGCTGGGGGATGAGGTCTGGTTTGGTTTCTCTGTTTTAATGGCATATCAACCTTCGTGGGTTATTTAATGCCAAAGCCATCCTTTTTATTAGAACAGTAGTGGTACTATT
Organism: Doryteuthis pealeii; assembly: GCA_023376005.1. Classification (NCBI taxonomy): domain Eukaryota; kingdom Metazoa; phylum Mollusca; class Cephalopoda; order Myopsida; family Loliginidae; genus Doryteuthis; species Doryteuthis pealeii. The sequence goes on along the minus strand of CM042162.1, from coordinate 21,755,361 downwards.
TAACCCATAGCTGGGGGATGAGGTCTGGTTTGATTTCTTTGTTTTAATGGCATATCAACCTTGTACGTACCTTTTTTCTGTTCATTGAACAGAATGGAGACTTTGTCTCCAACTCCAGCGATGGACTTTATCTCTCCTTGTGATTCAAACCTAAAGGCAACATACTTAGACAACCAGCGACAAGTAAGAATTTTACCATTTCTGTACCCCTGCTTGTTCATGGAACAATGTGTGTACGTTTTATCCATTGGAACATGTTTGTATATTCTTGTTAATACTTTTTGTATATATATTGTGTATGTTTTGAATGTTCCTGTATTTGTAAATGAGCTTATTCTGTCCTTCCTTTTGTTTATTCAGTATTAATGTATCAATTGATATACTAATGCTAATATTGGACATTGGTAGGTGGGGAATACGACTAAATATCATACCTAGCACCAACCAAGCCTATAAAATTAACAGAGTTATACACAAAAGCCTCGGTTTTTTAACCTTTATTTGCAATGGAGCCTGAACAAGACATACCACTGAACTCAAGACATTTTAACGTTTTTGTACCCTTTTCATATACTGCTTGTTCATGGAACGATACGTGTATATCTTATCAATTGGAACATGTTTGTATGTTCTTGTTAATACTTCTTGTATGCATATTATGTATGTATTAAATGATCCGATTTGTATAAATGAACTTGTCTTGTTTTTCCTTCTGTCTATTCAGTTAGTATATCATTGGATGTTCTAATGCTAATATCGGACCTTATGTTACATAATTATTAGTTACCTAATATTTATGTGCAATAGTGTAGAAAACAAGATGGCGTTTTAAGTGCAGCTGACGGCCTTGAAGATTGAGTGACAAGGCTTGACCTCAGTCCTAACCCTATCTTCCGGAGATAGCCGTGAGAACCGGTAGAGAGGACCCTCTCTTCCGGTTTAGATAGTAAGCAAGTTTCAGTCAGAAGGTAGCAGCGAGCTCGAAGGGGTAAGTCGCGTTATACGCGCGTCCTCTCATCTGCACAGATTGTCTAGTCGGGGATTTAAAAATAAAGTAAGATCAAAGCAATCGGAGTCTTGTGTTATTACCTCTAAAAACTAACAATGACACAGTTCTTATAAAGAGAAATCCCCAATAGAAGACCAGACCCGAAGTCCCCAAAAAAGACCAGACCTTAGAAGATTCCAGACCAAGACAAGATGTTATAAGATTCCAAAGACGGCCAGAAGAATAGAGTAAGAAAGAAGTAAGTAAAGAAGTAAAGAAGAAGGGTATGTAACACTTAGTGAGTGTGTACACGATTAAATATCTCCTACTTAGCATCAACATCCCCAGTACTATCATCAACTCAATACCATCGAAACTCTTCACATCTCAGAGTTATAATTTCTGTCAGAACGACCATGAATATAGAATTAGCGATAAAACTGGATTTATGGAATATCTGCGCAATTTCTTTTCTTTTTTTAAAAGTTCGATTTTAGTTCTTTAATCGATATAGTTGCCGAATTGTATTGTAAAATAGGATCGATTGTGACATTGATTAACCAAGCCTATAAAATTAACAGAGTTATACACAAAAGCCTCGGTTTTTTTAACCTTTATTTGCTATGGAGCCTGAACAAGACAACCACTGAAGACATTTTAACGTTTTTGTACCCTTTTCATATACTGCTTGTTCATGGAACAATATGTGCACATTTTATCCATTGGAACATGTTTGTATATTCTTGTTAATACTTATTGTATGCATATTATGTATGTATTAAATGATCCGATTTGTATAAATGAACTTGTCTTTCCTTCTGTCTATTCAGTTAATATATCATTGGATGTTCTAGATCTAATATCGGACCTTAGTGAGTGTGTACACGATTAAATATCTCCTACTGAGCATCAACATCCCCAGTACTATCATCAACTCAATACCATCGAAACTCTTCATATCTCAGAGTTATAATTTCTGTCAGAACGACCATGAATATAGAATTAGCGATAAAACTGGATTTATGGAATATCTGTTCATTTTCTTTTCTTTTTTTTTAAAGTTCGATTTTAGTTCTTTAATCGATAGAGTTGCCGAATTGTCTTGTAAAATAGGGTCGATTGTGGCATTGATTAAAATCCTAATTCCATCGGCAGTGTAATCCGATTTTGAAAATATTTCCGCTTGGTTGGTCTTTGTTTGCAAAGCTCATGAATCAACATGAAACACCAACACCATCATCATCATCAGCAACATAAAAAACAACAACAACAATGGCTACAACAATGACAGCAGCAGCAGCAGCAGCAGCAACAACAACTAATGTGGGCGATTTATTTTATTTCTTAATTACAAGTTTTATGGCAAATCGATAATTTAAAATCAGAACGAGATAATCGATCTATTTCTTATCATTATTATTTTTCATTTTTTATTTATTCTACGTCATTTTATTTGTTTTGTTCAACTCTGTTGGATATCTCGATACATTTTTATTGTCTAGTGTCTGAGGGTGGGCGGAGGGTGGTCGTGCAGGAAATTTGGTTCTGGAGGAGATTTGTTGAGTGAAAATATAAAGAGACTGCAGACAAAGTCTTTAGATTAGAAGAAAATTAACTTTTTTTTGATAAAACAAAATTGTGCGTACTTATTTATACATATACTAGAAGTATAAAAATGACCTTGTGTTAAGCCGATTTGGTGGGAAGGCAGGAATATTTTTTTCGTCTCGGTAGAGGAAATGACATCACATATTACTTTGTCGTTAATTGTTTTATTTTCGTAGTTTCATAAGGACACACACACACACACACACACACACATATACACACATACACACATACACACACACACACACCCACACTCACACGCACACACACACACACACTCACACACATACAAACACACACACACTCACACACACAAACACACACACATACACACACCACACACTCACACACAAACACACACAGACACACTCACACACACACACGCACTCACATACACACACAAACACACACACATACACACACACACTCACACACAAACACACACACACACACACACACACAACACACACACACACACACACACACACACACACACTCACATACACACACAAAACACACACACACACACTCACACACACACACACACACCAACAATTGCACTTTGAATATATAGATTTATATACACATGGCCAGTTTCTTAAGCGGAGTTTAGCAGGTTTGAATTTAGAGTTTTCCTTCTCCTTGACTGGTTGCTTAAACAAGGTTAAAGAGCCCAGTCTGTCTTACTATTTACCAATAGCCTGGGGGATAATTATGTGAACTGTAGGATCAATATTTGAAATAGCATGATTCTCATGACCCTAGATATACCCGTATATATATATATATATATATATATATATATATATATATATATATATATATATATAAGTTAAAAGAAAGGAAATGAATCCGACGGTATGAGTATAGATAAAAGGATATGAAAACAATACAATATGCTGTTGTTTTCACTTTAACAGCATATTGTGTTGTTTTCATATAATTTTATCTATACTTATATATATATATATAATATATATATATATATATATATATATATATATATATAAAATATTAGAATTCGAAGGCAATACAATGCATATAAAAAAAAAAGACAAAAAGATGTTTTTTATGTCTTATCGATTTCGAAGCAAGAGCTTCATCATCGGAGTTTATTTTCTGAAAATAAACTCTGATGATGAAGCTCTTGCTTCGAAATCGATAAGACATAAAAAAACATCTTTTTGTCTTTATTTTTTTATACGCATTGTATTGCCTTCGAATTCTAATATTTTATAACATACTTAACAATGCTTCAAGCAAATTACCAATTACTTTTATATATATATATATATATATATATATATATATATATAGTGACTGCCACTTGATTTCCCAAGAAAGCCATCCGTAGTAACTACAGAAGGATTCTGCGTGCAGTCCTGAACTAATCCTAGAAACAGCGCCCCACAAAAGCCAGCTGTATGGCCACTTACTTCCTATCACACAAATCACCCAAGTAAGATGGATAAAACACGCTGGAAACTGCTGGAAAAGTAAGGACGAACTCATAAGTGACGTTTTCCTGTGGACATTTACCCAATGATACACCAGAGCGGGCCCACCAGCAAAGACATCGATCAGCTCTGTACGGATAATGGATGTCGTGAGGAGGCCTTGCCAGGAGGGATGACCGAGAGAGAGAGAGAGAAAGAGAGAAGAGAGAGAGAGAGAGAGAGAGAAGAGAGAGAGAGAGAGAGAGAGAGAGAGAGAGAGAGAGAGAATCCTGGAAATCCGTGCTGTCAGCGCGACATGATGATAAGTGACATTTATCTTTAGGCTGCAGGTTCAATCCTGGTCAAAAGCAACTGTAACATAGAATGATAATTAACACAGCTTAACACTTGTACACAGTCATGGTTATTGGAATGAGAACAGTATGCCACCGTGGATTGAATAAAAGGTTAGGTTCAAAGCTCCCGATTACGACAAGAATATTCCCGAGTTTGAAGAGGAGGTTTCCGAATTCAAGAAGGTTCCCGAGTCTGACAAGAGATACCTTAAGAATGCCGGAACGTTGTACAGATAACAATACAGATGAGGATAATAGTCCGAATAAATCCAAATAATCCAAATTATCAAGCCTCATCTAAAAAATTCAGAGAAAAACAAATCTTACTGCAATTCAAATATATCCATGTTTTTTTTTTTCAAATAAGAAAAAGATTTTTGCTTGGTGAAAATTTCATTGTTCTAAAGTCAAGATGACTTAAACATCTAAATTATATTTCTATTTTTATTTAATATTGCAATTAAGAAAAATAAAAGTTTATAAACAGCTCTTATCGCAATTCCAATATATACGTGAATATTTTTGTATAAAAAACGACGTTAACTTGGTTAAAATGTTCGATGTTCTAAAGTAAGGTTTTACTTAAATGTCTAAATTACATTCCCATTATTTTTCCAGTATTATTTCTTGTCACCTTGAAAAGAGCCGAACATAATTACTTGAGCAGAGACACCGCCCCACCCCCCAGAACCTTCTTTCAAAATGATTAATCAAACTGTTATTTCCTTCATCGCATTGCGGGAATAGTTTTTTGTTTCAGTTCGGAGGAGCCGGCTTTTCGGTCAAATGAAGAGTTGTGACAAAAAAGAAAAAGGATATGAAGTCCAGGGGGACTGATTAGCGCCACTAAGTCGGGGGATAAAAATTCTGAATGGCTTTAGGCGACATTGTGATGGGAAATTCCAGTAGAGAACGGGTCTCTATCAATTTCTCATCCGCGATCTCTCATTATAAGAAAGAAAAAAATACAAACAAAAAACAAAAAAAACCCCAACATTTTCACATATCTATCTATCTATCTATCTATCTATCTATTTATCATAGTCTATTCATATCTATCTATCTATCTATCTATCTATCTATCTATCTATATATATATATATATATATATATATATATATATATATATATATATATATATCACAGTCTATTCATATCTATGTATCTATCTATCATAGTCTGGTCAGATCTATCTATCACAGTCTATTCATATATATCTATCACAGCCTATTCATATCTATCTATCTATCTATCTATCTATCACAGTCTATTCATATCTATCTATCTACCTATCCATGTATCTATCTATCAGTCTATTCATATCTATCTATCTATCTATCTATCACAGTATATTCATATCTATCTATCTACCTATCCATCCATCTATCTATCTATCTATCTATCTATCTATCTATCTATCTATCTCTCAGTCTATTCATATCTATCTATCTATCTATCTATCACAGCATATTCATATCTATCTATCTACCTATCCATCTATCTATCTATCAGTCTATTCATATCTATCTGTCTATCTATCACATTCTATTCATATCTATCTCTCACAGTCTATTTATATCTATCTATCTATCTATCTATCTTTCTATCTATCTTTCACAGTCTATTAATATCTCTCTCTGTCGTTTTCTGTCTGTCTGTCTGTCTCTGTCTGTCTGTCTGCCTGTCTCTCTTTTCTCTCTCTCTCTCTCTCTCTCTCTCTCTCTCTCTCTCTATATATATATATATATATGCGTGTGTGTGTGTGTGTGGTTGAGCACTTTGGGGTGATTTCGCTGATGACCGCCAATTAAAGCGTAAAATGCAACGCTCTCCTATAAAAGGAATGGAACACTCTATGACGACCTTTACATACATACAGATGTGTGTATTAAAACAGTTAAAATCCCCTTCGCATTCCGTGGGTGACGATGGCCGAGCGGTTAAGCTATCCGACTGCTGCTGAATCGATTGTAGTTCTATCCCGGCTGTAGGTAGCTCACGGAATGTCTAGCCACACTGAAGAGACTTGATAAGTCGAAACACGTATCTGTGAATGACGATATATATATATATATATATATATATATATATATATATATATATATGATTTTTCTTTGTGTGCGGAACACTTCTACATTTTTTCTATTATTATTATTTCATTTC
>CM042162.1:21733810-21743810 GCA_023376005.1 Doryteuthis pealeii | reverse complement strand
AGATGAGGACAATAGTCCGAATAACGCATTTGTTTATCGTTTCATTATTATTATTATTATTATTATTATTATTATTATTATTATTATTTACTCCTTTTGAGTTTTCACATCAGCATTAGCTGATGGTCTTTATTATTATTATTATTATTATTATTATTATATTATTATTATTATTATTATCATCTTTTCAAGAATTACAATGTTCATTTTTTTTTATTTTTCAGAAATACTGGTCCGTTATCACAACCCACGAAAATGAGACGATATCTAAACCTTGCAGCTGCACCTTCTTCCTTTTGAAATCCGAAACTGCATAAGAAGTATATTGTCTTAAATCCGTACCACCCAACGCCGATTATCCGAAACGTGGATAGTTATCTACGTTCTTGTACAACAATATGGATCAAGTCAAAATATTGAATATACACATTAAAAAATAAGATAAAATTTCACTTGTGAGAATTTAAACTTGTTCAAGGAATACGATAACAAAAAAGGATTTCATCCTGTAAAGATCAACAGAAAAAAACAAACAAACAAAAAAAACAAAAAAAAACAATCATGGTTGGATTTCGAATGAGTCTACGGGCCACGTTTTTCATAACGGCCATTATTCTAACTGCTATTGTTCTATACCTCGTTCTTCCTTCCCACGAAGAAAAACAACCTTTCAAAAATCCAATGACCAGAATGGAGATTACAGTCATGATGGACACTATAGCCACTATGAGTAGAGGTCTGGATCTTGCCAACATCACATACTTCCTCTATGGCACCAGTCTTTTGGGCGCCTTCCGGCACCACGGTCAAGTACCGTGGGATGATAGCTTCGCCGTCATGGTCAACGGTTCGCAGCGTTATCAAGTGGATATCACTTTACGGTCTTTTGACTACAGCTTCGACCTGTATGCACCGGACAAGATCGAGGGTAAACCGTGGAGGTATTTCCACAAGATGGTCGGCCGGTCAAGTCTACCCCAACACCCGTACGGGTGGCCGAACGTGGCGATATATTTCTTCGGCGAGAACGCCACGCACATTTGGAACGAGTTGCCGGAGGATGACGAAAAGTCGGTCTTTCGCAAGGACAAGGTGTTTCCCGTCCGGCGACGACCTTTCTCCTCGCTGCGCCTCTTCACGCCGTGCGACCCGCGACATGTGATCGACGACCGCGACCTGCAGGAGTGTCGCTCGAGTCGGAAGTGGCACAAGTTCGAGCGGCCGCTGCCCACGAACACGTGGCTGAGCATCCCCTGCGAGAAACTCTGGTGGAAATTTCCGTTCGTCTCTCGAGTACGACATTCCCGGGGGTGGCACGAGAGCCTCAAGGTCGGCGATTACATGATGCACACAATCAGGATGGGCGAATACTGTTAACACATACACACAGATACACACACAGACACACACGCACACGCATATATATATATATATATATATATATATATAAAGTTAATAAATAATATATATATATATATATATATATTATATATATATGGGAGTAAGATGAGAAATTAAATCCGATAGTATGTAAAAAAATATAGAGAAAACCACAGTGTTAAAAAAAATGAATTTATTCTTGAAGTCGATGCTATAACATTTCGGTTTTTACAACCTTCATCAGGATACGTGGTGAAAACTTGTGTGGAGATGATGGGTGACTTACAGAATCTCCACATAATATTTCACCACGTGTCCTGATGAAGGTTGCAAAAATCAAAACGTTATAGCGTTGACATTACCATCAAGAATAAATTCATATTTTGAAACACTTTGTGTGTCTCTGCCTCTCTCTCTCTCTCTCTCTCTCTCTCTCGCTCTCTCTCTCACACACACTCTCTCTCTCTCTCAATATATATATATATATATATATATACAGCGTCTTATATTTATAAATAAAGAGTGCTCAATATCGGTGACAGAGTATACGTAGATCTATAGGATAGCGCAGACACAGTCATGGGTGCTTGGTGATTGTCATTTTAAGGCTATGCGATCATCGGACCAAGAACTCTTGAGAGTTACCAAGCGCTATTGACTCTGTGTCTACGCTTTCCCCACTCTCTCCCTCCCCTCTCTCTTTCTTTCTTTCTTTCTCTCTCTCTCTCTCTCTCTCTCTCTCTCTCTATATATATATATATATATATATAGTGTGGGATGGTCACTGTTTCAGCTTTTGCTGGAATGGCGTACCAAAGGCAGTATTATTGGTAGAGTGCTCAATATAAAATAGAGCTGTTATATAATATAAGATAAATATATAAAGGTTTTACATATCTATTTATTAGGTGACAAAGGAACATTCACGACCATATTGGTTTCATGCGAGGCAATCATCAGGTGAAGATGTTCAAATGCATTGAAACATCTTCACCTAATAAATAGATATGTAAAACCTTTATATATATATATATATATATATATATATATATATATATATATATATATATATATGCAGACAGGTTTGAAAGAAAATATTAAAAAGCATTTACTTCTGGGAAGAAGCTTTACTAAAGTGAGATTAAAAAATCGTTTAAAAAACAGGACTGATGAGTGATCTCCCCTTTCAACAAAACTCTTCAAATAAACATTGTGTATTTATTCGACTCTCCACAAATGTCAAAATGGGACACAAGCTCGGTTTAATGTGGGGTATCCCGCAGGAAGCAAAACTCTCACAGAACAGTATAAAAAATGCTAAGATTCCGTCGACATCATCCTTCAGGCAATAAACTCAGCCCTTACCCCTTAAGCGATGCGGCAGGTACTTACCTGGGGGTTTCCTAGATCTAAACTATTATCTAATTTCACGCCGGTCCGGATTCTTAATACCCATGCGATACATAAGTCGTGTTAGAAAACATATCTTGCTAATCCTTACTAGTGAGATCGATTCTCACTGGGTGCCTTATACCTGTGACTCTGAGTCACAATTAAGTTATGCTTTGTATATATATATGTCCCGACATCTCTGTCACAAGCAGGATGCGACACATGGACAGTTTTTTAAGGGAAGTTTCATCTGGTTTAAATTCAGGTTTCATTCTCCTAGACCAGTTGTTGTATCTAGGCTAAATAATACAGCATGCCCTACAATTTACCCATAGCTGCGGGTGGTGTATATGGGGGGGGAGAGGAAATGGATTTAGAACTTTCTCAAGGGCATAAGTGCGAAGTGAAAACCCGAACAGCCCCATCCAGGATTTGAACTTGTCTCACCAAGTTCGTTTCCTACGAAGTAATATCTTCCGGGTATGAATTACGTAGTTCATGTGCTTAGGGTCATGATGACGGAGAGTATTAATATCTTGACTAAATACTGTAATATTAAATATAAAATTTCTTTCTGTACACTTAAACATATTGGGTGTCTCACGTGGTGCAATGTTTAGCAAGTTTGTCTCGCATACCATTTGTAGTGAGGTAGATTCCCACTGAGTGCCTTATACTACTGACTTTGCCCCAAGCAAAACTTAGCCAATGACTATATACTTAACTCTCTTCAGCTCACTGCTCTCCAGGGCTGGTGCGTACTACCCTCAACTCCCACCCCAACCAGGATCTCCAGCAGGGCGGCTTTCATATATTTTCTATCGATATTACTTCATGAAAATTGACTGGTAGTTCATATATTTTATATGAATACTAGGAACCACAAGGTTCCGGGTTTGATACCGGCCCTCGCCAACTTAGAGTAGTACGGATTGGATATGTTTGGTAAATTAGAGAACTGAGGGTATGCGCGGCGCATCACATCAGACGCAAAAACAATCTCACTGCTCTAGCGCTAATGAAAAGGGGATAGATTCCCTTGTACTCCGGCTGATCCCGACAATAAGCCACTCCGTCTACTTACTACTTTATGACAATTGACATGTATTTGGGGTTAGCTCAGTCGGTAGAGCGTTCGGCTAGAAACCACAAGGTACCTAGTTAGATACCGGTCTCGCCAACTCAGCGTATGAGTAGCATAGAGATCTGTGCGGTAAAGTAAGGAGCTGATGGTAGGTGTGGCGCTCCACCCCAAACGCAAAAAACAATCTCCATGGTCAATCGCTAATGAAAAGGGTATAGACTCCCTCGCTGATTGGCTGATACTGACTTTAGGCCTCCCCGACGACTTACTACTTTGCTTAGAGTGGGTAACCCATATGATAGATTCGGGAGGGTGTGTGCATGATACCCTAACACCAGTCCTTGCTCTCCTCTATGTGCTTAACTACTACGTTCTCTTTCTAGATATTATTAACTTTATTGACACTGTCATTTTATATGGTTTAAATCCGTCCTCGGACTCCCAATTCTTTTAATTTCTTCGCAAGTGCCTTCGGGACTCTTCAAAGTGCGCCAATGATGATGGGTACGATTGTTATCTTTTACAATTCTTTTATTCAATCTAAAAAGAATATATATATATATATATATTATATATATATATATATATATATATATATATAGTTTTCTGGTAAGATCCAGAGATTTATTTATTTATTCATATATATATTTTTTTACAGTTTTCCACATTTTCCTTTTTCCATTGTGGTTTGCTGGAGCATCAAAATTATATTATTTGATTTTTTTTTGTTCACAATGATTTCCAAACTTGATCTCCAAACTTGGACTGGATGAACCGCATGTATTTGCAAAGTTCTCAGTGGATCGTCAATGTTTCTCTCTTATTGATTCTTTCACTTCTCTCTTTCATCAACAACGCAGACAATTTTTGGACATTAAAAATTTCAACTTGGACTATGAAAGAAAAAACAAATCCAAAAAAAAAAACCCAAAAAAACAAAAGAAAAGAAAAAAAGAAAAGTAAAAGTAAAAGCCCCCCCCCATAAAACACACAAAAACAAAAGCAAAAACATTGACCTAATCAACACATCACGGTTTCTTCTCAAAAAAAAAAAAAAAAGACGAAAATAATATTTCATCGCGGAAAAATAATCATGTATTCTCATGTTTACACAGTTTGTCTCGTGTTTGTTACTGAGGATCCAGTGACAGCAAACCTCTCCATGTCTTCAGGACCTTCCTCAGATTCCAACTGATTCCAACACTGCCGTCATCTAGGCAGTAAAATTTTCATACGACTCACGTTCTTTCAGTTTTGCATCTATTTTTCTTTTTTTTTGCACCCTTCTAAATGTGATTCAATTATAGAAACCGACCTAAATTTTATGTTTTACTCTTTGTTCAGCTCTCGGGTGTAGTCCTTGTATTTTATTTATTATTATTATTATTATAATTATTATTATTATTAAATAAAAGATAATTTGAATATATATTTACTTATTTTCTAGTCTGTTGTTTGTTGTTTGTTGTTGTTTGTCTGTTTTACGGCATATCAACCTCGGTGGGTCATTTAATGCCGACTAAGATCTGAAATAAATTCATTCTTAATGGATACTCAATTTTTTATAAACTCATGTTTTTCTATTTAACCCATCGATGGGACCCTAACAGGTACTACCATTCCGGGTCAGAGTAGACCTGGAAGCAATGGTGATGAAGGGTTGCCCCACATTCCCCAGACCACCAGAACTGGAACCTCACCATCAGATAGTTTAACGTCATACCCAGTACATAATTTGCCCGTCACAGGTTTCATGTTGCTTACCTCATCTTTCTAAGGAGTCACACATCTCTTTTATGGCTGCTTAACTTCTGACGCGTAAATGTGAGTTTCTTGTTTTTGTTACGTAGCGAAAACTCTATCGAGCAGAATATTGTTAATCTGACTTTAATTCATTTTTCTGAAACCTTGAAAAAAAAAAAGAAAAAAAAAAAAAAAGAAAGAAAAGAAAAAAGAAAAAAAGAAAAAAAGGGAAAAAAAGAAAAGAAAAACAAAACAAAACAAAAAACAAAAGCAAAATCTACCTGATGTTCAATTTGGCTTTTCCGGCGAAAAGAAAAGAAAACAAGAATCGCTTCTCTTAAAGAGATGTATATAACACCTGAACAAATCACAACAGAAATGACGTCAGCAGGCCTTGTCGTTTTGGGCACGAAATTTGCACAAATAAAAACACAAGCAGGTGGTTTATATATATATATATATATATATATATATATATATATATATATATGTGTGAGTATTTTTATTTTTTTGAAAAAAAAAAAATAAAACAAAAATACTACTCTGATGAAGGTCGGCAAAATCTGTGTACGGAACATTTTATGCATTTTTCCTATTATTATTATCATCATCATTTCAACTCCATCTGATTATTTTAATAATAATAATAACGTAAATCCGTATACATTTTGATAAACAGACCGAAACACATGTGTAAGTGATATCGATTAAAAGTGATATCGATAAAATTCATTTTTATCCATCTACATTTCTTTTCTTTCCTCATTTTTTCCTCATATATATATATATATATATATATAATATATATATTATATATATATTTGTGTGTGTGTGTCTGTGTGTGTGTCTGTGTGTGTTGTGTTAAGAAAAAGGCTTAAAATCGGCCATTTTAGCGGTAATAGATCTATTTCTACCTTTAAGTATATGTATATACCTACGCGTTTTGTCAGAAATAAAGTTATTACCGCTAAAACTGCCTATTTTTAAACCTTTTTATTAACCAAATATATTGCTCTCTGTAAAAATATTGAACATTGAGCTTTCAATGTGGACCAAAACAGCTTTTATATTCCGTAGTTAAAAAAGACCCACCTTAGAATCATCCTGACACCAACAAACCTGGTGATCGACCTACTTACCTACCTACCTACCTATATATATATGCTGTAGATAGAAGGAAAGTGGTCAAGAAATGATCAACTCAAAACAAGTCACAGGGTGGTACGTTTCGTCTGTATGCACAGACTTTCTCAGCCGATCTGAGACTTTATTGAGGCAAAGCATACGTTTAAATACATGTGGTGGTGGCGGTGTCGGGGAGGTCAAGGGGGTGAGTGTAGTGATGTGAGCTAAGGAGGAGCGGGAGTTTTGGGTAGGATCAGTTGAGATGGAGGGGTAGAGGATGTTTGTTAGAAGTGCTGGGGCGGTGGCAGTGGTTGAAGGGTCAATTAGTGTGGGTGTATATTGATTTATGTGAGTAAAGGGGAGGTCAAGGGGGTGAGTGTGTAGTGATGTGAGATAAGGAGGAGTGGGGAATTTTGGTGTGGGCTAAGGAGGAGCGGGGAATTTTGGGTAGGACGGGTCGCTGGGTCAGTTGAATTTTGGTGTGAGCTAAGGAGGAGCAGGGAAATTTTTGGTGTGAGCTAAGGAGGAGCGGGGAATTTAGGGTAGGACGGGGTCGCTGGGTCAGTTGAGTGGAGGGGTAGAGGATGTTTGTTTGAGGTGCTGGGGAGGTGACAGTAGTTTATAGGTCAATTGGTGTAAGTAAATGTTTGTGTGTAGCCGAATATGTTAGAGGGGAGAAAAGTTCATGTGTGGCTAAGTTATGTTAGAGGCGAAATGTGGGGATTGTAGTGGGAGATTGTAGTGTTTGTTGATTTTCATTTGTTATCCATTATCATGGAGAGGAAGATTGTTCTCGTGGATTATAGATTGAGCTATTGATTTGTCAAGGTTGAAGAAGCCTTTTCTGGTGTTAATATTTTTTACATGAGGTATTAGAGCAGCTTCGCATAGTCGTCTTAAACTTTTTTTGTGTATGTATTTGACGAGTTTTGCCTGGGTGAAGTTGAGAGAGTGGTTGTGTTCTATCATGTGTGTGACTAGAGCATTTAGTTTGTCGTGTATTCTTATTGATCTTTTGTGTTCTCTTAGACGTTGTGAGAGGTCCCGTTGGGTTTCGCCTATGTAACATTTGTTGCAGTCTTCGCAAGGGATGGTGTAGATGCCGGCACTGAGGGTGTTGGGGGTATTTGGAGTGTCTATGCGTGTTGAAGAGTTGACGAGGTCTTTGATTGTTTGGGAGGTGGTCTGGATGATCTTTATTCCTAGGTTTGTTAGTTTTTTGTAGAGAGGGATGTTTTGAGTGTGGGTGGGTAGATTATATATATATATATATATATATATATATACTAAATCAAATTTCACCTTACCGCTAGATATCTTATTGGATACTTTCGAATTGCCTCCACAACGTCCCCAAGACATACCAAAGGATAATCCTAAGACACCAAATAAATGTGTACTTAGATCATATAGATTTCGGAGAAAACCCTATAAACTACAAATAGATTCCCGAAAGAAATCATATGAGCTAAAAGCTAAATAGGGGAGGTATTAGGGAGAGTTATCTCCCCCTAACGATTCGAACCGGACTCTCTGAAGAGGAGGGGACAAAAATACTATATATATATATATATATATATATATATTATACAGCCGTACAGTAACACTGCTCCACTACCTGACCTTAACGAAGCGCCTGGAGAATAAGCTAGATGGGACTTGCACGAAAATTCTGCGTGCAATATTAAACAAGACGTGGGAATAACACCCCACGAGAAAACAGCTGTATGGCAATCTGCCCCATATCACACAAAACCATCCGTGTGAGGCGGACAAGACACGCTGAACACTGCTGGAGAAGCAAGGATTAACTCATAAGTGACGTTCTTCTGTGGAAGACATCACATAGGCACGCCAGAATGGGTCGCCCAGCAAAGGCATATATAGATCAACTCTGTACGGATACTGGATGCTGCACAGAGGACCTCCCGGGGGCAATGAATGATAGGGAAGGATATACTCCCATTAATGGTTGAGTTCTCTGAATAGGGACTTAATTGCAGATTCACCGTTCTGGCGTCTAGCTAACCCTCGCGTTTGTTTACACGTTTGAGGACTCTAGTGAATGCATTTCCGCTTAGAAATGAAGCGATTAATTATTCTCCTATATTTGACAGCTGCCTCTGACCGTACGGGTTAAAGGTTTGGCGAACGAAAGTTCATTCGGGTCTCGAACCCGGTCAGGGGTAGCTGTTACAGTATAGCCACACTGATGAAAGGTGAAACCTTGAAACACGTGTCCGTGGATTACTTATTATATATGTATATGTATATATATATATATTTAAGATCACTGATCCTTTTGATTGTATAGAGATATTAAAAATGTTAATATTTTGCTCACAGAAGAAAGGTGATATCAAATTAGTTGATTTTGGTTTGTCTGTCACAATGTTCAAAAGGAAATCATATATATATATATATATATATATATATATATATATATATATGGATGCAGCACTCTATGGCGTTCTTTACATACAAACAGATGTGTGTATTTAAGAGTTAAAATCTGTTGGTGACGATGGCCGAGTGGTTAAGCAGCCCGACTGATGATGAATCGATCGGGTTTCTACCTCGGCTGTAGATAGCTTACAAATGTCTAGCCACACTGAAGAGACGTGATACGTCGAAACACGTTATCTATGGATGACTAAATATATATATATTGATGAGTCTGGCTCTCAGTGTGTATATATTATATTAGTATATATGTTATGTATATATATATAAGTAAGTAAAGTCGTCGGGGCGGCCTAATGTCGGTATCAGCCAGACAGCGAGAGAGTCTATCCCCTTTTCAGTAGCGGTAGACCAAGGAGATTGTTTTAGCATCTGAGGTGGAGCGCCACACCTACCATCAGCTCCTTACTTTACTGCACAGATTCCTGTGCTGCTCATACGCTGAGTTGGCGGGGGTAGATATCGAACTAGGAACCTTGTGGTTTCTAGCCGAACACTCTACCGACTGAGCTGGGGTGTGAAATATATAAGAAACTCAGTTTTTGAGATGTTAAGTTTCATTTTATTTAATTCTAATATTTTGGAGACTTGACACCCCTTCTTCAGAGGAATGTAGACTCACTATTTTGTCTATTTTTTTTTGGGGGGGGGGGGGTTGGCATCTTTATAATTGAGGTTGTGGTCATCCGGGGTATTTTGTCTGATTTAAAGAAATAAGTAGATACAAAATCTGTCTGTCTGTCTGTCTGTCTGTTTCTTCCTTTCTCCATAGGAGTATGGGTGGTACGATTTATTGAGAATACATGTGTATAC
>CM042162.1:21721310-21728810 GCA_023376005.1 Doryteuthis pealeii | reverse complement strand
GAATTCGGAATTTTCCTTCTAGACGGGTTATCTAGTCAAGGTTAAAGAGCCCAGTCTGTTCTAATATTTACCCATATCTGGAGGGATAGTAGTTGGATGCATACCTTTCCCAAGTGTATTAGCGCTATGTGGGATGCAAACAGCCTAGTCCAGGATTTTAACTTTAAAATGTAACCCTTAGATGGGATCCTAACAGGTACTACCATTGTGGATCACAGTGGACCTAGGAGTAATGTCGAGGTAGGGGTACTCCCCATTCCCCAGAATTTCAGAATTGGAGATTCACCACTAGATTCAGTTTAACGTCATACCCAGAACACAAGATAATTGGAGTGAAGAAGTTGTAATTCTACTTAGAATAATGGTACACTTTACTGAGGACTTATATACTCTTGCAAACACCAAAGAGTTCTCCAAAGGGGGGAGGGGTAATAATAAAATAGGGGAAATAACTTTCAATTGCTTATTACTGAGGTATAAAATAAAGAACCCATTGTAATGATAAACGATAACACGTATAGGCTTAAGAAAGCTTTATTCTACTTGGAATAATGGTACACTTTACTGAGGGGTTATATACTATTGCAAACACCAAAGAGCTATCCAAAGGGGGGGGGGGGTGTAATAATAAAATAGGGGAGGTAACTTTCAATTGCTTATTACAGAGGTATAAAATAAAGATCCCATTGTAATGATAAACGATAACACGTATAGGCTTAAGAAAGCTTTATTCTACTTGGAATAATGGTACACTTTAAATAGGGGTTATATACTAGTGCAAACACCAAAGAGCTATCCAAAGGGGGGGGTGTAATAATAAAATAGGGGAGGTAACTTTCAATTACTTATTACAGAGGTATAAAAATAAAAAGATAAGGAAGTAGAGAATACTATAACTTTTTATTATTATTAAATGACAACGTTTACAATTGACAACCGTGAATTTCATGACTACAAATATAATTTGAACACGCGTAACAATCAAGTTTCGCCCAGGAAAATAAAATAATACTTTTTTTTTCTTTTCATCTTCTAAAAACATTTGTTGTCTCTTATTACCAGCAAAAACTTATGACACGAAGAGACAAACAAATAACATTTTCAATTCTATTATTCAATCCTGTTTCCTCAAAAAAAAAAATTGTTTACTAGCTTAAAAGCCATTCCTATCAGGCGGCAATTAAGTTAGCTTCTGTAGAGGGCTCTTGATTGGGTCTCGACACAACAATGGCATCATGCATTAAGTCTATATTACATTTTATTAAACTTGAAGAATATTTTTCAAACAACAGTTTTCATCAAAACAGTGATATAATTCTCTGAATGTTTGAGATGAGGCTTGAAGATTAGTAATATCTGCGTTATTCGGACTATTGTCCTCATCGTCATTGTTATTTGTACAACATTTCGGCCGATATACCCTCCGGCCTTCTTCAGGTATTTCTTGTCGGACTCGGGAACCTTCAAAGTTCCGTGATGGCTCCCGAATACGACAAGAAAGTTTCCCAGTTCGAAAAGAAGGTTCCCGAGTCCGAGAAGGTTCCCGAGTCCGACAAGAAATACCTGAAGAAGGCCGGAGGGTATATCGGCCGAAACGTTGTACAAATAACAATGTAGATGGGGACAATAGTCCGAAAAACGCAGATAATAGTGATATAATTCTTCTGCTGCCACTTAATCTAAAGAAAATTGGATGTACGTAGGTCCTTACTTTCCCTACAAACAATTATTTCGATTTCATGACTGACTTTTACTGGATTTCACTATTAATTTCGATTATTCCCAAATTTAAAGAAAATTCTTCGCATAAAATCACGTCAAAAATCAATCCACAAAAATTAAAATGGTCAATCCAAAATTTCAGGATTTCCGGTTTGGATTTGGCCAGAAATGTTTTTAAATTGCCCAGGGAGTCAGCCTGATTCCCAAATGGTATGATATGTTGGTCTATGGTCTAATCCAAAATTTCAGGATTTCCGGTTTGGATTTGACCAGAAATGTTTTTAAATTGCCAGGGAGTCAGCCTGATTCCCAAAATGGTATGATATGTTGGTCTATGGTCTAATCCAAAATTTCAGGATTTCGGTTTGGATTGACCAGAAATGTTTTTAAATTGCCCAGGGAGTCAGCTGATTCCAAATGGTATGATATGTTGGTCTATGGTCTAATCCAAATTTCAAATTTGACCAGAAATGTTTTAAATTGCCCAGGGAGTCAGCCTGATTCCCAAATGGTATGATATGTTGATCTATGGTCTCTAGGAGTAAAGTTGAAAAATATCATACACTTACATTTGCATTTATTATTGAAATGATTTAAATTTTATAAATTTTATATGTGGCTTGATAATTAGTATTATTTGAATTATTCGGGCTATTGTCCTCATCTTTATTGTTATCTGTACAACGTTTCGGCCGATGTGTCCTCTGGCTTTCTTTAGGTACCCCAGCTATGGTTAGCGGAATCACGTCAAAAAATCAATCCCAGTAATTAAAACTTGATAATCCAAAATTTCTGGATTTCGGTCTGGATTCGACCCGGAATGTTTTTAATTTTCTCAAGGAGTCGGCTTGATTCCAAGTAAGGACGAAAGTGGTCTGCTGCATGTCATGGACTGCTCAGCCACCAGGGTTCCATCCTTAAGCATCACCGATCACCACCCATGACCAAATGGTGGCTCCATGGGGGGGTGTCTTACCCTCTGCAGATGAAGTTTAACGTCATAGCCAGGACATGAATACCCCCAGCCATTGTCTGTAACCGAAACTACGTCCCTACTTACGTCACAGTCATTTAAAAAAAATTCTATGAAAAATCAATTAAGAGTCAATTTTCACGAAAATGGTGATACTTATACACCTTTAGATGAATTTATGTTTAAAATAGTTTTTTTTTCAAAATCTATTAGGAGACATATTTTTTACTAGGCCGCCCCCGCCCCCTTATTTCATTTTATGAAACCCGAACAAAATATATTTTACTCATACCATTTTTAAATTGTTCTATAAAGATAACAGCCTGAACAATTAAGTCAGAATTTTTTACAAACGTTACTGTCGTAAAACAAAACAAATATCTCAGTGGAGTGGAGTGAATATGATGCTTTTTAAGTAAGTAATTAATAAAAAAAATTAAACGTTTTATTTAATTTTTTTCCACCTCACTCGGCAATATCATTAAAAAAAATTTTTTTACACCGCCCAAAGGGCGTTTTTTTTTGCTAATGTGTATAATATCTAAAAATAAATAAAAAAAGAAATGTCATAACTTAACCAAATCGTCTTGGCCAAGAACTTTCACTCGTAAGTAACTGGACTAAAATTTTCCTCCATTTATTTCAACACTTCACACATTTCCTTTTCCTGTAAATACATCATAAAATGTGTTTCTTATATAAAGTACATAGCACTTATCGTTTACATTACGTTCACGTAGGCCACATTACATTGAGTAACAACATTGACTTCCCATAATACAATGGTTCTGTCTGAACACAATGGTGAAAACTACAAGTAAACATCACTCTCTTTTTTATCGTTCTTGAAATGTGAGGGGAGGGGATTAAAATATGGAATAGCATGAACGTTTCATGGCTCTTGGTTACACTATTCTTGGTCAGACTGAGAATTTCTTGCAACTCCTCCTCCTCCTCCTCCTCCTCTCTCTCTCTCTCTCTCTCTCACACACACACACACACACACACACACACACACATATGGATTGCTCACCTGACGATCGAAGATTCGGTGTCTTATTTTCTTATATGGGCAATTCCATGTCAAATCATCCAGGCCATGTCACCCACCCACTACAATTTTTCTGAAATTTTGTACATGTGTGGACTATGTTAAAGTTAGACACTCCCCAAAATTTGAGCTTCCAATTCCAAGAATTGGCGGAGTTATGTCGATTTTTTGCTCTCCAAATTTGAGGGGGGTCGCGAAAAATGGCGACTTTTTATAATCTATTTTTGTCTGTGAAATGAGTTCTAGAGCTTCACTACTACTAAAAATTGTTTATAAAAGTATTTTTTCCCGAGGAATCCAAAAATGCCATCGAAAAAGTCTGAAAGTTTAACCAATTTTAAGTTATTGATGATTTTTGATTTTTTTCATAACTCCGTCGATTCTTGGAATTGGAAGCTCAAATTTCGGAGAGTGTCTAACTTTAACATAGTCCACACCTGGAAAAAATTTTAGAAAAATTGAAAGGGGTGGGTGACAATTTAACTTTTTTTCTGGATGATTTGACATGGAATTACCCATATATTTATATATTGTTATAGTGCTTTGAATTTTTGTATTGAGCATTGTAAAGATTTTGCGGTTTAGAGATACTACTCTAACCACACACACACACGCGCGCGCCCCCATATATATATATATATATATATATATATATATATATGTGTGTGTGTGTGTGTGTGTGTGTTATCAAGAACACATTTGATGATATTTTAGTGTTAAAACATGCAGTTGTATTGATTACGGTGAAGTGAAAATGGTTGGCCAAAACATATGGCTTCCTCAAAGTGAAATACACAAAAGGAGGTTATTCTCATTTATGTAGCTAATATTCAGATTACCGGGACAAGTTTGTTTACGAATTAGAATATCAATAAGCGACATCTTATTACATTATTATTATTGGAGATTCGGTGTCTGACTATCTGTAACCGAAACTACGGCACGATACCCTCAGGAATTGCCTAAGTTTATCAACGTGTATCTAATTTATAGTCGAAATCGTTAATACATAGAATAAATCTTATTATTAACGATGTCTCTATGAAAATCTGAGTTAGAATAACCTCAAAACAGCCCATATTATTAAGGTATTTGCCATGCACCCCACTTATGCAGGCGTGACACAAGGGCATTTTATGTGGGCCCACCCAGGAGCCTAGACTCATGGGTGGTAGGTGCAAAAATGCGTTGATCTCATCGGCATCCCCCCTTAAGGGGGCGCCTCAGGCACTGGGCAATAAACCCAGCCCTGCCCCTTTAAATCAAGGGGTCAGGTGTTGCTTGGGGGGATAGCCCCCTGGGCTCAACGCAGTTAATTTACATTAAAAAACACAGGCGCCGAAGAGCCCATCGTATTAGTGTGTTATATATAATCAAGAAATAAATGTTTACATAGTGTATTGTGTGAATAATTTGCATACCGGTTTTAATAAAACCATTTTAAATAAATAATTACTTGGTGTTATTGGATTCTAATATAATTGTTTTATTCGCAAACGTATTAAAAACAATCCTATATATAATTTTATATAGAAACCAATTAAAATATAATTAGAATAAATATAATATTTTTATATGCGTTCTTATTTAATTTCGTTAGTCTTTCTCATTTAATATATTTCATTACATAAAAACTGAAGTAATTACGCCCGGAAGGCGCATATTCTTGCTAGTTTATATAATCACAAGCGACAATTAGAATATCATTAGTAATAACATTCATAATGAGGAACCAAGTGAAATGCGTGAAGCATATTAAACAGTTTTACAGAATTTTACAAAACAATCAAGAAGTACTAGCAGGACCTGTGAATATATAAAATATTTTACCCTGAAGAAGGCCGTTTTTCTTTGTAAATTTAAATATTTTATAATTTTCTATTATTATTATTTTATTTCATATTTCAAATAATAATAAATATAATACAATATTTACATGAACAAACTCCTGACCGAAACACGTGTTGGTAATTCATTAAACCTATTTTTATCCATTCAACATTTTCTTTCCTTTATCTATTTATCCTTTCAACATATATATATATATATATATATATATATATATATATGCACACAGAAACATATATTACGAGAATAAGACACACACACACACACACACACACACACACACACATATATATATATATATATATATATAAACATTTACCTTACTCTCTCTCTCTCTCACACACACACACACACACACACACTCCCTGTCTGTCTGTCTGTCTGTCTGTCTCTCTCTATATATATGTGTATCATTCAACAAGCAATCTTGACTTTCAAAAGAGAAATTCAATAATGAATTTTGATGTGTATTCTGGAGTTCATACGATGCAGACGGCCGCCATTACTGTCACCATTTTTTTTTATCAGTTCAGTTACTGACACTGAAATTTGATTAAGTGAATCGGTTTTATAGAAATTGCAGAGATTGGTGGTATGTCTTCTAATACAATTATCGGGGATAAAACCTTCACCCCCCTCGCCCCACCCCCTCAAGTCACTTGAAATTCTTCTGAATTGATCCTTTCTTTATGTGCTGAGGACGTGTACTGAAATGATAGGTCAAATGTCGCTAGTCACGATCTTCACTGCCAACCCTCAAAAGAATTGAACCATTTCCATTGATATTGATATTTATAAAGTGCCCAACACAGACGTGCTGGAACGAACAAACATGAACAGCATGTTCGCCACCATCCGCGAGAGACGTCTGCACTGGCTTAGTCATGTCGGGAGGATGCACAAAGGCAGCATCCCGAAAGACCTACTGTATGGCGAATTAGTAGAAGGCACCTGACCGGTAGGAAGACCACGTCTACGCTTTAAAGATGTCTGCAAAAAGGAGTTGAAGACATGCCACATCAAGACTAACACATGGGAGGTTGATGCAGAAAACCGAGCGGCCTGGCACCTCCTTGTCAGGCAAGCGACGAAAAGGAGTGAAAAAGATAGGAAAGAAACCGCCACAGAAAAGAGAGCCAGAAGAAAGGAGAGACAACAGTAACTTCAGCAAGCACCAGTTCGTTTGCAGTCATTGCAATAGAGATTGCTATTCAAAAATTGACCTATTCAGCCACTCGTGCAGATGCAATTTTAAAAAAGTGGACACTACGCCATCGTCTTTAACAGACGGAAGGATGCCAACAAGTATAAACTGGAATACAAAATATTAGGGGGAGGCTGCAGAATAACGGGGGCGGGGGTGGGTTTAGCTCAGCACAAGTTGATGATGATGATGATGATGATGATAATTTCATCATTATTGGGGTCGATTTAGCTCAGTTGGTAGAGCGTCGATACCGACCCTCGCCAATTAAGCGCATGAGTAGCGCAGAGATCTGTGCGGTAAAGTAAGGAGCTGATGGTTGGTATGGTGCACCACCTCAGACACAAAAATAATCTCCTTGGTCTAGCGTTAGTGAAAAGGAGATAGACTCCCTCGCAGTCTGGCTGATACCGATTTTGGCCACCCCGACGACTTTACTTTTAATCTTTATAGAATAACGAGGCCAGTTTAGAGCATTCGTCAACGAATCACAAGACTCCGGATTCGAAAATAGTTTACGCTAAGACAGCGCAAAAACATCACAGATTAAGTAATCTGATCTGGCAGCCTGACGGTAGGTGTGGCGCTCCACCTCAACAAAATCAATCTCACTGGTCTAACGCCAGCGAAAAAGAGATGTATATACATACATGTATATGCATAAGTAGGGGGCCGTTTTAGCTCAGTCGGCACAGAATCTGC
>CM042162.1:21693810-21716310 GCA_023376005.1 Doryteuthis pealeii | reverse complement strand
GCCGATGGGATGAGTTTTTGGAGTTTTACTTCTTAATCCCATTGGTATGTATATTATGTATATAAAATGTTAGATTGTTTTATATGTAAAAGTGCATTTATCTTGGCTCTCCTTTTGTTGTGCTCAGTTTTAATATATGACAGACACACCTTGTATTATGAGAAAAAAAAAACTAACGTTCCATTCATTGTTCATTTCTATCTTGGTAAATACAGCTTCAATCTCGATACTTTTATGACACACCTTGTATACCAATACTAATATTGGACCTTGGCTGGTTGCAGCATGTCAACCATTGTTGGGTTATTTTATGCCAAACATTTTTGAAAAATTCATTCTTTTCCCTGAATTTTTGAGATGAGGCTTGATAATTAGTATTATTTAGATTATTCGGACTATTGTCCTCATCTTTATTGTTATCTGTACAACGTTTCAGCCGATGTGCCCTCTGGACTTCTTCAGGTATTTCTTGTTGGGAGCCTTCTCGAACTCGGGAATTTTCTTTTCGGCTCCCGATTACGAAAGAAAGTTCCCGAGTTCGAGAAGGCTCCAGAGTCCAACAAGAAATACCTGAAGAAGGCCGGAGGGCGCCTCGGCTGAAACGTTGTACAGATAACAATAAGTAAGTAAAAAAGTAAAGTCGACGGGGAGGCCTAAAGTCGGTATCAGCCAGTCAGCGAGGGAGTCTATCCCCTTTTCAATAGCGCTAGACCAAGGAGATTGTTTTAGCATCTGAGGTGGAGCGCCACACCTACCATCAGCTCCTTACTTTACCGCACAGATCTCTGTGCTACTCATACGCTGAGTTGGCGAGGGCCGGTATCGAACTAGGAACCTTGTGGTTTCTATCCGAACGCTCTACCGACTGAGCTAAATTGTCCGAATTATCCAAATAATACTAAAATTCACCATATTTATTGAATGGTCCTCGTATTTGATGCTTAAAAAAGGAGTTTGAAAATGAATATAGTTGTGAGGTGACAATTTCTTTTGGTAAGGTAGCATGTTGATCAAATATAAGCTGGGTTTAATTTATTTGAGGAATGATAAGTTGAAAGTGATGCGAAAAGATCAAGTGATAATGTGGGTGTCTGTGTGTGTGGGGTGGGGCGGGGAAGGAGTCTTTGATTAACTTATTGGAAGTTCTCTATCCAATCAGCGACACCAAAGATAACTTCATCAATGAACCAGTCAATAAGATGAACACACTGATCTTGATTTTCGACTGATCGAATTCAATGACAGATCTACGCTTCAAGAAATCGGATTATTACATTTACGATTGGAAATCGATTAACTGATTTAGAAAAGAAAGAAAAGAAAGAAAGAAAAAAAGAAGAGAAAGAGAGGATGGAGAAGTGTTACTTGGAGAAAGTAAATGAATAAAAAAAAAAGAATTAGGAATAAGTAAACAAAAGAGAAAGAGAGAAAATACAAAGAAGAAAGAAAGAAAGAAAGAAAGAGAAAAGAAAATTACCCGAAGAAAGGAATTGAATAAAAAAGAAATAAGAATAAGTAGATAAAAGAAAAAGAGAGAAAACGCAAAAAAGAACGAAAGAAAGAAATAAAGAAATAAAGAAAAAGACAGAAAGAAAAGAAAGAACGAAAGAAAACAAAGAGAAAGAAAGAATGGAGAAGTGTTATAAAAGATTAAAATGAGTAAATAAAAGAGACAGAGAGAAAACACAAAGAAGAAAGACGGAAAGAAAGAGTAAAAGAGTAATGAGAGAGAGAGAGAGAGAGAGAGAGAGAGAGAGAGAGAGAGAGAGAGAGAGAGAGAGAGAGAGAGAGAGAGAGAGAGAGAGGAGGGATCTTGAGAGAAAGAAAAAAAACACATTGAATCCCGAAGAGAATGATGATGAAATAAAATGGAAAGATGAGAGAGAGAGAGAGAGAGAGAGAGAGAGAGAGAAGAGAGAGAAGAGAGAGAGAGAGAGAGAGAGAGAGAGAGAGAAAACCGAAATAAAGAATGAAAGAAAAAAGTAAGGCGTAAAATTTGAAGTGAAAAAAGAACTAAAAAAAAAAAAAAAAACAAGAAGAGAAATAAAGAAAAGAAAGAAAGGGAGAAAGAAGACAAAGTGATACAAACAACAACAACAGCAACAACAACAGAAAATGAGAAAAAAGATTCCTCAAATAAAAAAATAATAAATAAAATAAACGGGAGAAAGAAAGAAACAAAAAAGAAAAAGGAAAGAAAGAAAATCAAAACATTGGATAAAAGAAAGAAAAATAAAGGAAGAAAATTTGAGAAACAGAAGATAAAAAAATGAAAGAAAGCAAATCTAAAAAATGAAAAATGAAAAAAGATATGAAAATAGGAAAATGAAAGAAACTTGAATGAAAAGCAAATAAAGGGTGAAAAAAAAAAAAAAAGAAAAAGAAAAAGAAAAAGTAATGAAGAGAGAAGAAAAAGAAGAAAACTAAAACGAAACACGAAAGAAAGAGCCCCCCCCAAAAAAAAAAAAGACAGATTGGTGGAAAAAGAAGATGAAAATAAAATAAAAAATTGAAATAAACTTGAAGAGAAAAAACAAAAAGCAAAACGAAGAATGAAAGAAAGAAAAAGTAAGGTAGAAAATAGAGAAAAAGTAAACAAAGAACAAAAGAACGAAAAAAGGGAAAAGGAAGGGTAAAACCAAATGAATGAATGAAAGAAAGCAAGCAAGCAAGAAAGAAAGAAAAAAAGAAAGAAAGAAAGAAGAAGAAGAAGAAGAAGAAGAAGAAGAAGAAGAAGAAGAAGAAGATGATGATGATGATGATACAACAAATACAAAGCCGAAAGCCAAAAGGATGAATGAAAAAAGAAAGAGCAACGTAGACAGATAGAAAGAAAACAGAATAAGGAAGAACATAAAATAATAGATAAATAAATAAATAAATAAAAAGAAGACATGAAAGGAAATAGGAAAAATTAAACAAAGAAAAAGAGAAAAATGAAGTAAGAACGAAAGAAAAGAAAAATAAACCAGAAAAAAGTAATGATGAAAAAGAACAGTGAAAATGAAAATTGTTGCTGAACATAGTTTGGCACAAGATCAGAATCATGGGGGATCGCCCTGAAAATCGAACTAATAATAATCTGCAAGCTTAGGGTAATAATCATTACACCACGTGAAGTGCCAGCAACGATAGTCGAAAGTTGAACGAATAAAGTGAGATCAAAAGTGAACAGATGATAGGGAAGAAAAAAAAAACAAAAAAAACAAAAAAAACAAAAAAAAAAAAAAAACGAAAATAAGAAGCAAATAAAAAAACGAAAATAAGAATAGCAAAAAAAAAAAAAAAAATA
This sequence comes from Doryteuthis pealeii, assembly GCA_023376005.1. Lineage (NCBI taxonomy): Eukaryota > Metazoa > Mollusca > Cephalopoda > Myopsida > Loliginidae > Doryteuthis > Doryteuthis pealeii. The sequence continues at coordinate 21,713,018 of CM042162.1, read as the reverse complement.
AGATAAAAACGATAACAAGAAAAGCAAATAAAAAACGAAAATAAGAAAAGCAAATGAAAAAAAACGAAAATAGAAAAGCAAAAAAAAACGAAAATAAGAAAAGCAAATAAAAAAATGAAAATAAGAAAAGCAAATAAAAAACGAAAATAGAAAAGCAAAAAAAAAAATGAAAAAAAGAAAAGCAAATAAAAAATGAAAATAAGAAAAGCAAATAAAAAAATGAAAATAAGAAATGCAAATAAAAAAAACGAAAATAAGAAAAGAAAATAAAAAAACGAAAATAAGTAAAGCAAAAAAAAAAAAAAAAATAAGAAAAGCAAAAAAGACGAAAATAAGAAAAGCAAAAAAAAAAACGAAAATAAGAAAAGCAATAAAAACGAAAATAAGAAAAGCAAATGAAAAATGAAATAAGAAAAGCAAATAAAAAAACAAAAATAAGAAAAAGCAAATAAAAAACGAAAATAAGAAAAGCAAAAAAAAAAACGAAAATAAGAAAAGCAAAAAAACGAAAATAAGAAAAGCAAAAAAAAAAAAAAAACGAAAATAAGAAAAGCAAATAAAAAACGAAAATAAGAAAAGCAAATAAAAAAATGAAAATAAGAAAAGCAAATAAAAAAAACAAAAATAGAAAAAGCAAATAAAAAAACGAAAATAAGAAAAGCAAATAAAAAAAAAAACAAAAATAAGAAAAGCAAATGAAAAAAACGAAAATAAGAAAAGCAAATAAAAAAACAAAAATAAAAAAAAGCAAATGAAAAAACGAAAATAAGAAAAGCAAATAAAAAAAACGAAATAAGAAAAGCAAATAAAAAACGAAAACAAGAAAGCAAATTAAAAAAAAACCGAAAATGAGAAAAGCAAATGAAAAAACGAAAATAAGAAAAGCAAATTAAAAAAACGAAAATAAGAAAAGCAAATAAAAAAAAAATAAAAAAAAACGAAAATAAGAAAAGCAAATAAAAAAAACGAAAATAAGAAAAAAAAAAGAAAAGCAAAAAAAAAAAAACGAAATAAGAAAAGCAAATAAAAAAAAACGAAGATAAGAAAAAAAAAACAAAAAAACAAAATAAGAAAGGCCAAAAGAAAAATAGAAGAAATAAATGAACTTTAGAAAGACAAAAAACAAAAAGAAAATCAACCGAAAAATAAATGCTACAAGGATGATGAACATTGAAAATAAAATAAGGAGTATTTTGATAAAGCTTAGTTTACCATAGACCGTGAATAATCAGACTCTGTAAGAAAATAGAATTGCTGACCAGAAAATAAAATAAAATAAAAAGTTGCAGAAAAAAGTGAAAAAAAAAAGATATTCACAAAAAAAAAGAAAGAAAATAAAAGAGGAAAAAGGGGAAATAGAGAAAAGAAAAGAAGAAAGGAAGAAAGAAAAAGAAAGGAAAGAAAGTGAGACAAAGAAAAGAAAGAAGGAAATAAAGAAGAGTAAAAAGTGGAGGAAAGTGGAAAAAGAAAGAAAATAAAGAAAGAAAGAAAGAAAGAGGTGAAAAGAATTGTCTGAAGAAATGTAAGAAAGAAAAGATAGATTGGAAGAAGGAAATGATAACAAGAAAGAAAGAAGGAAATGAAAGAAAGAAATAAAAAGAAAGAGAAGAGAGAGGAAGAAAAGAAGAAGAAAGGAACAAAGAAAAAAACAGAAAGGAACAAAGAGAGAGAGAGAGAGAGAAGAGAGAGAGAGAGAGAGAGAGAGAGAGAGAGAGAGAGAGAGAGAGAGAGAGAGAGAGAGAGAGAGAGAGAGAAAGAGAAAGAAGATAGAAATGAAAAGAACATGAAAAAGAAAGAGAGAGAAAGAATATGGAAGAAATGGAGAAAGGAAAAAAAGAGAAGGAACAGAGAGAGAGAGAGAGAGAGAGAGAGAGGAGAGAGAGAAGAGAGAAGAGAGAGAGAGAGAGAGAGATGAAATAAGAGGAAAAAGAAAGGGAGACAAAGGAAAGAAAGAAGGAAATAAAGAAGAAAATAATTGCATTATAAAAGACTCTCCTATCGTAGAAATAAAATAGAAACCGGAACAGAGATAAAAAAATGAAAACTAACAAAAAAGACAAAACAAAAAAGAAAAAAAAAAAAAAAGAAAAGAAAAGAAAACAGAACGAATAAAGAAAAAAGAAAAAAGAAGTAAATATTGAAAGAGAAAAACAAAGATGCCATTTGTGACCTTATAGACTTGACCTTTCTGGAAAACGAGGGTCGTTTTTGAGACATTAATTACAGTGCTATTTTAGATCTCCAATTGAATATTTGTAGCTTGTATTACTTCAATGTTGATTTTCTTTTCCTCAATCAATAAACCAAGTGTGAATCGAATTGTGTTACAGTTATATCAGGGTGAGGTGACTTTCAATAATTGTAACCCTTAACATTATGAAAGTTATCAAACATAAGAAGGGAGGCGTGAAAATGATGTTCAAGGGCAGACAGAGGGGTCGTGCTATCGAGCAGTGCCCTTGGGCCCAAAGTACCAAGAGACCCAATTTTGAACTGGTCTCATATAAACCATTCTTTTATATTTTGTCTGTATTTATGAGATGATGTTTGATATGAATAATTTTGATATTTCGGACTGTTGTCCTCATCTTCATTGTGGTATGTACAAAAACAATGTTCAGGTTACTGCAACCTGTAAGTTGGATACTGTGCGCCCGATTCAGACAGACATAGTTATGTGTCTCTGTTTCTTGCTCGCACAAGTAGGCAAAAAATGTATCGAAAAATAAGCGATTCAGGATGACGAAATTGTATACACAAAAATATGTCTCTGTGCAACTATGAAAGTACAATTAACGCGATTCCCTAATATCTAGGCATGAAATAACCCTAGACTGGTTGATATGCCACGAAAATCAATTCAAATCCTACACAAAGAGAAAGCAAGCTATTCTATAAAAACTAAGCATAACGACCAAGCAGAAAACGAGAAATGATACAGAGAAGAGATCATGTTGAAAGTATCTGAACGTGTTTCAACTAAATGCAGACGAACATGGTATTCGCGAAAAAAGTGAATATCGAAATTCACTTTCGACATTCATTTTTTCGCGAATTCCATAAAGGACAAAAAATTAGGGAGTATTTGGTTTTGAAGTAGAGGAAAGTATAACAGAAAAGAATCGGATATAGGTGTAAAAACAGCTGATGAGAATGAGAATCCCTAGTATCTACTGCCCCGAACAGTTTTATCAGAAAAAAACCCACAAAAATTGTAAACTTTGAAAGATTAGGAAATGTATGTGAAGGAAAACTAAAGTGTTGACACAGTTATGTCTGTGAAGAGATATGTTGTATAATGTTATGTTTAACAGAGGCGTATAGGTATATATATATATATATATATATATATATATATATTTATGTTGCAAATGTACAGTGATATGTATTATGTGAGTCTAGGCCTGGATAGCGTTTGTAAGTAGTTCTATCCCTAAGCGTCTGCTATCAGTTCATGATCTTCCTACGCTGCCGTGTTATGCTGTGTCATGTGAGGAAGTAGTTCGTAATACTATTACAATGTCTACATTTCAGCAGCAACATCTCATCTACTAAAGGTGATGCTTAGTCAAAAACATGGACTGCTATTGACAGGGTATTGGCCATACGTAAATTTGATCTCTCTGATAAAATAAAACTGAAATTCTTCCAAGGTTTACTATGTCAGCAATATTGTATGGTTGTACCGTACCCTCTTGGACTCTAAAGAAAAGGCTATATAGAAATTAAAAGAAGGGTGCAGCGTACGGTTTTAGACAGATCCTGGGAGCAACACCTTTGTGTAGCCACTTACCTCTCATCATAGAAACCATCCGAATAAGCGGGGTAAGACATACTGAGTAATGACGGAGAAGTAAGGACGAACTCATAAGAGACGTTCTCCTATGGACTTCTACATATAGACATAACAGTGTTAGCTGTCAAGCAAAACCTTACATGCATCAGTTCTGTGAGGACATTAAGTGAACGCTGTAAACTAACCAAGAAAGATGTGACGCCGAGAACCAGAAGAGCAGACAACCTCGAAGGAAGAAGAAATACCATCTCGATATGAAGAACCAGAAGAGCAGACAACCTCGACGGAAGAAGAAATACCATCTCGATATGAAGAATCAGAAGAGCAGACAACCTCGAAGAAGAAATACCATCTCGATATGAAGAATCAGAAGAGAGACAACCTCGAAGGAAGAGAAATACCATCTCGATATGAAGAAACAGTCGACGGAAGAAGAAATACCATCTCGATATGAAGAAGAGCAGACAACCTCGAAGGAAGAAGAAATACCATCTCGATATGAAGAAACAGAAGAGCAGACAACCTCGACGGAAGAAGAAATACCATCTCGATATGAAGAATCAGAAGAGCAGACAACCTCGAAGGAAGAAGAAATACCATCTCGATATGAAGAATCAGAAGAGCAGACAACCTCGACGGAAGAAGAAATACCATCTCGATATGAAGAATCAGAAGAGCAGACAACCTCGACGGAAGAAGAAATACCATCTCGATATGAGAAACAGAAGAGCAGACAACCTCGAAGGAAGAGAAATACCATCTCGATATGAAGAATCAGAAGAGCAGACAACCTCGAAGGAAGAAGAAATACCATCTCGATATGAAGAATCAGAAGAGCAGACACCTCGAAGGAAGAAGAAATACCATCTCGATATGAAGAATCAGAAGAGCAGACAACCTCGAAGGAAGAAGAAATACCATCTCGATATGAAGAATCAGAAGAGCAGACAACCTCGAAGGAAGAAGAAATACCATCTCGATATGAAGAATCAGAAGAGCAGACAACCTCGACGGAAGAAGAAATACCATCTCGATATGAAGAATCAGAAGAGCAGACAACCTCGACGGAAGAAGAAATACCATCTCGATATGAAGAATCAGAAGAGCAGACAACCTCGACGGAAGAAGAAATACCATCTTGATATGAAGAAACAGAACTCCGAAAGAATAACACCCAATGGATGGTGAAAGATGGAGCAGAGAGAAGTATGATAAAGAAGAAGAAGAAGAAGAAGAAGAAGAAGAAGAAGAAGAAGAAGAAGAAGAAGAAGAAAGAAAAACACAAGAATATACCACAAGTGATAAACCGCACGTAAATAATTACGTCATAAACTGTTGTAACCTAACAAAGGTTATTAAATAAGAAATAACCAAACGGAGGTTGGAAATGAAATGGAATCTTTATAACATTAACAAAATACGTGTATATATATACATTTACTTTGTCGTTAATTGTTTTATTTTCGAAGTTTCCTCTGGACATACAGATACACACAACTTTATATATGTATAGATATATAATAAATAGGACTATGATATATGATAAATAAATATATGATAAATAGGACTATATTATGATAGATCTATACATGAACTGATTTATTTCCTTTGCAGTTCAGTTTGGCATTGGTATTTCAATGATTTTTTTACTTTGTTTTTCATTCAAATTTTCACTCAAATTTTTTAACACACTTTTCTCTATTTAAACCATAGACGGGACCCTAACAAGTACTACCACTCCGAGTCAGATGGACCTGGGAATAAAGGTAATAAAAGGGTTCTCTAAATTCCCCAATGCTCCAGATCTTGAATCTCACCATCAGATAGATGTTACAATATATATATTTACCAACCACCCCGAACGAGCAGGATGCGACAAAAAGTCAATTTCTTAAGTGGAGTTTAACAGGTTTAAATTCAGAGTTTTCCTTCTCCTAGACGGGTTACCTTACCATGGTTAAAGAGCCCAGTCTGTCCTGCTATTTACCAATAGCTGGAGGGAGTATAGTTGGATTCATACCTTTCCCAAGGGTTTTAGATTAGCGCTATGTGAAATGCAAACAGTTTCGTCTAGGATTTGAACTCGGGTCTGCGAGTCCATTTCCTACGACTCTAACTGTTACACCACTCCGCCTCCCTTAGATGTTACAATATAACCCAATCGTCCATGACATAATGATTATGGTCTTAGGAAATGGTTACAGCGTCTTGAGTTCAAATACTAGATAAACCTATTTGTGTTTCAGCTTAATGTCCTTCGCAAAAGCCATGGAGTCATCTAGTCTCCCCCTAGCTATGAATAAATAGTAGGACAGACTGGTTTCTTTAGCCTCGGTACGGCAACCAGTCTATGAGAAGGAAAACTTTGAATTTAAAACATGAACAGTATCCTGGTGTAGAACTGATCTTGTGTTGCATCCTGTACGTGGCGGACCGATTGGGTAAATACATACAAGGTAATGTCACCACAAGTGATAGAATTTACAAAAATTATATATATATATATATATATATATATATATATAATATATATATATATAATATCCCCTACAATGTGTGTGACCGCATCTGCAAGTCCAGAACTGGACTAATGAGCCATCATAGGGTCCATAAAGGAAGATATGGAGTGACGTCATCATCGTCTGCGACGTATTTCCAAAAGAAAGAAAGAAAGAAAGAATATATATATATATATATATATAATATATATATATATATATATATATATATAGTTCCTGTCTGTTTGTTATGTTCCTTCACGAACTGTGAGTTTTGGACTAATGAGCCCTCATAACCACATATGTTCTGAAACTACACTACCTGATACGTATATTTCATTTTGATTAAAGGGGATCTTTAGAGGGGCACATACCCCAAATTAATTTTTTCTCTTCGATTTAAATGAAATTTAAGTCATTGAAAAATAAAGAGAATTGATGCCGATTCATAAAACATCAGCAAATTCTAAAAATATTAACACTCTCTTAGAATGATGGTTAAACACGCCTATATTGAAAATTCGCGATTTCTATGACTAGGGATCTGGGAGACCCCATAACCATATATATTATGAAACTACATCATCCATATATAGGCTACGGGCCCAAAGGCCAAAAAGGCTCTAGTTTTTTATTTAATTTGTAATTTTGATGGTGGGGAAAAAAAGCGGCCAAATGAATGCCTATAGACTCCTGAATATCATACTATTTTTCTGATGCGTAAATGTTGTTTATATTAAAGTTTTCCGTGGGTACCACCAATTTTCCCCGTGAAATTTACCCCCCTACTATATTTAACATAATAAAACTTGCATAAAGGTTAATATTATCTTGATTTTTTTATTCACTCGAAAGAAAAAGCATTAAACAAACTCCTAATGATTTTAAAAAAAATTTTTCGGCTTACAAAAATAATGCAAATTATAAACGAAAAACAATGTTTACTTGGATAAGTATATTTCATTTTTAATCCAAGGGGTCATGAAGGGCACAAACCCCGTCGATTTTCCCCTTTGATTTATATGAAACTAGCTTAATTGGTGCCCAATGGGACGGATTTTAAGGTAATCTATACATATATAAAGGGCAGTTGTGTGTATCTGTATTTCCAGAGGACACTTCGAAAAAAAAAAAAAAATTAACGACAAATTAAATATATATACACATTAAATATCACCAGGGCTTAGTCTTTGAGCAAAAATAATAAAGATTTGATTTATATTCGTGAAGATAATTAAAAAAACAAAATTTAAATGATAACAGCATGGATTTTTTTCTTTCATTTAATATTTTAGATAGTGGACATAAACATTTATTTTCCGAGTAGCTGGATCAATGCAAGGTCTATTTTTTTTTACATAGGGATTTAAATGGGGCATCCCACGAGGATTCAACTCACGATTCAGTAATAATGGATCTGCGGGACTAACTTAAAAAATCCCTCACTACCAATGCGACGCCGGGTAGCCGCTGCTAGTATATATATATATATATAGGAGTAAAATAGGGAATTAAATGCCAAAGTATGTTGAAAATAGGAAAACATAAATTATTCCAAAAAGAGGAATTTATTCTTGATAGTGAAGTCGACATTATACCGTTCCAGTTTTTAAACCTTCATGCACTCTGCCGACATGGGTTACTGCCCTTTCGTTATACACATCCAACCATTCTCTTATTTTTCGCAAGTCATCCACCCATACAACATTTCGTCCCCCTCAAGTCCTGATGAAGGTTTTAAGAAAACCGATACGTTATAACGTCGACTACACCATCGAGAATAAATTCATTTATATGGAATACTTCGTGTTTTTCTATTTTTTACACACACACACACACACACACACACACACACACACACACACACACACACACACACATATATATTTTTTTCTGCAAAAAACTATCGAGATTTTCGGTACTTTTTGACACACCTTGTATTCTTAAAAAATAATGTTCCGTTCATTCTTCATTTCTATCTTGGTAAATACAGCTTTAAAATCTGTACTTTTTGATACATCCTGTATTCTGAAAAAATTAACGTTACATTTATTGTTCATTCCTATCTTCGTAAATACAGCTTCAATCTCGATACTTTTTGACACACCTTATATATATATATATATATATATATATATATATATATAGTATATTGAGGGTTATCATAGTGATCACCACAGTATAAATGGATGGAAGACTAAGGAGGAATGGAAGAAATAGAAAAAAATGTTTATTGATAAAACAAAACAAGGGCCCTTTCGTTCGGTGCTTTTCAAGTTTTATAAATGACAGGAGTTTTTTTTTCTAACTCCTGTCATTTATAAAACATCCATAAATTTCTTCATCCCACAATCAATCCTGAGGAAGGTTTAAAATAAACCGAAACGTTTAAGCGTCGATAAATAAATTCATATTATTTTTGGAACACTTCGTTTTTCAATTTCTTCATATTGTCGGATTTATTTTCCATATTTACTCCCATATATATATATATATATATATATATATATATATATATATATATATATATATATAATTAGCGTTGCTCCTTCAAGACTTGAGAGTCTTTCTGTCCCGGTTGCACTGTTTGAATGACAAAGATATTAACGCTTTTCATGGCGTCGTCTATTGATTTTCATCATTGACTTGTGAGAATATTTATAGAACTATTGAAAAAAATCCTTTTCTTTTTGCTTTTCGATAGTGTCGCCCTCACTTCATCTGACAATGACAGCAGAAGACAAATTGAAAAAGAGTCAGTTTGAAAAGAAAGAAGGAAAAAAGAAAATTAATTAATTTTTACTTTGGGTCGAAAACGTCAACAAGAAAGATATCTACCAATTATTATTATTATTATTATTATTATTATTATTATTATTATTATTATTATTATTTACTCCTTTTGAGTTTTCACATCAGTGTTAGCTGATGGTCTTTCACTGGAGTCTGAGTGATAGCAAGTCTTCTCAGGTCTCCAGGACTCTTCTGAGTATTCTGGCAGATTGCAGCAGTGCAGTGTTCTAAATGGTTTCAATCCTTCCTCTGATATCCAAACTTTCCAAGCCCTTTTCCAATCCTTTTGGGACTGTTCCAAGTGCACCAACTACAATTGGTATCACTTTCACTTTCATATTCCATAACTTTTTCAGTTCTTTGGCAAGGTCCAGATATTTGTCTATTTTTTCATTTTCCTTTAACTTCACCCTGTGATCTGCTGGCACTGCAAAATCCACCAGTTGACAAGTTCTTTCTTTTTTGTTTATCAACACTAGGTCTGGCCTTCTTGCTGGGATGAGGTGATCCGTTTTAATTTCAAAGTCCCAGAGAATTTTGTGCGTTTCGTTCTCAAGAACAGATTCTGGTTTATACATATACCATTTTGTTGCATGGTCAAAATGTAATTTTTTGCATAATTTCCAGTGGATCACCTTTCCAACCCAGTCGTGTCTAGTTTTGTACTCCCTTTGTGCTAGTTTGCTACATTCGCATAGTACATGATTTACAGTCTCATCTCTATTACCGCATAATCTACATTTACTATTTTGTTGGGTTTTATCAATGTTTGCTTTGATATAGTTTGCTCTTATGACATTATTCTGTGCAGCAATTATTAGTGATTCAGTTTCTCTTTTAAGGTTTCATTTTCTTAACCACGTTCAAGTCTTTTCATGTGCAACCTTTCCGATTTGTCGTTTGAATTGTCCATAAAGTAAAGTCGTCGGGGCGGCCTAATGTCGGTATTAGCCAGAGAGCGAGGGAGACTATCCCCCTTTTCAATAGCACTAGACCAAGGAGATTATTTTAGCATCTGAGGCGGAGCGCCACACCTACCATCAGCTCCTCACTTTACCGCACATATCCCTGTGCTACTCATGCGCTGAGTTGGCGAAGCCCGGTACCGAACCAATAACCTTGAGATCATTAGCCGAACACTCTACCGACTGAGCTAAACCGGTCCTAATATTATACTAAAGCTGAGTTAATCAACATTTGCTTCCTAAAGGCCTTTTACTGTTTAGTTTAATGACTCGAAAATTATACTAAATTATTCCTTACTTTTAGGATTGAATTATGTTTAAAAAATTCTGTTTTAATTGGTTCTAATAAGTCGTAATTCGTAAATTAAGTAAAAAAACAAACAACCAATCTCTTACGTTACTCTATGTCTACCTCTTTCTTCCCCTCTGTGTATCTCTTGACTACCTCCACGTTATATAATGTTAGTTTCTTTGGAGAGAGAGAGAGAGAGAGAGAGAGAGAGAGAGAGAGAGAGAGAGAGAGAGAGAGAGAGAGAGAGAGAGACGGGAGAATTTGAAATGTATTTCTATGTTAAATTTCACAACCTGCAACTCGTAGCTTAAATGAGGTCAAACATGTCCTTTCTTAGAAAGCTAACAAAATGATTTTAAGATTTCATCCGACCGTATTTATTAAAAAAAAGAATTTTTTTATTCGCTTTGCTAACTCCCTTTTCCCTAATCTCAATTATCTACACAGAGTTGAATGGGTGACCCAATGAGTCACGTTTTGTCTAGTATATATATATATATATATATATATATATATACATACATATATATATATATATATATATATATATATATACAATGAATGTAAGTAATTCTTCTGAATGATTTTAGCCACAATTCTTTTCCCGCGTCCATCTCTCTTACGTGTCCATGACGCGCGGTGGACATTGCGATCGTAAACGTAAAATGATGGGGACACCGAAGGGATATGGACGTATCCATCAGGCCAGTTTCAACACGCCCAGCTGACAGCTTAATTAAGACAGGAATGAATGTTGAATGAAAGGAAGACGTCTTTCGCCGACATTTAGCTGACAAAAGATAATGATCAGTGCACCACTCATTACTACTTGGAGATACCGCTATGGATTCGCCGCGAGGTGTACGCGCGCGTGTGTGGTACGTGCGCATGCGCATTCACATACAAATGAGAACCCGTTTTCGGTTTGAACGATCCCTCTTATGTGAAGAAAAGAAAAAAAAAGAAAAAAAGAAAGAAAGAAAGGTAATTGTGTTTCTAGAAGATCTATGTATTTACCCAACCGGATCGGCTGGGGTGTTAGAATACACTGACTGGACCTCTGCAGAGGCGCAAGGTTCCCCCAATGGGTCCACCTGTTGGCTGTGGGTGGCGACCCGTCATGCTTAAGGATGGAATCCTGGCGGATGAGCAGTCCATGACCTGCAACACTCCACTTAGACCCTTACTTAGGCTAAACGGGTGGTCGGAGAAGCCCCCTCCGATCAATCGGCTGGTCATGTCAAGGCCTAGCACCTATATGATTGCCCCAACCCTATTGCCCTTCAACCCGAAGCCCGTTTTATCATATGGGTGCTAGAAGGCGGTGGCTGAGGGTCTTCATGTCCTGGGTAGGACATTAAACTCTATCTGATGGTGAGGTTCCAGTTTTGGAGGTTTGGGGAATGTGGAGCAGCCCTTCATCACCATTGCTCCCTGGTCCACTCTGACCCGGAATGGTAGTATCTGTTAAATAGAAAAACATGAGTTTATTAAAAAAATCGGTATCCATCAAGAATTAATTTTATTTCAGACTTTGTCGGCATTAAATGACCCGCCAAGGTTGATATACCGTAAAACAAACCAAACCAAACCAAACCGAATCTGGGCCTCATTATCGACAGGTCCAAACACCATATTTTAAAAATTTTCCTGTCTCAATATCGGCCTTTAAACCGTTCGGAGACCGGACCGTGCGAATTAGTTGCAGTAATCGGTTGACTGGTTGGTTGGTTGGATTTTACGGCATGTCAACCCTTGTTGGGTTATTTTATACCGAAGACGTTTTGTTTTATTCATTTTTGATGGGTATTCAAATTTCTTTTTTGAAACTCAATTTTTTAAACACACTTGTTTAAACTTGTTTTTCTATTTAACCCATAGATAGGACCCTAACAGGTACTAACACTTCCTGTCAGGGTGGATCTGGGAGTAATAGCGATAAACGAGTACATCACATTCCCCACAACTCCAGAGTTGCAACTTCACCACTAGATGCAGTTTAACGTCATATCTAGGACACTAAGACCCTCAACCATCGCCTAATAGTACATATATGATAAAAAGGGTTGGGAGGTTGTCATAAGAGCAGTAAGGTTGGGACAATCATATAGGTCCTAGGGTTTAACGTGACCAGCTAATTGATCGGAGAGAGCCTCTCCAATCGCCCTTCTAGCCTAAGTAAGGGCCAAAGTGAAGTGTTGCATGTGACGGACTGTTAAAGCACTATGATTCCGTCCTTAAGCCTCACGGTTCGCCACTGACGGTCAATAGGTGGCCCATTGAGGTGATTTTACCCTTCTGCAGTCTGTGTATTCTACAGCCCCAGCCGACCGGGTGGCGCAATGATCGGTCATTTGCGACCTTTTCTCTGCGATGACAGCGACGAGGAAGGCGAAGATCTCGAAGACAATGTGACACAAAGGCGGTTTTAAGTTGGTGTGAATTCCGAGTTTTCTTTCTCTTAATTAGTTGCTAACCAAGACTAAAGAACCCAGTGTGTCCTACTATTTACCCATTGCTGGGGGAGGGGTAGATGGATTCATGCCTTTTTCCAAGTGCATTAGCACAAACAGATGCATTCAGGATTTGAACTGGAATCGTATAACATTGTAAGCGAATGGTACCAGGGAAGGGGTACAGATGGATTCATACATTTCCTAAGTCTATTTCCGCGTAGATGAAACGCCAGCAACCTCGTCCAGGATTTGAAACAGGGCCATCGGTTCCTAGGAGGATAACCGGTTTGGTTTGGTTTGTTTTGTTTTACGGCATATCAACCACAGTGGGTTATTTAATACCGATAAAGTTTTGAAATAAATTCATTTTTAATGGATACTGAATTTTTTTTATAAATACATTTCTCTATTTAACCCATAGATGGGGCCTAACAGGTACTACCACTCCGGGTCAGAGTGGACCAGGGAGCAATGATGATGAAGGGGTGCTCCACGTTCCCCAGAACTCCAAAACTGGAACCTCACCATCAGATAGAGTTTAACGTCATTCACAGGACATGTAGACCCTCACCCACCACCTTCTAGCACCCATATGATAAAAAGGGTTGGGGGTTTCCATAAGAGCAATAGGGTTGGGGCAATCATATAGGAGCTAGGGCTGACATGACTAGCCGATTGATCGGAGGGGGCCTCTCCGACCACCCGTCTAGCCTAAATAAGATTTGCAGGTCATGGACTGCTCACCCACCAAGATTCTTAAGTATCACGGGTCGCCACCCACGACCAACAGGTGGTCCCATTTAGGGGAGTCTTACCCCTCTGCAGAGGTGCAGTCGGTGCATTCTAACGCCACAGCCGACAGAGCGGGACGATAACCAGACAGGATAGATTAAATAGCAACAGTTAAAATATTTTGAGTTATTTGAACTCTGGTAGCGAAGTCCATTTCTTACAACCATAACTGATATACCATGAGTGCCTCCAAGTAAAGGTAGGTAATACCTCAAAATAACCCATAGGGATTTGATATCCCATTAAACAAAGAAACCAAACCAAAATTTAAAAAAATTCTTTTTAATGGTACTGTATTTCTAATTGATTGCTAAAAGACTATTTTCTTTTTTTCTTTTTTTCATAGGGAGCCATTCCACGAGGAAATGCAACAAGGGAAAATATAATGAAGCTGGGTTTGAAGCAAGGGTAGTTGTATTTAAATGTCCAAAATGCGTAAGCATAAAGCCAGATAGAGCACACCATTGTAGGTAAGTATTTGAATTATCATAATAAATATGAACAAATCTACCTCCAAATAATTTATATATTCTTGATCATAGATTTTATAGATTTTATATAGCAACAATTGAAATCTTTTGAGTTATTCAATTTGAGATATTTAAACATGAAATTGATATGCAGAAAATGTATTCTACAACAAAGGAAATTAATGATGTGGAATTTAAGGTCAGCATTTAGCTGATATCCTATTGAAACATAAACAATTCATGTGTAAAAATTCATAGCCAACAATTCAGGGATGGGATGGGGATGAGTAAACAAGTAAGTCAGTCAGATAAAGAATGAAGGAATTTATTTACCCAATCCTTCTGTTACAAGCAGGAGTACACTTAGTTTGAATTCAGTTTTCTTTCTAGACTAGTTGCCATACAAAGATTAAAGAGCCCAGTCTGTCCTACTATTTACCTATAGTATGGGAGAGAATAGATGGATTCATATATTTCCAAAACGTTATTTGAAATGCAAACTGCCTTGTCCATGATTTGAACTCGTGTTGCTGAGTCCATTTCTTACAACAATAACTGATATGCCATGAATGCCTCCGTGTAAAGGTAGGCAATGCCTCAAAATAACCCTTTAGGAGTTGATGTGCCGTTAAACAAGGAAACCAAACATTTTTTTGAAGCTGTATTTCTAAATTGGTGAATTACGGTCAGTGTTTATCTGATAGCATATTGAAGCATAGATAATTGATGCTTAAAAATAAATCAAATTTCGGCATTAAATAACCCACAATGAGTTGTTATACCGTTAAACATAAACACATAACAGTTTCCATTAATCTTGGCACACGTCAACACATTCCCCGGTTTAGGCTTCTCAGTTTTTGACTCATTTTTTTTATCCCACCTCATATTACTAGAATTCTCATCATGTTTTCTTCTCTCCTATCGCTTGTATCTAACTCTCTCTCTCTCTCACCTCTCTCTCTCCTCCACTCCTCTCTCTCTCTCCACCTCTCTCTCTATATATATATATGTATCTATAAATCTATCTCTTTATCTCACCTCATATTACTAGAATTCTCATCATGTTTTCTTCTCCTATTGCTTGTATCTAACTCTCTCTCTCCACCTCTCTCTCTCTCTCTCTCTCTCCACCTCTCTCTCTCTCTCTCTCTCCACCTCTCTCTCTCTATATATGTATGTATGTATGTATCTATCTATCTATCCTTTATCCCACCTCATATTACTAGAATTCTCATCATGTTTTCTTCTCTCCTATCACTTGTATCTACTCTCTCTCTCTCTCTCTCTCTCTCTCTCTCTCCACCCTCTCTCTCTCTCTCTCTCTCTCTCTCTCTCTCTATATATATATATATATATATATATATGTATGTATGTATCTATCTATCTCTTTATCCCACCTCATATTACTAGAATTCTCATCATGCTTTCTTCTCTCCTATCACTTGTATCTAACTCTCTCTCTCCACCTCTCTCTCTCACCCCTCTCTCCACCCTCTCTCTCTCTCTCTCTCTCTCTATATATATATATATATGTATGTATCTATCTATCTCTTTATCCCACCTCATATTACTAGAATTCTCATCATGCTTTCTTCTCTCCTATTGCTTGTATCTAACTCTCTCTCCCCACCTCTCTCCCACCCCTCTCTCTCTCCACCTCTCTCTCTCTCCACTTCTCTCTCTATATATATATATGTATCTATCTATTTCTTTATCCCACCTCATATTACTATAATTCTCATCATGTTTTCTTCTCTCCTATCGCTTGTATCTAACTCTCTCTCTCTCCCTCCCCCCTCTCCCCTCTCTCTCTCTCTCTCTCTCTCTATCTCTATCTATCTCTTTCTCCGCCCGTACGCGAAAACACACACACACGATTATCTTAGAATCAAATTGAAATGTAGTGAGCACATGTGTAAACCATCCTCGCATAACTACCTTGCATATCCAGGTGAGTTAATAGACAAACTTGGCTGGGTCCACTCAAACTGTCAATCTGACTTAACTTACAAACGGATTCCTCTTCATTACTTATATATTTATGTAGTAGAGACATGAGGAACACAAGGACAGAACTCAGACAAAAGTGTGTAGGATATATTTCGCTAGAGCTTTGAGCTCGGCATCATCAGTCTTTTTATGATGCCGAGCTCAAAGCTCTAGCGAAATATATCCTACACATTTTTGTCTGAGTTCTGTCCTTGTGTTCCTCATATCTCTACTACATTCTGTCGGATTTATTCCTATCCTCTTTCCTTATATATATATATATCTTCTATTATTATACTACATTTGTGTGGTGGCGTGGGTTGTTGACGGACCATGTAGCGAAAATTCTAAGGGGCCATTGGTTTTCTGATCAGGGAATGGAAAACTACCAGGACAGTTATAACTCCCTGACCCCCAGAGGCGGGAATCTCGCACGTCACGTAATTTAGTTAGTTAGATTTCAGTTTCAACCTCAGACTGACGCAGAGTAGACGTGCTACTGCGAGGCTGATTCTTACCCGCGCGGCGTATAAGGATGGGTTAATTTAAAACTTGATCAAGGAAATAAAAAAATTTTTTGAGTTGATTAATTGCATGACTAAAGAGTTAACCCAGAAGAAGTTCCTTGTCAGAGACAACAACATGAAGACGACAAGATGACGACCATAGCAAGAAATTGGCAGTAAAGCAGAAAAGAAATGAAGAACAAGTCTCTACTCTGTATCTGTCTTTGTTTCTATTTTTCTCTCTCTCTGTCACCCGAGTTTCCTTTCTCGATTTTATACCCGACAGTGTTTAATGAGGTGTACAACAACTACACGAGTACGGACTGATTGTGTTGACAGTGAAAAGAACACCAACAAAGGTTTTGTAGGTTTTTACAGTGATGCTGATAGCTTTTTGATTTACTGCGTCCTGGGAAGCACATATTTGCTTGAAATGAGTCCCCATGAAAATTTATGGGTTCCAACTAAAGTTTCTTAATAGATTGTAGGGTTTTTCTTTATGTTTTAGCGAAACAACTAAAGCCATCTAACTCCTTCCTTGTAACCTATCCTGTGTAATTCGTTTCTAAGAAAATATTGAAATGTATTTACAGTTAGCTTGAAATGGTGAGGGAAGAAAAAAGAAAAGCACTGGGACGCATAGATACGATTTTACTGCGTTCTTTTAGATTTTGTGCACCAGGGACGCAGGAAGCGTACCTGTTTTCTGATCCAAGAAATCACAACCCAGTTAGAAGATTAATCTGATTTAGAAAGCAACTGTTCATTTCACAGAAATAATTTCTTTGTTGACCTTTGAATCGCTACTGATAAAACAATCTCTTTTTTCTGTATTTTCCTTTTCAATTGTTTGTTGCTTACAAGGACGAAGGTTAATGTATCCAGCCCTCATCAGAGTGAAAGGTACCAGCTCTCTTGTGGCTGGTCAGAGATATAATTAAGCAGAGTGGAAATGCAGTGGGTGGGTGAGTTGGGAGTAACAAGGTGGAATTAGAAACACAAAATGGAAACCTTTCTTTCTTTCTTTCTTTTCTTTCTTTCTTTCTTTCTTTCTTTCTTTCTTTCTTTCTTTCTTTCTTTCTTTCTTTTTCTTTCTTTCATTATTTCTTTCTTTATTCTTTCTTTCTTTTTTCTTTCTTTCTTTTCATTCGTTCTTTCTTTCTTTCTTCTTTCTTTCTTTCTTTTTTCTTTCTTTCTTACTTTTTTCTTTCTTTCTTTCTATTGTGGACTTGCCCAGCTTACCTTTCGTAGAGAGTGAATGCGCTGGTTCAGGATTATTTATACACGGCTGTCTTAGAACATCGGAGTGATTACTCGAACCTGCTTCAGAGTGCTTCGGCCTCTGGAGCGGCTAGGTAAAATTAACTGCGTTGATACCAGGGGTCTAAACCCCTAGGCAACACCTTCCCCCTCGATTTAAAGGGACAGGGCTGGGTTTATTTCCCAGAGCCTAGAGCGCCCCCTTGAGGGGAATGCCAACGGGATTGATGCATTTTTTGTGCCTACCACCCATGAGCTTAGGCTTGTGGATGGGCCCACATAAAAATGTCCTTGTGTCACGCCCTCATAAGTGGGATGAGAGGCGAATACCTTACCCGAACCTGCTTCAGAGTGCTTCGGCCTCTGAAGCGGCTAGGTAAAATTATCAGCATTGATCCCAGGGGGCTATCCCCCCAGGAAACACCTGTCTCCTTGATATAAAGGTTTGGGCCAACATAAAAATGCTTGTACCCTTTCTTACAAAATCAAGTAACCTGAATACTTTACAGAGAATAAAATCAATATAGTCATAAGAACAGCTGAATATTAGGGCACTTACCGTAGACCATGCGAGCCCGATTATTTCGGCTATATATTATCTACAGCCCATATTAGGGCACCTACCGTAGACCAATCGAGGCAAATTACGGTCAAGTCACTTTGAAAGCATTGGTTTCCGCTAGATCATCGAGGGTAAGTGATGAACTTGTTCACTATATAATCATGTGACCAATTAAGCAATGGCAGGTATTGTAAGCCACCTGACTTCATTGTTAATCAAAATTACTTATTGTTAATCAAAATTACGGTATTAAAATCAATAATAAAACAGTAATTAATTTTCAATATTATTTTTCTAATAACTTAATATTTTTTGAAAATTTAAATAAGCCAAAGCTGCAAATTAAAGTAAAAATCGCTACCATTGTCAAGTTATATAGCAGGCTATTCAGAAATCAGTTTGATATGGGAAGAAACGGTTGTTTTGACAATTCAGTTTTTTTAGTAATCCAAATCCGAACAAAAAAACTAAGAAAAAGACTTCTAAAAATGTTTGGGTGTTGGCGGTTGGTTTTTGACATTTTCAATAAGTGATTGCTTTAAAGTCGTCCACTTTGGGGATTTTATTTCAAGGAATAAGATACAACCATTAAAACGAAACCAAATATTGTTTCATTTCCTTCCTCTTCCTGTATTTTAACTCTCGCTCCCTCACACACACACACACACACACACGATATATATATATATATATATATATATATATATATATATATATATATATATATATCGCAGTTATCATTAAATCCACAAAGCAAACAAGTATAAAATCTTATTTACTTCTGGATTTTTTTCCTAAAACCGATTAAAAAGTGCTCAATATAAAG
>CM042162.1:21616310-21688810 GCA_023376005.1 Doryteuthis pealeii | reverse complement strand
CGGGTTTGTCAACAATTTATGCTACCACATAAATTATGTAACACAAATGTTGTTCCTTGATATTATGTTGTTTCTTAATTCTTTATGTTGTATGTAAGTAAAGTCGACGGGGTGGTTTTATGTCGGTATCAGCCAGACAGCGAGAGAGTATATACCCTTTTCACTAGCGCTAGACCAAGGGGATATTTTTGCGTCTGAGGTGGAGCACCGCACCTCTTATCAGCTCCTCACTTTACCGAACAGATCCCTGTGCTACTCATGCGCTGAGTTGGCAAAGGAGTACAGAAATGACCAATATTCCCTTCAAACTTTGCTTTTGTGTCCTGAATAATGAAATTTAGAAATTAACCTATCTTTTTTATTTGGTTTGGTTTCTTTGTTTAATGGCATACCAACCTTCGTGGCTAATTTAAAGCCAAAGCCATTCTTGTAGAACAGGGATCACCAAACTTTTTTCACGGTCAGCCGGATAATTGAAAAAAAACAAAAAAAACGAGCGCAGGCCAAATTATTATTGTGTTCAATACTTGCTAGCCAAAACGAAAGCTTTGAGAAAAACAAATTCAAGTACCATCGGCAGGCCTGATAAAATGCTTTCGCGAGCCGGATCCGGCCCGCGGGCCGTAGTTTGGTGACCCCTGTTGTAGAAGAACAGTAGGAGTACTATTTAATCCATAGGAGGGGAATGAGACGTTTCACATTTTTACCAAGGGTATTGATTCGAAAGTGAACGTAATCCCGTGACTGGAATTCAAACACAGAGGGCTTGTGGTCCTTTAGTGTTAAGCACAAGCAACTTTAATACCTTTCCCTGAAGGCCCTTAACAGAACAACTGAACCCCTACAATGGCGACAAGGATTCTAACACCCTCATCCCCCAGCTATGGGTTAGATAGTATCACTAATCGAATAGTCATGTGTATCTTCTGCAAGGATGGTTTTAGCATTAAATAATCCACGAAGGTTGATATGCTATTAAAAAAAGAAATCAAACCAAACCAAACCAAACCAGAATTTGAACTCGGTTCACCGACTTCATTTTCTTTGAGAAGAACCATTGTGCCCTTCCCGTGTCTATATAACATATATATTACTAATTAAACTCAGATATGTGTCAAGAAAGTTATCTTTTCAGATTCGTGTCTTCTTTGAAAAGAAAATTAAGATTCGAAATAAAATTAACCTGGCTAATCGATAAAATTTTCGACGATTCAACGTTCGATCTCGTGTCAGCCCCAGGGAAGGAGTTCATTGTAGAATCTCAATGAACGATTATTTAGATATCGATCGAGGAGGGGGGGATGAGTAGAAGGAGGAGGAAGGGTGGAGGAGGTAAGTTAAGCTTATGTGTGATCGATTTTTAAAGATCTTGATTATCTTCATCCACTTATATATATATATCGAAAAGCACCTTGTTTACCCCGAGAGCCAACTCCAGATAACGTGATCTCAAAATGACTTGTTATTCACGCATGCGCGTAAATTATGTGAGATCATGCGCTGAAGACCTTTCTAACTTTTGGCATTAGCAGTTTCTCTCTTATGACCTTGAAAGAGTTAGGCTTGAACTTGTTTCGCTTTATACGTGCATATGAAAATTTGCTCGGGTTTAATGTTAAAGTGAGCATTCAAGGGAGAAAAAAGAGGTTCGTTTCGCGCAAGTTCAGCGGTACCATGACTTTCGAATGTTCCCATTACGCCCAGGTCCACCCTGACCGGGAGTGGTAGTACTTGTTAGGGTCCCATCAAAGGGTTAAATTGAAAAAAAAGAAGAAAAAACAAGATTTAAAAAAATGTGTTTAAAAAACCGAGTTTAAAAACAAAAATCAATACCCATCAAGAATGAATAAAACAAAATGTCTTCGGCATAAAATAACTCAACAAGGGTTGACATGCCGTAGAATCAAACCAACCAACCAACCAACCAACCAACCTACCTTGAAATCTAACCAACAAGCCAACCAACCTTGTAATATTATCACAAAACGCTTTCTGAATTCGAAACCTGACCTGAACACCTTGTCAATAAACTGTAAGCCAAATGATAACCTTCAAAACGTCTTCGACATAAAATAATCCAACAAGGGTTGACATGCCGTAGAAACAAACCAATAAATCAATTTAATCAAATGTCCCAATTTACGAGTTTTCCGAGTTACGACCTGTCACTCGGTCGATTTTTTGCTTTGTGTTGTGAGCTAAAGTTACGGGGCGAGCTTCAGATACGCTTATGTTAATAATTTCCCTAAAACATTGTTTCCAAATTTATAACGCCAAAGAAAAATATTATGTAGTGAGCAAAACTTTGAGGTACGAGCGAGCTTTAGATACGCTTATGTTAATAAGTACCCTAAAAACGTTAATGTTTCCCAATTTAATACGCCAAAGAAAAATATTATTTATGTTAAAAGCAACATTCAAACATATTACAGCATATAATTCCTTATATTCTATTCGATAATTTTTTACATAATACAGGGATATTTTTCTTATTTAAAACAAACGTAACAAACAAATTCGGGTGTTTTTTTAGAGGCGAGGAACCGGAAAGGATTAATAATTCCTTTTTCTTTCTCTCAAATCTATTTTTCTCACTGGAGTTTAGGGAGAGAAAGGAAAAAAAAGAAAGAAAGAAGAAGACGAAGAAGGAAAGAGAAAAGAAGGAAAGAGAAAGGGTAAAGAAAGGATGATTGAAAGTAAGAAAGAGCGCGGGAAGAAAGAAAGAAAGAAAGAGCAAACACTGTAAAGGGAAAGAAATGGTAAAGAAAGAAAGAAATGTTCAAAGAATAAAAAAAGAGGAAGAGACCAAATGAAGAAAGGTTAAAGAAGGAATTAATGAAGAATAGGATGAAAAAAGGTAAAGAAGGAAAAATGAAGAAAGAAAGTAAGAAAGAATAAAACAAAAGAAAGAAAGAACAAAGTTAGGCTAAATAAGTGGGAAAGAAAGAATGAATGGAAGACCAAAGAATAAAAAAGAAAGAAAAAGAAAGAAACCAAATAAAGAAAGGGTAAATAAAGAATGAATGAATGAAACAAAGAAAAAGGTAAAGAGAGAAAGAAGGAAAGAAAGGAGAAAGAAAGAAAGCAAGAAAGAAAAAAAGAAACTAAAAACAAAGAAAAAAGAAACAAGAAAAACAATGTTTGGTTTTCCTAAGCTTAGCACAGCGTATTGGATATCGACTAAGATTCGAACCCTGGATCTGTGTCCTCGTTGTTGCGTAGGCTACAATAGATTACAGTGTAGCACAAATACGTGTGTTGTATAGTCTACGGAGAATTACATAGGAGGTTTTCTGGTGGAAACCTTTTTTCTAGTGATGTAGACAAGCAATCATCTGTTGGAGAAGGAGAACTAGTGTAATAAGTAATTAAGAGTTACCTCCCCTATTTTATGATTACCTCCCCTTTGGAGAACTCTCTAGTGAATACTAGACTATATAAACTGTGGGGATAAAGAAAAATACGAACCCCCCCTCCAATGGGGCCTTGACCGGAAGAACCTCTCTGCACATGTCCAACAAAAAAGGGACAGACTCCCTACCCCAAAAGGATACCTCGGTCATTTGAATTTAGTCTGCAACTGAGTGCACTCGTTTTCCTGGCCAGGGACATGTCCACTCGCTACAGCCGACTACATGCCCCATTCAATAAAGCCTAAGTCGTAAAACTACCTCTTGCCTTTGTCTCTTCCTTCTTTCGTTCCTTAAATTCCAGTTCAGCTTACTAGCCCACAAGAAGAAAGAACCAGCTTTTATTGGGGATAAGATACAAAGACGAACAGAACCAAAACTTGTCCCCATAAAACTCTCAATGAGTGTACCGATTATTCTAAGTAGTATAAAGCTTTTCAAAGTCTATCGGCGGTTATGGTTTGTCTTAACAACCAAAAACAAATTCTTCGTAAATATAAAATCCAACGATATAATGCGGTTAGGTTGTTTACAGATTGGAACCATTCAGCGACATCGCGGCAATAATAAAAAAGAAATGTATGAGAGCATGTTCTGCTGGTAATCTGCTAAATGCATCAAGTATTTAATAGTTAATAGTTGCCAAGTAGAAGGTTTTATTATCCCCTCCCCCCTCCGGCTCTGTGTACAAACAGACAAACAAAAAAAAGAAAGAAACAAACAAACAAACAAAATATGTCTGTTTTAATTTGCGTTACGTAAATGAATAAAGTACAACTTACATTTGAAGGGTTGTCTTTGTAGTTTATTTTAATGATGGTGTCAAAATGAGTAAATAATGATATACCTCTGAAGTTAAACCAGAACATTCGAATATGAACCAGCTGTTGTGACTGAATATAACTAAGTACGACACAAGGGCATTAACAGTGAGCACCCGGTAATGACCGAACTCACTTTGTGGCTTATTTTGATGACAGTATTAAAAGAATAAAAAAATGAGATACCTCTGAAGTTAAATCAGAACATTCGAATATGAACCAGCTGTTGTTACTTAATTTAACTAAGTACGACACAAGGGCATTAACAGTGAGCACCCGGTAATGACCGAACTCACTTTGTGGCTTATTTTAATGTTAGTGTCAAGTAGAGTAAAAAATGATATACCTCTGAAGATAAGCAGGGGATTTAAATGTGAATCAGCTGTGGTTACTTACTTAATTTAACTAAGTGTGGCACAAGAGTAGAAACTGAGAGCTCTGGGTAATGACCGAATTCACTTTGTGGCTTATTTTAATGATAGTAAAAAGAATAAAAAATGATATACCTCTAAAGTTAAATCAAGACATTCGAATATGAACCAGCTGTTGTGACTGAATTTAACTAAGTACGACACAAGGACATTAACAGTGAGCACCCCATAATAACCGAACTCACTTTGTGGCTTATTTTAATGACAGTACCAAAAGAATAAAATATGATATATCTCTGAAGTTAAATCAGGAGATTTGAATATGAATTAGTATGGTTACTTAATTTAACTGAGTATGACACAAGGGCATTAACAGTGAGCACCCAAACTCACTTTGTGGCTTATTTTAAAGGTGGTGTCAAGAAGAGTACAAAATTATATACCTCTGAAGTTAAATTAGGAGATATGAATATGAATCAGCTGTTGTTACTGGCCGAATTTAACTAAGTATGCCACAAGGGCATTAACAGTGAGCACCCAGTAATGACCGAACTCGATTTGTGGCTTATTCTAATGATCGTGTCAAAATGAATAAAAAATGATGTACCTCTGAAGTTAAATCAGGGGATTCGAACCAGCTATTGTTACTGGATTTAACTAAGTACGACACAAGGGCATTAACCGCAGGCACCTAGTAACGACCGAACTATATGTACGAATGTATTGGTCTGAATTTAAGTACGGCACAAGAGTACAAACAGAGAGGTCCCAGTAATGACCTAACTCACTTTGAGGCTTATTTTATACATATCGGCATTTCAGTCTCGGAAGACTATATAGTTCTTGTGCCCCTGAAATTACAGTGCCTCCTGTAACTGTGAAGTCCAATGTTTGAAAAAAACATTCTCGGCCACTGATGTCACATGTGAAGGCTACCCCTGCAGATGGTGATGTGCCAGTGCTTTGTTGCCATCGCTTTCTTCTGAACCTATTGGCTTCATGGTGCTGCGCCAGGAGGACTTTAGATATGAACAGTCCGCTACGGAGAGCCTGCCACAACCGAGGGCGGCCCTGAGCCAAATTTTCCCGGTTGGAAGGGGTAATGCCAAAACACCTGAGATCATTCTTGCAGACACCCTTAAAACGCAGCTGGGGGTGACCAATCTGTTTCTTAACAGACGAAAGCTCTGCATAGAGGATGTCCTTTTTTAATGATAGTGTCAAAAAGAGTAAAAAAAAAAAAAGAAGAATATATATATATATATATATATATATATATATATATATATATATGAAGTGGACAAACAATCTGTTTGAGATGGCGATAGCCGACAATTTTTGGTAGATTATGTGCTTAATTGAAGTCATACCTAATTTGAAAATTAATTAGTTATAATTAAATGAATTAGGCGTGCATATCGGTTTAAATGTAAGGCGTAAACAAATTGAGAAAAAAGTCAATCTCTGTATGCGCATTTCAGCCTATTAGGCCTCATCAGCAGAGTTATAGACAGGAAAGCAGCTTCGTGATATATATATATATATGAGGAAAAATGAGTAAAGAAAAGAAAAGTAAATGGATAAAATGAATTTAATCGATATCACATTAATCGATATCACTTACACATGTGTTTCGGTCAGTTTATGTGTGTGAAAATATTTCGCACACATACAAGAATCGACCTTCATCAGAGTGAACATAAACTGACCGAAACACATGTGTAAGTGATATCGATTAATGTGATATCGATTAAATTCATTTTATCCATTTATATTTCTTTTCTTTACTCATTTTTCCTCATATTGTCGGATTCAATTCCTTTTCCATTTTTCACACATATATATATATATATATATATATATATATATATATATATATAACATCGGTCAAACCAAGATCTCTGAAAACAGAAGGAATTTATCTAACGTCTATACTCGGTGGTTCCAGCTTGCGGCGATCATGGGAAATCGCAATACCCCCCCCACCCTCATCATGACTTTCTTGTTTGCCTGTCTTGTATAGGCTTTATCAGCCATGAATATGCCTTCTGTCAACGTGGACCACCAACTTAATCTTCGATCACGATGACAAACAATAATAATGAAAAATATACTTAATTAAACATAAAATAGGCCTCGATGGTGTCTCGGACTGTTAACTCCCGTCAAGGCGACACTCTTCATCTTTCAGAACAGCGTTCCCCTCAAATCTGGTTTAAACTTATTGATAACTAGAAGCGGCTACAGCGTCGAAATCAGGGAAACCTGGTGTATTGATTTATTTATTTTTCAGATTTAAAAAAGATTGGACATTTTTAAGTAGAATTTCAATGCTATTTCTATGTGTATTTTGATTTTAAATGTCTTCAAATATAAATCAAATCTTCATAGTTTTTTCACAAAAAGCAAGAACTGGTTATATTTAAACATTTACTAATGTATATACACATTTACTATGTCGTTGATTATTTTATTTTCGTAGTTTCACCCGGACATACATACATACATACATACAGACAGACAGACTGACAGACCATCTGCCCTTTATAAATGTTTAGATGGGAAAAGGACAAGAAACTATGGAATAAGGACAGAAATATCGTTTGGCTAACAAATCAGTTTGATTCTTAGAACGCAGAGTGGTAGTACCTGTTAGAGTCCCATCTATAGGTTAAATAGAAAAATGTGTTTAAAACTAATTGAATACCCATCAAGAATAAATAGAACAAAACCATCTTTGGCATAAAATGACCCACTGGGTTGACATGCCGTAAAAATCCAACCAACCAACAACCAACCAACAATTGATTCATTAGACGTGATTGCCGAGACTTATATTTTTCTCCAAGGAACAAAAAATTTGTGATTAAAAAAAAGGAAAAAAAAAGAGAATAAAAATGTAGTGTTCTCTGGTGCTGTGTCGTTTCGCATCTTGTGTCTAGTTTGCTCGCTTCGTTTCCATATTTGGGATGAGACTCAAATGAAAAATGACGTAAAGCATTTGCAGTTGCTATAGAAACAGTTATTCCACTTACTGCTCAAAGTCAATCTGGGAGAAGAAGTTAAAAAAAAAAAGATTTTTAAAAAGAAAAGAAAAAAGAAAAAAGAAAAAAAAAAGAAGAAAATGATAGAAAGAAAAAGACTCAGAAAATTGTAAAAAGAAAATTAACTAAATAACCAAAATTTATTTTTCGTTTTAAGTAATCGAAGGACATAAAAAAACAAGAAAAAAAAAAACAAACAAAAAAAAGAACAAAAAACAAGAAAAAAGACAGAACGACAAACAAAAACCAAGTCCAGATTAAACAGCCCAGAATATTTCGGTCTGTTAACTTAATATCAATCCAGAAAAATGTTATTCTCCCCTCCCCCTCTCTCTCTCTCTCTCTCTCTCTCTCTCTCTCTATCTCTCTCTCTCCATATATATCTATATGTGTGTACAATCTCTCTGTCTCTGTTTCTATCTGTGTGTCTGTCTTTCTTTCTTTCTTTCTTTCTGTCTCTATCTCTGTCTCTCTCTCTCAATATATATATATTATATATATATATATATATATATATATATATATATATCATCATCATCATCATCATGTCGCGCTTTCAGCGCGGATATCCATGACAATTCTCTCCATCCGTCTATCGCTCATCATTCTCGGGAGGTCTCTATGCAGCATCCTGCATCCCTACAGAGCTGATCAACGTACGTTTTGCTGGTCGGCCCACGCTGGCTTGTCCATGTGCTGGCTTCCACAGGAGGACGTCGCTTATGAGTTCGTCCTTGCTTCTCCAGCAGTGTCCCGCGTGTCTTGTCCGTCTCACTCGGATGGTAGGTGGCCGTACAGCTGCTTTCTGGTAGGGTGCTGTTTCCACGTCTTGTTCATGATCACCCGCAGCATTCTTGTGCAGCTCCCATCTAGTTTATTCTCTAGTCGCTTAGTTAGGGTCCAGGTGGTGCAGCCATACAGCAGTACTGACATATATATATATATATATATATATATATATATATATATATAAAGTCAATTGTGTTTGGTTTGAAAATACCATAGGCGAGAGGCTAACAGCTACCAAGCGTCGTTGACTTTATGTCTTCTCCACCCTTAGATATACATGTTCTGTCAATAATATTGTACACTTTTTATTCACAAATATTGCAACAATATTCACAATATATATATATATATATATATATATATATATATATATATATATATATATATATATATATATATATATATATATAAACTAATTATATATATTTAGGAAGAACACAGGCGTTGATAAGCCATTAAATACCAACCAAAAATTCCGACATATGTATATCTAAAACTGAAAATGTGAACACACACGAACGATAGATAGATAGGTTGGTACAAAGTTACAACCAACTGTGTTTTGGATTATCATCATTATTGACCTTGCGGCCATTAAGTTCGGTGTCGAATCACATCCTATCTAAAGAATTTATACTATAATTAATTGTAAATAAATAAGTTAAGAGAAGCAATATACAATTAACATGTAATAGTTATCTCCCTTGAGAAATTAAGATGATCAGGGTGAGGGCGAGCTCAAACTGCATTATTATTACTAGTACAAAATAAAAAACGCCTCTGGGCGATGTAAAAATAGATTTTTGAAACATATTGGGTGGGAGTAAAAAATTCAATGTCAGCGAGTTTGTACCCTAAGTAAGTAAAATCATCAAATTCATTAAAGGATTAAAAAATAAAACAATTTGAAATGTAAACTTTAAATATGTATTAAAATAAAACAAACTATATATAGATATATAATAGCAGTCATGTATTTATTAAAACTTGTTTTAAAAAACAATGAGGACTGTCTAATGTTGCATGTTCAAATTTTGAGTTTATTTATTCTATGTTATGACGATTTTGGGTAATGTGACGTAAGCAGTGACGTAATTCTTCTTACAGACAAAAACCGGAAGCGAATCTCCATTATTAATAGATATTGCAATTTCTAATTCCTTTTTGTTCATGGCAAAGAATTAGGTGGTTTGTCTTTTTTTCGTAATTTTGTAAACTTGTAGCACACACACACACACACACACACACACACACGAAAACTCACTCACTCACTCACTCTCCTACTTTTCCCAGTAATATCGCTTCTCCTAACACACACACACACACACACACTATCCCTTTCTTGTTTTCCCCTTTTTCCTTTCAACGTTCATTACGGCCAGGTCATGCTGAAAGCTCCGGTTCATGTTAGATCACCGAAGTTAAGCAACAATGAGCCTGTTCAATACTTAGATGGGTGACCATTTAAGCAAGAGTCGAAACTTTATGAAACGTAAGTCTTTTGTTTATCAAAATATCTTGATTCAGCATTAAATGACCCGAAAAGGTTTGATATGCCGTAAAGCAAAACATCAAACCTTTCCACGTTCTCTTCCCTTTTTTCCACTCCAGAATATTCAAGACACACACACACACACACACACATACATACACAGACACAGACTCTCTCTCTCTCTCTCTCTCTCACACACACACACACACACACTTACACATACACAAACTCACGCCCTCACTCCCCTTAGATGTTGTGTATTACGCTTAAAAACGGCCGACACATGTATATTTATAACTGAAAATGTGACACACACACACACACATACTCTCTCTCTCTCTCTCTCTCTCTCTCTCTCACACACACACACACACACACTTACACATACACAAACTCCCTCACTCACTCCCTTACCCTCCTTAGATGTTGTGTATTACGCTTAAAAACGACCGACACATGTATATTTATAACTGAAAACGTGACACACACGAACGATAGATAAGTTTATACGTAGTTACATCCAAGTATATTAATGCATGGCTCATTATCATCTTTATTTATTTAAATATTATATAGATTATTATAACCATTACTGATTTAGAAGCCGCCATCATCTGCCATGTAAAGGTTATCTCCCTTGAGAAAATAGGATGATAAGAGTGAGGACTAACTCAAACTGTGCATTATTATTATTACATTGCAATTTCTTATTCCTTTTTGTTCTTGGACAAAAATATTAACATATATCCATATACATGAAGTGGTTTGTCCTTTCTCGTAATTTTGTGAACTGGCAGCTTCCATTGTACTTTCCAAAGATGTAATTTCGCTGTATCTGATGCGCCTTTCTGATTGGATAGTTTTATACCTTCCGTTGTTTCTGGTTTTCTTCTTTTATTGATAATAAGAATTGCGCGTTTCTCAATAGCAAATTGCATCCCATATCAAGAATGAAGTTTCTAATAGTTTTGTATTAGCTTTTCCAAATTCCTTTGGCTTCTGGCAAAAATGTGGATATCATCCATGTATTTTAGGTGGTTTATTTTTCTTGCAATTTTAAAGATCTGCAGTTCCCCTTGGGATATAATTTCGTGGTATCATCGGTGTGCCGAATATTATTGAGGATAATGAGTCTCTCTGTAAGATACCTCTTTATATTTTAACTTTTCTGAGGTTTGTCTTCTCATTGTTAATTCCACACTCTATTCTTCTCTCGTAATGAAGTTGATTATTTGCTCAACGTTCGCATGTACAATTGTGGGTAATATAGCCATGTACTCTTAGTAATCCCAGGCAGGGTCAGAAACAACGTCTCTACTGTTCAAAGTCACACTTAATGAAACGGTTATCGTAGTAGGAAATGGAATCGGAGATTTGAGTTCAAATCCTGGACGAGGTTGTTTGCGTTTCACTTCGCACCAACACACTTAGAAAATCCATGAAACCATCTGATGTCTCCCCGGTTATGAGTGAATAGTAGAACATGAAGTTGAATATTTTCACAACATTGGCATTTGCATAATAGAGTGGACTTATTGTCTTCTGATAGTCTGGCATAAGACTATTTTTGTTGAGTTCTATTTGAGAAAACCTTGCCAGTCTCTTTACTCTGTTTCCACAAACCAAACCTTTCTTACTTTCAAGCGTAGAATTGTTTTATTGAATTGTGCTAGTCTGACATAAGGCTATCTTTGTTGAGTTCTATTTGAGAAAACCTTGCCAGTCTCTTTACTCTGTTTCACAAACCAAACCTTTCTTACTTTCAAGCGTAGAATTGTTTTATTGAATTGTGCTAGTCTGGCATAAGGCTATCTTTGTTGAGTTCTATTTGAGAAAACCTTGCCAGTCTCTTTACTCTGTTTCACAAACCTAACCTTTTTTACTGTCAAGCGTAGACTTGTTTTATTGAATTGTGCTAGTCTGGCATAAGGCTATTTTTGTTGAGTTCTATTTGAGACGACTTTGAGATATAAATTCGTCAACGATGTTACGGTCATGTATAAATATGTTCTTGATTTAAAGTCAAAATATATTGAAGTAGGAAGATTGTATTGTGCTAATATTTCAAATTAAAATTGAAGACTTTCCTTGAAAATCAGCTTTTGAATTTCTGACGTTTATTCGGCATATAACACCGATCACGGATGCCATTAAAGTAGGGAGGTCGTCACTGAGTACGATGCGCTTGTGACGTTTGCCACACAATGCCCGATAAAGCTAAAATGTTTCGACTGTACCACCTATCAGGTAAGGTGTAAGATATTGGACCCTTGCTAGAAACAACAGTTGGAATGTTAATTTCATAGTTTTAAGGCGTTCAACAAGAGTTTTAAGTTGTTTTTTTTTTTACATTCGTCAAAACATAGTGAAAACGGGTCGATGTGGACGTGTTTTTACAAGATTCCAACGTAGATTTTAAAGTATAAGAATTTAAGTAAAATTTTCAAAGTTAACCAAGATTTTCAAAGTTGTAAATTATCAGGCATTATTAAACCCGTTGGAGGCTTGCTAAAAATACAAAATTCAATGTTATTATATTAATATTCACTGTTGCCACACACGTTTAAATTTTTTTTTTTAGCGCGAATGCATGTAAAAAAAAAAAAAAAGCTTTCAAAGTGCGATTTCTAAGATTTCCCCAAATATCCAATTAAATATGAGCAGGCTGAGTTAAATGAAGAGTTATAGATAGACTGAAACAGATAAATAGATTGATTGATATGAACAAACTTGTAGAGAAGATATATATATATATATATATATATATATATATATATATAGAGAGAGAGAGAGAGAGAGAGAGAGAGATGAACAAATTTTCATTGATAGATATATATATGAACTTGCTTAGATAGACTGATAGATAGATAGAAAGAAACACCTTGAAATAGATAGATAAATATTGACAAACTTTCATAGATAAGGAGAGATTTATATAAACAAATTTCCAATATAGATAAATAGATATGAATAAAAAGTAAAGTTGGTGGAGTGGCCTGATATCGGTAACAGCCAGACAGTGAGGGAGTCTATCCTCTCTTCACAAGGCCAGGGAGATTGTTTTTGCATCTGAGATGAAGCAGACACCTACCTGCTCATCACTTTACTGCACAGATCCAAGCTGTGCCACACATTCGATTAGTTGGCGAGGGCCGGTATCGAACACAGAAATTTGTGGTTCCTCGGCGGCTGCTTTACCGACTGAGCTACAGACAATATTATATCATTAGAACATTGTTATACTCTTTATATTGAGAAAGGGGACACTTTAAGTTGTCATGCAGAAGAGTTATTCGCGTCGAAATGTAGATATTTTCCCTGTTTTCGTGGATTTAGGGGTCAATTTTTTTCTAAACAAATCGGTATTGGGATACACATTTTCTCACACCACTCAGTCTCTTCTGTCGTCTTCCGAATAGTGCAAACGCCTGTGGCTAATCTAAAAATAGACAACAATAACAAAAAAAAGCCACGTATAATATCAACTGTGTATGGTGTCCTTTCTGCTGTTCGTATCGAATAATGGCCTCGAGTTACTTTGGGGTCATGACCTCCGATTACAGCCAAATTCCGGTAGTTACTGTTAATTAAGCCATCAACGGGGATTTCTCTGAACTACATCTCTTTGTCATCACCAACAAAACACTTCCGGTGTCGCTGTAAGCTTCCTTTCGCACAATTTACTTTGTTGGATATTTCGAATCACGCACAGGGCGGTCTTCCTATCTATAGCTCTGCTGATGAGGCCTAATAGGCCGAAATGTACATACAGAGATTGATTTTTCTCGATTTGTTTAGCCTTACATTTAAATAGGCATTCCCGCCTAATTAATTAATTATTAATTAATTAAGTTTCAAAATTAGGTACGACTTTAATTAAGCACTTATTCTCCCAAAAATTGTCGGCAAAAAGCCATATCCAAACACACCGTGTTTACATTCCTATCATTATATATATATATATATATATATATATATGTGTGTGTGTGTGTGTGTGTGTGTGTATTATATATATATATATATATATATATATATATATATATATATATATATATTATACATGTATATAATGTTGAAAAGATAAATAAAGGAAAGAAAATGTTGAATGGATAAAAAGGCTTTAATGAAGTCCTGACGTGTTTCGACCGAGAGATTGCCTTTGTCGAAACACGTGTCAGCACTTCATTAACCATTTTTATCCATTCAACATTTTCCTTCCTTTATTTATTTATTTTTTCAAAATATTGTCGTATTCACTTCCATTTTTCAACTCACACACACACACACACACACACACACACAACACATATATATATATATATATATTATATATACATATCCAAATCTAAATCCAATATATATATAATATATATTGGATTTAGTGCGATGCATGAATAATGTGTGAAATAGATGAGAAACTGCGTTGGATGTCATGTACTAAATTCTATTTTATTCCATCCAATATTTGGATATTTCAATTCGCGCTAATGAGCTTTCGAAAAATATAGACAGTCTGTGTATGTACGGACAAGAAAAAGGAGGAGGGTCGCTTTGCGCAACGGTTATTAATTTTTAATCAAACAATTAATTTCACTTCTCGTTGTTCAGAAGCCAACAAAAACAAAAAAAACAAAAAAGTGCGAAGAAGCTGAAATTTTCTGATTAATTTGTTGATTTATTTTTAGATCTTCAAAGAGTATCATTTTTTGTTTGTTTGTTTATTCATTTATTTTTTGTTTAGTTTCTTTAAAAACTTTTTCGATTTGAACAGCAAGTAATTTGAAAGAAAAAAGAAAAAAAAAAAGACCTTAATGTGATTCTTAAAATTTGTTTTCGTTATATTTCTAAATATCTAAATCGTCCTTTTTATTACTTTTCTGTAATGAACTTTCAGATTAGAAAAGGAATATGATTTAGAAAAAAAAATGATGTGACTCTCAAATAATCTGAAAACCGGAATTTAATTTAGAAAAAAATTGATGTGACTTTCAAATAATCTGAAAAACCGGAAAATTGATTCAAATAATCTGAAAACCGGAATTTAATTTAGAAAAAAAAATTGATGTGACTTTCAAATAATCTGAAAACCTGACTTTCAAATAATCTGAAACCGGAATTTAATTCATTAAAAAATTGATGTGACTTTCAAATATCTGAAAACCGGAATTTAATTTATAAAAAAAATTGATGTGACTTTCAAATAATCTGAAAACCGGAATTTAATTTAGAAAAAAATTGATGTGACTTTCAAATAATCTGAAAAACGGAATTTAATTTAGAAAAAAATTGATGTGACTTTCAAATAATCTGAAAACCGGAATTTAATTTAGAAAAAATTGATGTGACTTCAATAATCTGAAAACCGGAATTTATTAGAAAAAAATTGATGTGACTTTCAAATAATCTGAAACCGGAATTTAATTTAGAAAAAAAATTGATGTGACTTTCAAATAATCTGAAAACCGGAATTTAATTTAGAAAACAAAAATTGATGTAACTTTCAAATAATCTGAAAACCGGAATTTAATTTAGAAAAAAAATTGATGTGACTTTCAAATAATCTGAAAACCGGAATTTAATTTAGAAAACAAAATTGATGTGACTTTCAAATAATCTGAAAACCGGAATTTAATTTATAAAAAAAAATTGATGTGACTTTCAAATAATCTGAAAACCGGAATTTAATTTAGAAAAAAAATTGATGTGACTTTCAAATAATCTGAAAAACCGGAATTTATTTAGAAAACAAAATTGATGTGACTTTCAAATAATCTGAAAATCGGAATTTAATTTAGAAAAAATTGATGTGACTTTCAAATAATCTGAAACCGGAATTTAATTTAGAAACAAAATTGATGTGACTTTCAAATAATCTGAAAACCGGAATTAAATTTAGAAAAAAAAATTGATGTGACTTTCAAATAATCTGAAACCGGAATTTAATTTAGAAAAAAATTGATGTGACTTTCAAATAATCTGAAAAACCGGAATTTAATTTAGAAAACAAAATTGATGTGACTTTCAAATAATCTGGAAACCGGAATTTAATTTATAAAAAGTTGATGTGACTTTCAAATAATCTGAAAACCGGAATTTAATTTAAAAAAAATTGATGTGACTTTCAAATAATCTGAAAACCGGAATTTAATTTAGAAAAAAATTGATGTGACTTTCAAATAATCTGAAACCGGAATTTAATTTAGAAAAAAATTGATGTGACTTTCAAATAATCTGAAAACCGGAATTTAATTTAGAAAAAAAATTGATGTGACTTTCAAATAATCTGAAAACCGGAATTTAATTTAGAAAAAAAATTGATGTGACTTTCAAATAATCTGAAAACCGGAATTTAATTTAGAAAAAAATTGTTGTGACTTTCAAATAAAAACCGGAATTTAATTTAGAAAAAAATTGATGTGACTTTCAAATAATCTGAAAACCAGAATTTAATTTAGAAAAAAATTGATGTGACTTTCAAATAATCTGAAAACCAGAATTTAATTTAGAAAAAAATTGTGACTTTCAAATAATCTGAAAACCAGAATTTAATTTCGAAAAAAAATTGATGTGACTTTCAAATAATCTGAAAACCAACAAAAGTCTCTTATACTCTGTTTGGTAGTGTAGTGATTGTCCGCCCTTACGGGGATAGACTTGGGTCCAGAAGGGTTATCTTCCTTTGCCGCCAGGCTTTCGCCAATAGGTGGCTGGGGTATTTAAAGAGCAGCCTCAGAAATTATCTCTCTCTTTTACTAAGCTAGCTGTACATGTAGAGTGGTCCGACTTTTACTACCCACTTCATATCCCGTAACATTTTTAAAACCCTCGGACAAGGTACAGATACTTATCGAGGGTTTTTTTTCGGCGGGTGGATGGTCTCTATCCTTTCTTTGGTCTCCAGTTCCCTCAGTCTCTTTGTCATGCCTTTGGGGACCGTTTCAAGGGCACTAACAACGATTGCTATCATTGTCACCTTCATGTTTCACTAACCTTTTCAGTTTTCTGAAAAGATCCAGGTATTTGTTTATCTTTTCATTTTGTTTTATTTTCACTCTGTGGTTCGTTGGAACGGTAAAATCCATTATTATTATTATTATTATTATTATTATTATTATTATTATTATTCAATTCTCTGTGTTTACATTACTTTTGCTATCTGATATGTGAGACGTGAAGCGATAAATTCACGAAGAATAGAAAATCTCCTGAGAACGGAATTGTCGTTTCAAATGACATTGTTACGATACTTTACATTTACGTCATTTCATGAAATAAAAGACTCTTTCTCTTTCTTTCTTTCTTTCTTTCTTTCTTTCTCTTTCTCTCTCACTCTCTCACTCTCTCTCTCTCTGTCTATCTATTCATCTATTTATCTCTATCTCTCTATCTATCTATCTATCTATCTCTATCTGACATTGTTACGATACTTTACATTTACGTCATTTCATGAAATAAAAGACTCTTTCTTTCTTTCTTTCTTTCTTTCTTTCTTCTTTCTCTCTCTCTCTTACTCTCTCTTTCTCTCTCTTTCTCTCTCTCATTCTATATATCTACCTATCCATTTCTCTCACTCTCTTTCTCTCTCTCGCTCTCTCTTTTATCTATACCTAGCTTTTCAACTTTCGCCTACTCTCTCTGACTTTATTACTCTCTTTTGCTCTCTCTATTCCTTCAGGTATGAAAAAAAAACATGATGAAAGTTTATATTTAGGGGCTCATACATTAAAGTGATTAACATTACAGTCACAAATCTAAAAAAAAACCCATACTCACTCTAAAGAAACAAAAAAAACCAAAAGACAATAACATATTCTGCTACTATTTGGGGGGGTGGGTGTCCCCTGGGTGGGTGCCCCTTCTTTAAAAGATTTTTGGCTTGTCGTCAGTATCAATTTGTTTCTGAAATTGTAAGTCTTGATTTCTAATTTTGTTTCTTCTTTGCAGATAATTTAATTTCGACCTTTTGTAAGGTCTTGGATTCTTAATAGCAATTGGCTGAAGATCGATAGACGACACTGGAGTCACATCAGCATGCTATTTGGGAAACGGTTTTCGATACACAGTAATAGAAAGAAAAGACTATGTGTAAAAGAGGAAGAAGGGGAAATTATGTAACTAGTGAAAGTGCCAGAAGAGAATGCCGAAAGAAAGAAAGAAAGAAAGATAGAATTTTGAAGGAAAGAAAGAAAGAAAGAAAGAAAGAAAGAAAGAAAAAATTTTGAAGGAAAGAAAGAAAGAAATAATTTTGAAGGAAAGAAAGAAAGAAAGAAAGAAAGAATTTGAAGGAAAGAAAGAAAGAAGAAAGAAAGAATTTTGAAAGAAAGAAAGAAAGAAAGAAAGAAAAAAGAAAGAATTTGAAGGAAAGAAAGAAAGAAAGAAAGAATTTTGAAGGAAAGAAGAAAGAAAGAAGAAAAAGAAAGAAAGAAAGAAAGAAAGAAAGAAAGAAAGAAAGACCTGGATTAGAAGGAATGGAATTAAAAATACCAATAGATAAAAATGGAACAGGGAAAATTGGAAAAATAATTAAAAAAATTAAATGAGATAAAACAGAGGGGAAATAGTAAAAGAAATAAGAATGGATGAAAGAAACGAATAAGAAAGTAAGAATGATGAAATAAAAAAAGTTAATTAGAAACAGAATAAAGAACAGATGAAAAGAATTAAAAAATAACTAAATTAGAAAGAAGGAAATAAATAAATAAAAGAAAAACGGAAAGAAAGAAAGAAAGAAAGACAGATTTGAAAGAAAGAAAGAAAGAAAGAAAGAAAGATAGAGAGAAGAAAGAAAAAGAAAAGAATGAAAAGGAAAAATAGTATTGAATCATAAGAAAGAAAGAAAGAAAAAAGGAAGAAAGAAAGAAGAACGAAAGAAACTGAAAAAAAGAATTTAGTTTGATAGATAGATAGATAAATAGATAGATAGAAATTGGAAATAAATCTTTTAAAAATAAAAAAAATCTATTAGGAGAGAGAGAGAGAGAGAGAGAGAGAGAGAGAGAGAGAGAGAGAGAGAAGAGAGAGAGAGAGAGAAGGGGGAAGGAGATAGATAGATAGAGAGAGGGGGAATATTCAAGTAATAAAATTTTAATCACGTGATATCTATGAGGATTAATAAGATTTACTTGCAATAAGAAAATCCTCCTTAGGCTCTTTTTACGTTCTTGCTTCAATAGTTCGGAAATCACTCATCCAACGCAGAAAAACTGATGATAAAACTTTCCGGATGAATGAAATACAACCGACTCTTGTTAAAGATCAACAAGAACCTCTAACTTTAACGCTTGAAAGAACAAAAAACTAATCTACAATTCATTTGTATCGAAATGTTACAAATAGAACATTTAGATTATAAGTGTCTACATAATAATACTGGTGTTCCTACAAAATACGACTGTTATCATCTTGCAACACCCTCTGGTTAAAAATGAGACCGTCCAAATCTTCCAAGGTGGAATGCAAATATGTAAATCCTGATTATCTGGTGTCGCTTAATGTCCGATTTTTTATTTCACCCATTTTGAAATGAGAGTAGTGAAACATGCTGAGTGGAATTAACAAGAAGACAAAGCCTCAGAAAAGTTCAAATATAAAACTTTGAACAGTAGAGACGTTGTTTCTGACCCTGCCTGGGATCACTAAGAGTACATGGCTATATTACCCACAATTGTACATGCGAACGTTGAGCAAATAATCAACTTCATTACGAGAGAAGAATAGAGTGTGGAATTAACAATGAGAAGACTAAACCTAAGAAAAGTTAAAATATAAAGAGGTATCTTCCAGAGAGACTCATTATCCACAATAATATTCGGCACACCGATGATACCACGAAATTACACCCAAGGGGAACTGCAGATCTTTAAAATTGCAAGAAAAATAAACCACCTAAAATACATGGATGATATCCACATTTTTGCCAGAAGCCAAAGGAATTTGGAAAAGCTAATACAAAACTATTAGAAACTTCATTCTTGATATAGGGATGCAATTTGCTATTGAGAAACGCACAATTCTTATTATCAATAAAAGAAGAAAACGAGAAACAATGGAAAGTATAAAAGTATCCAATCAGAAAGGCGCATCAGATACAGCGAAATTACATCTTTGGAAAGTACAATGGAAGCTGCCAGTTCCCAAAATTACGAGAAAGGACAAACCACTTCATGTATATGGATATATGTTAATATTTTTGTCCAAGAACAAAAAGGAATAAGAAATTGCAATGTAATAATAATAATGCACTGTTTGAGTTAGTCCTCACCCTGATCATCCTATTTTCTCAAGGGAGATAACCTTTACATGGCAGATGAAGGCGGCTTCTAAATCAGTAATGATTATAATAATCTATATAATATTTAAATTAAGAAAGATGATAATGAGCCATGCATTAATATACTTGGATGTAACTACGTATAAACTTATCTATCGTTCGTGTGTGTCACATTTTCAGTTATAAATATACATGTGTCGGTCATTTTTAAGCGTAATACACAACATCTAAGGAGAGTGGGGAGGAGTGAGTTTATGTATGTGTAAGTTGTGTGTGTGTGTGTGTGTGTCTGTGTGTGTGTGTGTGTGTGTGTGTGAGTGAGAGAGAGAGAGAGAGAGAGAGAGAGAGAGAGAGAGAGAGAGAGAGAGAGAGAGTCTTGAATATTCTAGAGTGGGAAAAGGGAGAGAATGTTGAAGGGATGGTTATTTTGCTTAACGGCATATAAAACCTTTTAGGGTCATTTAATGCCGAATCAAGTCATTTTGATAAACAAAGGACTCGGGTTGCTTACAGTACCTTCTGTTGCTTAAGTGGTCGCCCAATTAAGTACTGAACAGATTTATTGCAGCTTAACTTCGGTGATATAACAGGAACCGGAACTTTCAGCATGACTTGACCGTAATAAATGTGGAAAAGAAAAAGGAAAAACAAGAAGGAGAAAGTGTGAGTGTGCGTGTGTGCATGTATGTGGTGGGGGAGAAACGATATTACTGGGAAAGTATGAACCCCCTCAATCCCTGCTATGAGTAAAATAGCACTACTACTGTTATTCTACAATTATGTTTTTCAAATTAAATAACCCATGAAGGTTTATATGGCATTAAAAAAATAAACTAAAATGAAGACTTAATCTACGGATAATTCGGCATTATGGGCTTCATTGTGAGAAATTTATCGAATAATGAAATTCTATTTCATGCGTTTAAACAAGATAAATAATTTTGATTTACCATCTGATGAGACTGAATTTTGAGGAGCTGTATTAAATCAACTTTGATTTATAAAGGTCCCAATTTTGGTCGAAATAAATTTATTATGGAATAACGGTGTTGAGTTTTTCCTTCCTTTCAAAGATAAATATTGCTCTGTATATAATCTAAAAAGTTTATTATACATTGAGCTCTTTTTAGTGATTTAAAGATTCACTGTATTTATACATACTGGATCATACAATAATAATAATACAGTGTATCTTAGAAATCACATATAGAATCATCCCTTACTACCAAGTTTTGGATAACTCTCATCATATATATATATATATATATATATATATATATATATATATATATATAAACAAATTTTATTACAACAGATACTATAAAGGATATTGTGTAGAGGAATCATACTTTATTTAATAAAAGGTGATCGACTACAATGGAAAAAGAAAGAAAAAATAAGGAGTAAACATAAGGGCCCTTTCAACCGGTGTTTTTTTTAATTTTTTTTTTTTTACAAAAGGGAACAATCGGTAAATCGTTTAAACGTCAGCAAGGATATAAGGAAATACATTTATTATTATTTTTTATTCCCTTCTTCTTGCTGCTCCAATTGTTACCTTTTCTTATTCCTAAAAAGAAAAAATGTAATTATTTTAATTAAGATAACATTTTCTGTTGTTGTTCGTTCCTAGGTTAATAACTTATTTTACCTGATTTTGCTTACAGGTACGGAATATTCCATTTGAAATTATTCTAAATAAAAATAAAATAATTGCATAATTGAAATAATTTTAAATAAAATATCCTGAAAAATCAGATCAAAACACAATAGTTGTTGGTTGTTTTTGTTTTACGCCATATCAACCCTTTCCGGGTGAATTAATGCCGAATCGAGTCAATTTGATCCCAATTTGCTTACAGTACCTGCTGTTGCTTAAATGGTTACCCATGTAAGTATTGAACAGGCTCATCGCTGCTTAACTTCGGTGACCTAGCGGGAACCGGTGCTTTCCAGGTGACTTGACCGTAAGATCGAAACACCTGTTAACTTAACAACGAACGAATGAATATAAATGTAATTTAAAAAAGAAAAGAAAAAGAAGAATCTTACGGACAAAAAATGTACAAAACTATCGTTGCACATCTTTGCTGTAATCCAATAACTATGTTTCTATGTCCGTAACTCAAGGCAGGGAAGGGGCTTACCCGAATTACTGATCCGAAGATGATAGTTTCAACAAAGAAATGTTGAATTCTGACTTCTTACCTGTAAAGTTTTTAAGTGCCATCCTTATGTTGCATAGCGCCTTCTTTACCGGCACTAAATAGGTATATGTTATATATTGGTCTTTTCACTAAGCCAAATCATCATATAACGTTATATACCTTTCTTACTACTTCTTACTCTGGTCGTCTATTCTTCTGTCTTGGTCTGGTATATCTTCTAAGGTCTCGTCTGGTCTTCTATTGAGGATTCCGGGTCTGGTTTCTGTTGCTAGGGATTTCTTGTTATCAGAAGCCTTGTGTCATTGTTAGTTTTTAGTAATAAACACAAGACTTTGATTTATGTTGATGTTACTTTATTCATAAATCCCCAGACCAGACAATGCGCGCGGATCCTTACATCTTACTAGCTTGGCTTCTAACTTCTAACTGACTAAGTTACTTACTTCTTAAACCGGAAGGGGGCTTTCTATCGGGGTTCCGTTTCTCACGGTCTATCCCCAGAAAGCAAGGTCAGAGTGAGGTCAAACGCTGTCACTCACTCTCAAGGCCATCAGCTGTACTGATCGCCATAATGATTTCTACACTACCTTAAAAATGTATTAGGGATCCAATTATTATGTAACACTTAGCCAGTTGAAAAGGGCTTAAAGAAAGTCCTGTGTTATGGAATCCTTTGGTAAGCGTATAAGTCCTATCCTGCGTATTGGTAAAGGTCTGTGATTTAATCCTATGTCCGTCGTCAAAGAATGCCAATGTAATTATGACCAGAGTACTGCCAGTGATTGGCGAAGAGTTAGATCACATGATTCTGGCCTAGTCTATAAGTAGGAGCGGGCAATTAACACACACCTTATATGTAAAAAAAAACCTCAACATTACCATTTTTCTTTCCGTCTTGTTCTGATTCTAATACGAAATTGTTTTGTTTGGATGGTTGATCAAATGACCGTCAAGATGGTTGGTTCATCGAAATACTATTCAGCATTGTGCTGTCTGCGTCGACCAATTTACAACGGTAGTTGATGTCGCTGCTTCGGTTCCCTTAACTGGCTCCCTCACCGTCCGGCTGATACAGACGTTAGGCCATCTTGCCGACTTTACTTATTGGGCAAAGCACTCTCGTAACCCTCTTGCCTGACTAAGTAGTTGTAACTTGAAATCTTTTACAATCATTGAAAACCTTGACGGGGAAACCTAAAAGTTCATCTTTTTTTTAGAGATTCTCTCGTACAAGTTATAAAAGAAAAAAAATTAAGACTACACTATGTAACATATATTTTTGTTTCCGTATAGTATATATATTTACCAACTCCTTCGCACGAGCAGGATACGACACAAGGTCAATTTCTTAAGCGTAGTTCAACAGGTTTGAATTCAGAGTTTTCCTTCTCCTAGACTGGTTATCCAGCCATGGTTAAAGAACCCAGTCTGCCCTGCCATTTACCAATAGCTGGAGGGAGAGTAGGATACATACCTTTCCCAAGGGTATTAGCGCTAAGTGAAATGCAATTACCACGTCCAGGATTTGAACTCGGGGCGACGAGTCCATTTCCCATGACTTTAACCATTACACCACGCTTTACGTATAGTATATGTTATTTCTTCATTGCTTATGTTGTATATTTTATTTATCAATGATGTCTCTATGAAAATCTCAGTTAGATTTGCCTAAAAAAACGTGTTATGAGTACGTTTAAAATACTGCAATATCTTATATATAACTAAGAAATAAAGATTTATTTAATATATAGTATGGTTAATTTGCATACTGGTTTTAACAAACCAGGTTTAATAAATAATTACTTAGTGTTATTGATATATAATATTATTGTTTATTCTCCAACGTATTAAGATCAATCCTATGAATGATTTTATAGAAAGATCAACTACCCAGGTACGACTGAAAGGATGATGAGGATAATATATATATATATATATTATATATATATATATATATATATATATATATATAGTATAAACAAGCTCTGAAGATGATTTTTATAAAATCGAAATATTGTTCAATATTATCTATGAATATGTGATAAAATGTTTTCACTTTAACAGCATATTGTGTTGTTTTCATATCTTTTTATCTATACCCATACCGTCGGATTCATTTCCTTTCTTTTAACTTTCAAACGTAACGACCGGTAGATCGTTTAAAAGTCACAATGTAAATCAAATTGGGTAAAAGAGAGATTCAATCAAGCAAATGGTGGGGTAACATGAAGGCAACACACACACACACACACAAAAAAAAAATTTGGTAAATACCTTCAGGTGATCACCACCTCAGCAATAACATCCCAGCAAAAAATACCAGGAGTGCTTAAGATGTCTCTGTCTACACAAGGACGGGCATTATATATATATATAATATATATATATATATATATATATATATATATATATTTTACTACTCACTGAACAAACCTACAAACCGACCCCACAACAAAGTCCATCTTCAAAACCCGGCCCATCAACGCAAAAAAACAACCACCCAACCTACGTAACATCCTCACTGCATCCAGGAAAAATTTACATAACACCGTACGGAAAGGTAATAAACGATGCAACAAGCCTAGATGCCAAATTTGCAGCCACATACATACGGAAACCGAAATAAAAATACCCTACACAAACATAACAATCCATCCGCCACACCTAACATGCGATAGCGCTAACATCATATACTATATATACTGCACACAATGCAGAAATAGCGGATATGTGGGAGAAACATCAGCACCCTTTAGACTAAGACTAAATAACCACAAATCCACTATAAATCTCAAATCCCCGCATAGTACAATAGCACTTCATTTTAACACCTTATCACACAACCTTACACACCTCAAATGCATTTTATTAGAAAACGCATTTCCAACAACGCAATCTAGAAAACAATCAGAAACTAAATGGATTCTAAAATTACAAACGCACGTGAAGGGATTGAACGCAGACATCGTTATTATAAATATGTCACAGACGCTGCCACTGTCGATAACAACAGAGACAAGGAAGCCGTTAAACAGTAATAACATTCATTTGATAAAGGGTATCTAACGAACCTGAAAATTTATGACAAAAAATAATAAAAAAATAAGTGAATCCAATACTCCATAATATCGAGTTCATTCATTTATATATTTTAATGCTTCATAATAACGCCCAACCTAAAAAAAAACATTTATATATATATATATATATATATATATATAATCAGAGATTATATATTGAGTTGGCGAAGACCGTTGGCG
Organism: Doryteuthis pealeii; assembly: GCA_023376005.1. Taxonomy (NCBI): domain Eukaryota; kingdom Metazoa; phylum Mollusca; class Cephalopoda; order Myopsida; family Loliginidae; genus Doryteuthis; species Doryteuthis pealeii. The sequence continues at coordinate 21,663,185 of CM042162.1, read as the reverse complement.
AACCCAGAACCTTGAGGTTCTAAGGTGATGCTTTGCCAATTGAGCTAAACCGGTCGCTCTTAAAATTCATATTGTGGCTTAAAAGTTGAACTCTCCAAAATAAAAACCAAGAAAGAAAGAAAGAAAAAAAAGTAAAGAAAATATATAAACTTTCATTTGTGTGCTGTCCAGACGGTCGTAAAACTATATCCGGTTTTTATGAGCTCATTCGAGGACCCCACATAAATCTATATTTTTAGATTTCTTTCAACACTTTGGTAGTTGTTCCTTTCCCCCCTCTCTCTCTTCGATTTATGTATATATCATTACTTTTATCGATTTAATATATGTCATAAATTTCGGTTTGCTGTAACAAAGAGATTTCAATGTGCTTCAGTTATTTGGCCCCCCAAAATCGCTAAATTTTAAGGGACGAAGAATTGCGTCGTTAGTTCAATGGTTATAACCAGGAGGCGCTTGGACGGTAACGGTTATTGTTGAAGGAAATGGACACGGCGAACTGTTCAAATTCTGGTCAAGGTTGTTTGGGTTTCACATAACGCTTGGGAAAGGTATGCATCCGAGTATTATCCCTTACCCAGCTATGCGTAAATAGTAGGGCAGATTGGCCTCTTTAATCTTGTTATGGAAACCAGTGTATGACAAAGGAAATTCTGAATTCACTCTTGTTAAAGTCCGCTTAAAAATTGACATTGTGACACATCCTGTTCATACGGAGCGGTTGTGTAAATACATGCTTCAACTTTCCACCCTTGCTACAATGGGGGAGGTGCTGCTTCCGTTAAAACACCAGAGACGACTGAAAATAGCAGCACCGAGGAATATAAAAATCTACTATGCTTTAATCGAGCTTATTAAGCGCTTCTTTTGCCAAAGGAAAAAGGGGGGGTCTAAATCTAACAAAAACAATTTACAAATTTTGTGATACTATTTCTGAACAGCATCCTTTTATTTAAATAAGCATTAAAAATATTTTGTCAATAAAAACTGTATTTTTATTTAAATAAACACAATTACATTTCTCTTCTGATTAAGTAAAAACTATTTTAGTATAAAAACGTCTTTCGTCTTTTTAAAAAAATTATCGTAAGTGTTGAAAAATACTTATAAACATAAAAAGTATTTATTTAAAAAAAGATTTTGCTATTGAATTTTAATTTGATTACGTGTATCAACCATCTATTTATTTGATTTATCATAAGTTTAACATCTCCATAAACTTTTGATTAAAATCATTTGTTTACAAAACGTTGGAAGCGGAAGTTACCGGTAACGAGTTAAAATGCGAAACTTTCATTAGGTTGATGATTTGGGGTGCCGATTGGATACTTGGTCCGGATCTAACTCGCTATTCAGTGGTAATGGATATGTGAGACTTACTCTATGCTGGAACACTACATCTGTTTGTAATTGAATTTGAAAATATTTTAGCATAAGCTTTTCCATGATAAGGTATCATTTATTTGCCCGGCAATAAAAGTGAAATGTTTATTTTATTACTGAATTTCAGATTTACAACCACGAGTTCGTATTGCCTTCATTTGATCCTCGCCCGGTTATTATTGAAAATTACATTTGGCAAACGTTTTTTTTTCTTTTCGTCACCAAGGATTGGTTTTAAATCTAATAGATTAGCCAGAGATTTGAGTGCAATACAGATTTATTTTGATTATTGAAGAAAATTAAAACAATTTTTTTCACAAGCATGTGCTTCCAAACATATGTACACAATAAATTTCATTATTATTATAATAAATTTGCAAACTTAAATTTTTTTAGTGAAATTATTAGCATAAGTGTATTTGAATCTTGCTCATACATCAGATTTTAGCTTGTGACACAAAACAAAAATATCAACTCATAAGTTGGAAAACTTGTAAGTCAAGGCAGGCACTATATTTAGTTATAGCTTATTAAACATTCATATGTGCATTGTTCATGTGAGTTAATTGTCTTTCCTTAACAAATATTCAGTGTTAGTGTATCATAAGGGCATAGTATTGATTTCAAACTAAAAAAGTCAAATAAGTCATTGGGGTGGCCTAAAGCTGGTATCAACCAGACAGCGAGGGAATCTATCTCCTTTTTACTAGTGCTAGACCAAAGAGATTGTTTTTGCATCTGAACCGGAGTGCCAAACCTACCATTAGCTCCTCACTTTACCGCACAGATCCCTGTGCTACTCATACACTGAGTTGGCGAGGGCCGGTATCGAACATGGAACCTTGTGGTTCCTAGTCAAACACTCTTTCAAACTAATATACACTAATTCTTATAATGTCTCAACTTACAAGTTTTCCAAGTTACGAACTCTCACCCAGTCGATTTTTTGCTTTGTGTTGAGAGCTAAAATTTGAGGTATGAGCGAGCTTCAGATACGCTTATGTTAATTGGTTCACTGATAACATTAATGTTTCTAAATTTATAACGCCAAAGAAAAAATATTGTGTTGTGAGTTAAATTTTGAGGTAAGAGCAAACTTCAGATACGCCTATGTTAATAAGTTCACTAAAACATTAATGCTTCCATTAATGCCCCTACAATATAGCATCATAACAGCCCTGGGCCACTCAAATGAAGAAAAAATATTGTGAATAAAGGAGATATACAGTGGTATTTGGACTTACGAGTGACCCAACATACAAGTTTCACTTTGTCACTCGTTCAAAATTTTGCTTTGTGTTGTGAGCTAAAATTTGATTTACGAGCGAGCTTCAGATACGCTTATGTTAATAAGTTCACTAAAAACATTAATGTTTCTAAATTTATAACGCCAAAGAAAAATATTGTGTTGTGAGCTAAAATTTGAGGTACGAGCAAGCTTCAGATACGCTTATGTTAATAAGTTCACTAAAACATTAATGCTTCCATTAATTCCCCTACAATATAGCATCATAACAGCCCTGGGCCACTCAGATGAAGAAAAAATATTGAGAAAAAAAGTGGATATACAGTGGCATTTTGACTTACGTGTGACCCAACTTACAACTTTCACTTTGTCACTCGTTCAAAATTTTGCTTTGTGTTGAGAGCTAAAATTTGAGGTACGAGCGAGCTTCAGATACGCTTATGTTAATAAGTAAAGTAAAGTAGTCGGGGCGGCCTAAAGTCGATATCAGCCAGTCAGCGAGGGAGTCTATTCCCTTTTCAATAGCGCTAGACCAAGGAGATTGTTTTTAAGCATCTGAGGTGGAGCGCCACACCTACCATCAGCTCCTTACTTTACCGCACAGATCACTGTGCTACTCATACGCTGAGTTGGCGGGGACCGGTATCGAACTAGGAACCTTGTGGTTTCTAGCCGAACGCTCTACCGACTGAGCTATCCCGGCCCCATAATGTTTCTAAATTTATAACGTCAAAGAAAAATATTTGGATTTTTGCTAAAATTTGAGGTACGAGCAAGCTTCAGATACGCTTATGTTAATAAGTTCACTAAAACATTAATGCTTCCATTACTTTTTCTACAGAAAATTAGCCAGATGTAGCGTTACCGCTCTTATTTGAAAGAAGTGATGACTTCTTAAGAGTAATCGTAAAATACTTATCTCTATTCCTGTTTTACTTCTTGAGGCTGGACCAGAGTTTATGGAATCTGGTTGTTGGGTCTGATGTTGAGTTGGCTGGCATTCTTGCTTTTTGAGTCTGGAAACAACTTGGGATTCACTTGAGGATATCTGGCCTTGTGCCTTTTATAGTTTTTTAATAATCCAAGATGTTCTTGTTTTTCTCATGAGATATTTTTTATTTTATCACGAAGTCCAACTGCCTTGGGTGACAGACACACATCTTGTGTCTCACTCACCCACTGCTTAGTTCCAAACTTTTCTTTCATCCCTCTCTTTTTCTCTCATTCTCTTCGCTTCCTTGTCTTAACCAATCAAAATTTGACAAGTGGCCAAGTGTTTCGCCATCAAAATCAATCAAAAAACTTTCCACGTTAACTACACGTAATCTCTTGGATTCCTGGCTTTTTCCATCCTATTATGTTACACAGAGATTTGAACACAATGCAGATTTATTTTCATTATTGAAGAAAGAAAAAAAGAAAAAATATTTTCAAAAAACCATATGTTTTTTTCTTTTTTTCTTGCTTCCAAACATGGCCAGAATTTGCAAAGATTTTCTCATGAGATATTTTTAAAATTTTATCCCAAAGTCCAACTGCCTTGGGTGACAGACACGCATCCTGTGTCTCACTCACCCACTGCTTAGTTCCAAACTTTTCTTTCATCCCTCTCTTTTTCACTCATTCTCTTCGCTGCCTTGTCTTAACCAATCAAAATTTGACAAGTGGCCGAGTTTTTCGTCATCAAAATCAATCAAATATCTTTCCACGTTAACTACACGTAATCTCTTGGATTCCTGGCTTTTTCCATCCTATTATGTTACACAGAGATTTGAACACAATGCAGATTTATTTTCATTATTGAAGAAAGAAAAAATTTTTTTTCACAAACCATATGTTTTTTTCTTTTTTTCTTGCTTCCAAACATGGCCAGAATTTGCAAAGATTTTCTCATGAGATATTTTTAAAATTTTATCCCAAAGTCCAACTGCCTTGGGTGACAGACACGCATCCTGTGTCTCACTCACCCACTGCTTAGTTCCAAACTTTTCTTTCATCCCTCTCTTTTTCACTCATTCTCTTCGTTGCCTTGTCTTAACCAATCAAAATTTGAAAAGTGGCCAAGTGTTTCGCCATCAAAATCAATCAAATATCTTTTCACGTTAACTACACGTAATCTCTTAACATATGTGCTTCCAAACATTACCGGAATTTGCAAATATATGCATCCTCCGGGTGCAAGTATTTAAGTTTTAAAGTGATAAGATATTGTACTAAATTAGAAAGGCTAATGAAACTAAATAAGAATCCAGATAAAAAGATTTGAAACAGAGGGGGGTATAATCGAAAAATTGAACAACTGAAACTTACTATTCCACCACTCCCATCTTTCATTGCTAAATTTTCCTAATTTAACTATTGAGTTAAAATAGGAAATAAATAATAACATTACAGTTAATTCTTCTTGTTAATAGATTTCTTTTAAGATTTATCCACGAGATTTTTGCTCATATTCATTAAGATAAAACCGAACAATTAGAAATCAATACTACCAAGCGCATATTTATTAAAATAAAATTTTCAATATCAATATGCAAATTAGCCTTCCCGTTCACAGTGTAAACCGCTATTTTGTTGTATATATAAATACACTCGCATGTTATTAGTATGCAGATGTGGCCAACAGTATTAATAATGTAAAACAATTTTATTGATAATTGAGGTTTAAATAAAAATAAAATCATGAAGAATGTGACGTAAATAAGTAAATGAATTGTGACTTGAGTGGTAATATAGTTTCGGTTACAGACAGAAAAACACACAATCTCTATTATAATAAGATTTGCAAAGATTTGATAAATATCGTGGTACCTTGACTTACGAGTGCCTCAATTTACGAGTTTTCCAAGTTACGAACTATCACTAGGTCGATTCTTTGCTTTATATTGAGAACTAAGATAGGAACAAGCTTCAGATACGCTTATGTTAATAAGTTCACTAAAACATAAATGTTTCCATTAATGCTTCTACAGTATGGATGCATCACTTCAACTTTGACGAAACGCTTGTAAAAAAAACTAGATAGGAACTACAAAAGGATATTCTGAACTCTTTAACAAATCTTGGGGGTAGCACCCCACAAGAATCATCTGTACGGCCGCTTACCTCCTATCACACAAACCATCCAAGTAGGACGAACAAAACATACTGGACGCAGTTAGAGAAATAAGTGACGTTCTACTATCGACATCTACAAGTGGACACACTAGTGTTGACTCATATTGATCAGCTCTGAGCGGACACTGGATACCGAGTTGAGGACTTTCCACAAGCGATGACAAATAAAGATAGATAGATAGATCGAGAGATCAAGAGAGATCGAGAGAGAGAGAGAGAGAGAGAGAGAGAGAGAGAGAGAGAGATCCAAAGAGAGAGAGAGAGAGAGAGAGGGAGAGAGAGAGAGAGAGAGAGATATCAAGAGAGACAGAGAGAGATCCAAAGAGAGAGATCGAGAGATAGATAGATAGATAGAGAGAGAGAGAGAGAGAGAGAGAGAGAGAGAGAATCATGGGAATCTGTGCTGCCAGCACAACTTGTATCCGGGGTTTTGTGGACCACTTGCGTACTTCCTATTACTATGACACCTCATCTTTGAATAGATGGAGCCACCTCAACTCACCCTGAGTGAATGCTGCCACAACCAACCAACCAACCAACCAACTTGATGATGATGATGATGATGATGATGATTTTCATCATGATCATAGCCTCTCATACCACGTATCAGATATTAGAAACATATCATTATATCACAAGACAAAAAACATTCCCCACTTTACATTACACCATACGCCATCTAGATTAGACAGCAGACGCCATGGGAACAGGTTATCATCGCATTTTTCCGTCTACAATGACCAAGTATATATGGAGGTATTAATACGGAAATACAGTTTGATTAGTTGTTATATATTTGCTTTAGTCCTAATACCATGAAAATGGTATGTTTGTTCTATGTATGTGTGGAAGTGGTGGTGGTGGTTGGTGGTGAATGCTAGGCTTCTACTCTAATTTTATCAGATTAAATAAAAAGTAAGCCCTAGCACCTATATGATTTTCCCAACCCTATTGCCCTTATGGCAAGCCCCAACCCCTTTTTATCATATGGCTGCTAGGAGGCGGTGTCTGCGGGTCTACATGTCCTGGGAATCACGTTAAACTTTATCTGATGGTGAGGTTCCAGTTTTGGAGGTTTGGGGAATGTGGAGCACCCCTTCATCACCATTGCTCCCTGGTCCACTCTGACCCGGAGTGGTAGTACCTGTTAGGGTCCCATCTATGGGTTAATAGAAAAGCATGAGTTGATAAACAAAATTGTATTATCCATTAAGAATTGATTTATTTCAAAACTTTATCGGCATTAAATGACCCACTGAGGTTGATATGCCATAAAACAAAACAAACCAAACCAAACTTTTATATTTGCTTTAGTCCTAATACCATGAAAGTGGTATGTTTGTTCTATGTATATGTGGAAGTGGTGGTGGTGTTACATAATTATTAGATACCTAATGATTATGGCAATAGTGTAGAAATCATAATGGCGATTAGTGCAGCTGATGGCCTTGAGAGTGAGTGATAGCGCTTGACCTCACTCTCACCTTCCGGGGATAAATCATGAGAACCGGAAGGATAGAAGACCCTGTTCCGGTTTAAGGATAAAAATAACTCAGTCAGTTAGAAGTTAGAAGCCGAGCTAGCAAGATGTAAGGATCTGCGCAGACGTCTGGTTTGGGGATTTATAAATATAGTAACATCAACGTAAATCGAAGTCTTGAGTTTATTAACTAAAAACTAACAATAACACAGGGCTTCTGATAAGGAGAAATCCCTAACAGAAACCAGACCCGAAATCCCCATAGAAGATTCCAGACCAAGATAGATGATAGAAGAAGCAAAGCCCGCCAGAAGAAAATACGACCAGAGTAAGAAGTAAGAAAAGGTATACAGCATTATATGCTGATTTGGTACGGTGAAAACCTCAGTATATAACAGTGGTGGTGGTGAATGCTAGGCTTCTACTCTAATTTTATCAGATTAAATAAAAAGTATGTCAAATGTACATTTTACCATCAGTTGTCATTCCTCAAATAATTTCAAATAATCACTTTTCCATTAGAAATGTAAGAAAATGGAAAAAAAAATGGAAAAAAAAAAAAAATGAAAAAAAAAAAATGAAAACAAAAAATGAAAACAAAACAAAACAAAAAATATGAACAAATAAGCATTGAAAAGGCGATTATAATTTTTATTCACTACTAAAATTTTCCAATGTTAAACGAAATAAAACACGGGGAAATTTATATCAAGTGAATAGTCGAAAAATTATGATACAAAAATGCCGGAAAGAATGGAAGAATGAATGGAAGAAGTAAATAGAATAGACTTAAAAAAAAGAAAGAATGAATTAAAGAAAGAAAGAAAGAAAGAAAGAAAGAAGAAAGAAAGAAACCCAGTGAAAAGTAAAAAAATGAATGAATCAAAGAAATGAGAACAGATTCGAAAAAGAAAGAAAGAAAAAGAAAAGAAAGCAAAACAAAATAGAGAAAGAAAAGAAAAGAAGGCAAAAACTAAGGAACAACAGAAAGAAAGAAAGAAGAAAAAAAAAAGAAAGAAACTCAGTGAAAAATAAAAATGAATGAATCAAAACATAAAAGAAATGAGAACAGATTCGAAAAAGAAAGAAAGAAAAGAAAAAAAGAAAAGAAAGCAAAAACTAAAGAACAACAGAAAAAAAAGAAAGAAAGAAAGATAAATGAATAAATAAAACAATAGAAAGACAGGAAGAAAGAAAATGTTCGAAAAGGAAAATATCAATTAAAGAAAAAAGGAACAGATTGAAGAAAGAATGAAAGAAGGATTGAATGAAAGAAAACGAAGTGAAAGAAAAGAATGAATTAACCAAGACCGGAAAAATGAAAAGATTGTAATAAATAAGAATAATTCAAAAAGAAAAGAAAAGAAAAAAACCCTCTAAAGATGATTGAACAATAAAATCAGGAGATATAGACGAAAGAAAGAAAGAAAGAAAGAAAAGAAAGAAAGAAAAGAAAGCTAGAAAGAAAAAAGAAAAAAAAGAAAAATAAAGCCCTCCAAAATAAATTAAACAATAAAATCAGAAAATATTAGAGGAAAGAAAGAAAGAAAAGAAAAGAAAAGAAAGAAAGAAAGACAGAAAAGAAGAAAAAGAAAAGAAAAGAAATGAAAAACAAAAAAGAAAGAATAGAAAAACAAAAAACAAAAACAAAAACATTAAAAGACCACATACGCATGCGTACATAGATATAAGTCCACGTGTTATTCGTCTATTTCTGCGCATGACGACAAATAAATAATTGATATCTGGTATTTTAATCTCTAGACATAATTATTTTTGCTTTGCATTCTAATCAAAGATTTTCTCTTATTTATAACGATTTACTGTTTGAAAGAGATTCGCGCCTCAAATTGCACAGCCCTACGCTTCTATGATTTAGATATTCCCCTGGGTACAAAAGACATTCTCATTATTAACATGCATATGGGCCCTCCAGGTGTAAGTATATATACTAAATTAGAAAGGCTAAAAAAATTAAATAAGAACACATAAAATATTACACTTTTTCATATATAAATCATTCATACCGGGAGGGCATTAGAGATCAGGAAAACCTATTTTAATAAAACACATCAAATCAACGGCACAAGAGGCTATGACCCCAGACAATACCTAACCCCTTAATTTAAAGGAGAAGGGCAGGGTTTATTGCCCAGTGCCTGAGGCACACCCTTGAGGGGGAATGCCAGCAGGATCAACGCATTTTTTGTGCCTACCACCCATGAGCTTCGGCTCACCTAAAATGTCATTGTGTCACGCCCTTATAAGTGAGACGAGAGGCAAATACCCTAATAACGTGGGATGTTTTGAGGCAAATCTAACTCAGATTTTCATGGAGACATCGTTAATAAATAAGATTTATTCTATTCTATGTATTAATGTTTGAGACTATAAATTAAATGCCCATTGTCAAACTTACATAATTCCTGAGTGTATTGTGACGTAAGCAGTAACGTAGTTTCGCTTACAGACAGACAGACACCAAATCTCCATTATATATATTTACCAACCCCTCCGCACGAGCAGGATGCGACACAAGGTCAATTTCTTAAGCGGAGTTTAACAGGTTTTAATTAAGAGTTTTCCCTCTCCTAGACTGGTTTACTATTTACCCATAGCTGGAGGGAGAATTGAATTCATACCTTTCCCAAGGGTATTAGCACTATGTGAAATCCAAACAGCTTGGTCTAGGAATTGAACTCGGGTAGACGAATCCATTTTCTACGACTCTAACCATTACACCACGCGCCTCCAAATCTCCATTATAATAAGATGAAAGAGAGTCACGCCTCAAACTGCACAGTCCTACGTTTCAATTATTTAGGTATTCCTGCAAGTACAAAAGACTTTCTCGTTATTGTAATCTTGCTGGAACGCCGAGTTTGTGCTCCTTAGGCGAAATAAAAACAAAGACAGAAAAAAAAAAGAAAGAAAAAGAAGGTATACTCACAATGTTATTGTTTTTCTTGGCGAATAGCAATTGTTTTCTCTGGCAGAATTAAGAACACACAGAATGTGTTTTATTCCATAGTTTTACACGAACCTAGGATAAGATGTGATCAAAAAGGTATATACAGCCTTGTCGGCTGGGGCTTTAGAATACACCGACTGCACCTCGGCAGAAGGGTAAGACCCACTCCAATGGGATCACCTGTTGAACCTGGGTGGCGACCTGTGATGTTTAAGGGCAGAATAATCTTGGTGGTCGAGCAGTCCATGACATGCAAACTTCTACTTTGGTCCTTACTCAGGCTAGACGGGGAGTCAGACAACCACCCCTGATCAATCGGCTGGTCACGTCAAGCCCTAGCATCTATATGATTGTCCCAATCTTATTGCCCTCATGGCAAGCTCCAACTCATTTTATCATAAATGTGCTAGAACGTGGTGGCAGAGGGTCTTCATGTCCTGGTATGATGTTAAACTCTATCTGATGGTGACCTTCCAGTTCTGAAGGTCTGAGGAATGTGGAGCACCCCTTCATCACAATTGCTCTCAGGTGCTCTCTGACCCATGGTGGTAGTATCTATTAGGGTCCCATCTATGGGTTAAATAGAAAAATGAGTTTAAAATAAATTGAGTATCCATCAAGAATGAATTAGACAAAAAAAAAAAACCCAAAAAAAACCGGCTTCGGCATAAAATAACCCAATGGGATGGCATGCCGTAAAACCGAACCAACCTAACCAACCAAAATGTATAGAAATGTTGGCTGAAGGTTTGGAAAAGCGGCGTTCCGTGACTTATTGCGACTGGCGTTCTGTAAAAATGTTAATTCTTCTGTTTGGATTTGTGCCGAAATTTTGGGAAAAAATATTGTGACCGAGATTCTATCCGAAGTTTCTTGAAGAATAATCGGATGTGAAATACACCTGTGGAATACAGGTAAGTCCCAAAATGAATGGTATCAACAACAAAGATATTAGTCATAGTAACTTATAGAATAATGGTGGTACTTTATCTCAGCTAGTGTCGAGGAAAGGGTGTGTACCAGTACGAATTATAAGTCATCAAAACAACAAAGGCGAGGATTAAAATTCAAATAATTAATTGGCAATATCACAGGGATATAAAGTTTAGTTATATCCATATAAGAGAGAGAGGGGGGGGAAGACGAGCAGAGAGAAGACGAAGAAGAAGAGAGGAAGAGAAAGAGAGAAAAAGAAGAGAGAGTGAGAGGGGGGACAGAGAGAGAGAGAGAGAGAAAGAGAGAGAGAGAGAGAGAGAGAGAGAGAGAATGTGTGAGTGTGTTTAAAAAGTCGCTACCCTAATATAAGATGGTTGAATATAAGCTTACAGACGAAGAAGATTAGGAGAGAAATAGATAAACAGAAAGAGAGAGAGAGAGAGAGAGAGAGAGAGAGAGAGAGAGGGGGAGAAGAGGGAGGAGAGAGAAAAGAAGAAGACGAAGAAGAAGAAAGGGAGAGAAATAGATAAACAGAGAGAGAGAGAGAGAGAGAGAGAGAGAGAGAGAGAGAGAGAGAGAGAGAGAAGAGGAGCTGAGAGAGAAAGAAGAGAAGAAGAAGAAGAGCAAGAGAGAGAGAGAGAGAGAGAGAGAGAGAGAGAGAGAGAGAGAGAGAGAGAGAGATAAAGAAAGGTTTGGTTTGTTGGTTTATTTATCAACCCCTTATGGATTATTCAATGCCAAAGTTTGGTTCATGAGACTTCTTCTTTATGCACTCGGTGTTATTGAATACAAACAATTTCTAAACAGATCTATTTGTGATCCTAACAGGTACTACCTCTCCGGGTCAGAGTGGACCTTGGAGTAACATCAAAGAAGGGGTACTCCACACTCCACAGTGATCTAGAAGTAGAACCTCACCATCAGATGCAGTTTAGTGTCATACACAGGATACCCATTATCTGGGTGGTGGTGGTGTTACCCCTCTGCTGGGGATACATTCCGTATATTCTAAGCCCCGCTGACAGAGTGGGGTTGGAGTCGAGACAGCCAGCGAAACAGTTGTATTATTAAGGTTTGACATTTAGAAAGCCCATCTTTGAACACTGAGGGGGTTATATAAGTAAGGACTTAAAGAGTTTCTCTTCCCTCTCGAATGACGGTTGGAAGCAAACCTACTTATATATATTTACCAACCCCTCCGCACGAGCAGGATGTGACACAAGGTCATTTTAAGCGGAGTTTTACAGGTTTGAATTCAGAGTTTTCCTTCTCCTAGACAGGTTACCTAGCCATGGTTAAAGAGCCCAGTCTGTCCTGCTATTTACCCATATCTGGAGGGAGAATTGGATTCATACCTTTCCCAAGTGTATTAACGCTATGTGAAATGCAAACAGCTACGTCGTGGAATTGAACTCGGGTCGACAAGTCCATTTCCTACGACTCTAACCATTAGACCACGCGCCTCCATATAAACCTACTTAAACCTATCTATAATGAAATAGAATTGAACGATGACTTTTTAATTCTGCCCGGGGTCAAGTGACACCCTTTTAGCCACCCGACAATATAACAATAGTTAAGGGTGTACGCACGAGCGATTCTGTACTTCCCTGAATTCACTGGCGCATGCGTATTCATTTTGACTAACAGGACCTGGGAATATAACACGGTACGATACTGTAATAAGTAATTGAGAGTTACCTCCCCTATTTTATGATTATCTCCCCTTTGGAGAACTCTCTAGTAAATACTAGACTATATAAACTCTCAGTAAGTGTACCAATAATTCTAAGTAGAATATAGTTTTCCAAAGTCTATCGGTGTTATCGTTTGTCATTACAGATAATTTAATTATAACAACGTTTGATATGTACAGTATGTAAAAAGTATAATAATCTTGATTTAACTCTATCTCACTCTTTTTCTTTCTTTCTTTCTTTCTTTCTTTCTTTCTTTCCTTCTTTTGATTTTTTCAATATCTTCGATAGAAACAGATTAATGCGCTCATCCCTCTCTCTATCTTTTCTCTTTTCTCTTTTTTCTTTCTTTCTTTCTTTCTTTCTTTCTTTCTTATATTTTTTCGGTGCAGCATGTCCTTTTTCTTCCGTTTATTTGTTTATGATTAAAAAAAAAGTTCCATTATTTAGCTGAAGTGACGACACTCATAAGAGATAAGAATTCGGCAGATAAGCAACACCAGGTAGTCAGGATTTACATTTTTGCATTTCATCTTGGACTGTTTCAACCAGAGGGTATTGCAAGATGATAACGGTCGGAAGATTAAGGATCAAGTGTATAAATATATAGATATTTTTATATAGATAAGATTATATGAAAAAACCCCACAGATGTTGGCTAATTGAATTTATTTTTACAACTTTGCATTGCTTGCTAATAATGCCAATATTTCGATTTCATCAAAAAATCTTCATTAGAGCATATTGATAAGAAGACAATTGTGACCGTTTTAAGATGTGATTATTTTCTACCGAATTCTTTAAGAGAATTTAACAGAATTTGCCATAAGGGCAATAGGGTCGGGACAATCATATAGGTGCTAGGGCTTGACGTGACCAGTCGATTGATCAAAGGGATTCTCTTAGATCTTTTTCGAAGCCTATTTTAGCAGTAACTGGTGGAAATTGCAAACCCCACTCTCACCTCATATTTTACCTGCCCTATCCCCTACCCAGGACATAGTGACCTTTCCGTATCTTTGAGTTTGGGAGCCATTTGTTATAGTGATGGAAAGACTTCGTTGCCTTTTTGTAAAACAAAACGGCTCTATTAATTTCACAGTCCTTTAAAATCAAACACAGTCTTGTAACCATTGGGCTATTTGCTCAATTTCTACCAGCTTGGTGAGCAGTCCATAATATACAATACTCCACTTTAACCCTTATTTAGGCTTAAAGGACGGACGGGGAGGCTTCCTCAAAGCAATCTACTGGTCAGGACAAGCCCTAGCACCTATATGATTGTCCCGACCCTATTACCCTTATGACAACCCCCAACCCTTTTATCGTATATGCGATGGAAGTTAGAGGACCAGAGAGCAATGGTGATGAAGGGGGTGCTCCACATTCCCCAAACCTCAAAAACTGGAACCTCACCATCAGATAGAGTTTAAGGTCATTCCCAGGACATAAAGACCCTCAGCCACTGCTTTCTAGCACCCATATAATAAAAAGGGTTGGGGCTTGCCATAAGGGCGATAGGGTTGGGGCAATCATATAGGTGCTAGGGTTTGATGCGACCAGCCGATTGAGAGTATTAGTAGCCTGGGTATGACGTTAAACTGCGTCTAGTGGTGAGGTTCTAATTCTGGAGCTCTGGGCAGTGTAGAGTACAACTTCATTGCCAGGAGCACTCTGATCTGGAGGGGTAGTACCTGTTAGGGTCCCATCTATGGATTAAATAGATGTGTTTTAAAGATGTGTTAAAAAACTGAGTTTGAAAAAAATTAATACTTCACAAGAATGAATAAAACAAAACGTCTTCGACATAAAATAACCCAAGTGATTGACATGCCGTAAAAATCCAACCAACCAACCAAACTAACAGCTTGGCCTTATTAGGCCAGATAACAGAAGAGCAATGAAATCTCTTTGTTACGACTAAGCGCATTTTATGGCAGATATAAAATCGGTAACAGTAATTATATCTATCTATCGATCTATCTATCTTTTTTTCAACATACATAAACGTGTAATAAATACCACGTGCGAAACCCTGCCATCGTCAGCCGCTAACTACGGTTACGACCAAGCGCATTTTATAGCAGATATAAAATCGATAACGGTAATTACATTTCTCTCACTCTCTCTCTCTCTCTCGATATATATATATATATATATATATATATATATATAGAGAGAGAGAGAGAGAGAGAGAGAGAGTGAGAGAGAGAGAGAGAGAGAGAGAGAGAGAGAGAAAGAAAAAAGAAACATAAAAAACAACATCGTGTTGAAAGCGAACTAAAAATATAGATTTACATCGAGGCCTGGAATGAACTCATAAAATCCGGATATAGATCACCAACCGTCTGGACAGCGTACAAGTGAAAATCGGTCAGTGGTAACAACCCACAACGATGGGTTGCCTAAGGGTTAGATCATTGGAAAGAAGACCGAAAAGTCAACATTTTAAAGTTCGCTACTGGACGTTTAGAACGCGGAACAATTTGAACCGGATCTTTATTGTTTGTTTGGGCATAAAACAATTATTAGCGAGGGGGGGGAGTTCCGTGAATTATTGGCTAACTCCAACACCACCACCATCACTATCATCACCACCACCACCACCACCGCCACTACCACCACCACCACTGCTTATTATGAAATTATTTTAAAATTTATGTTCAGCCGTTTAGTTTCCTAATGCGAACGAACAAATGTTCTCTTTTTGTTGTATACTCATATATACCCACATAATTCGTCGGGTATATATATATATATATATATATATATATATATATATATATATATATATATCACCATATATATATATATATATATATATATATATATATATATAAAAGTAAATAAATCGAGATATTTGTGGCGGAAGTGCTCATATTTGAAACTACAACATAATTTTTTTTTGGGGAATTCATATCACAGGACTATAAAATTTAAATAAAAAAAAAAAAAAAAAAAATCTGTTTTCAAATGCCTTTAAAGTAATAAAGAATTCATCATTCGCATCTGATGAGTCGGGAGAGTTAGACACTTTGTCTAAGCTCCCTGAAATAGACTATAATGCTAAATCTCTAAGTCTTTTGTTATTTCTTTACTTATATATTTGCTCTGTGACTCTAACATTAAGAGCACACATTGAGCTCTCAAACTGCGACAGGTTTTTTTAAATAAAACTCTTGTGTCGAAAGGAAGATTTCTTTTCTGGACTTTTGGATTATATATATATATATATATATATATATATATATATATATATATATAGAGAGAGAGAGAGAGAGAGAGAGAGAGACAGACAGACAGACAGACAGACAGACAGACAGAGTATAGATGGGGGGGATATGATGAAGGTCTTACTTGTTACACTTCTGTTTCTACTGGTTCTTGCTCATCCGCTCTTGTTGATCTGGTGGGCTTCTGTTAAGGGTTGGTTTTCTTTGTTGATTTTTCTTCGTGCTGGGCTGGTCATTGTTTTTAATATTCATTTAACAAACAAGAGTTGGTTGTTTCTCAATAAAGCTTTATTTTCAGAACTCAGCCCATGATTCATCCGCCGCGGTGAGACCGACCCATCAGTGCCGACAATAGCGTTCAAACTCCTCAAAAATTGGGTCGAATCTGAAACTAATTCCCACGCGTTTGTAATGTCACGTCTTTAAGGGGTCAAGTAAAAAGGTTACTACCACTAGTAACTGTCGGGTAACTTTCCACAGGAACCCGTTGTTTTAAGTCTAACAGCCTATTCAAAAGTTTTAACTACAGGTACGTACATAAATCATAAACTGATTATGATTATGTAATATTTTCAGATATTCATAAATGCTCTAAAATAGAGAATAAAGCGATTTCCAGTCCAATTTGAAAGTGAATGCAGAACATCAAACACATTTTTGATATGATGGAGAAAACTATAAAATGTTAATTAGAATGCATCACTATTTGTTAATAAAAGAAGCATCATCAAAATCATCATCATCATATCGGGCTAAGCTCGGATATCCATGACAATCTCTTGCCAACCGCCCCTACCCTTCATTGCTCTAGGGAGGTCCTCTATGCAGCATCCAGTATCCGTAAAAAGCTGGTCAATGTAGGTCTTTGTAGGACGGCCCACATTAAAATCATAACCTAATGTTACAAATTCAAAGCTGTTAAACTCTGCTATAAAATGACCTTGCCTCGCATCCTACTCGTTCGGAGGATTTAGGTAAACATATCAGGTCACAAGTATGGGACACTTAGGGAGAACAGAATTCACAGATAGATAAGAGCAGACTGAGATAGATAGATAGATAGATAAGAGCAGACTGGGGTAGATAGATAGATAGATAGATAGATAGATAAAAGCAGACTGAGATAGATAAGATAGATAGATATGAGCAGACTGAGATGGATAGATAGATAGATAGATAGATAAGAGCAGACTGAGATAGATAGATAGATAGATAGATAGATAGAAAAGGTGCAGACTGAGATATATAGATGGATAGATAAATAAACAGACGAAGATAGATAGATAGATAAGAACAAAGACAGGTAGATAGATAGATAGATAGATAGATATGAATGTACTGAGATAGATAGATAGATAAATATAAATATACTGAAATAGTGAGATAGATATTAATATATGAGATAGATAGATAGATATTAATATACTAAGATAGATAGATAAGAGCAAACTGAAATTGATAAGGTCAGTTAACTTTGAATCACGTATCTTTAAGAATCTGTTTTACGCCTCAAAGATACGTGGCTCAAAGTTAACTGACCTGAAAAAATGTAAAAGTTTTCAAATAAAATAACTAGTGCATTATATCTTTTATTCATTAATATTAGTAGACTTGAAAATGGACCTGGAAGTGTCAGGGCAGATTTGGAAGCCAAGAAAACTATGAAAGACGCAATAACAAAAACAAAATTACCATATACTGATTATAAAACAGTTGTTAAAAAATATCATTAAAAATGACAAAATCATTGGAATGCACTAATTAATAACAAACTTCAAAACATTAAACATTGGAGAATGGAACTTAAAATAAAACAAGAATAGAAGTGAACAAGTTGGGCTGACCCGTCTTCACATAGGTCACACCTACATCACCCATCATCATTTATTAGAGGGCACAGAATCCCTAATATGCACTACATCCCAAGAGAGATTTACAGTGAAACATATACTTCTAGAGTGTGTAGACTTTGATCTAGTGCAAACAAAATACTACCAAGCAAGTAATTTGAAAAAAAAAAAAAAAAAAAAAAACTTTTCACGAAAATAGGAACATCCAGGATTTTACATTTCCTAAAAGAAGTGGGATTGTACTAAAAATATGAGTTATTTAATAATAGTTAAAATCTATACATAGGCATATTTTTCTCTACCAAACTACCGCTACGAATCCAAAACTTAGCTGGCATTAAATGACCCAGAGAGGTTGATATGCCGTAAAACAAAACAAATCAATTAGTTGTAGACTTGATTTGCTTGATGGTGTAAAAAGCACGCCGGAACTTTATATAAGGAACAAGAAGACATATTTGGTAAGATCCATCTCTCACGACTTAATATGTAAAGTGGATTGAATGGCCTATTGTCAGTATCCTCTAGTTACTACTGATTTGTCAGGCAAGGGAGTTACGAGAGGGCTTTTCCTAAAAAGTAAAGTCAGCGAGGGAGTCTATGCCTTTTTCTCTAGTGTTAAACCAGGGTTATTTTTCTTGCTGATGTGGAGGCCCAACCTACCATCAGCTCTCCACCTTATTTCAATCCAATCTGTGCTACCCATGTGCTGAGTGGGCGAGGACTGGTATCGAAACCAGAACTTTGTGATTCCTAGGCGGATGCTCTATCAACAGAGCTAAAACGGTCCCTTAATATGCAAACTCATTTATTTTTTAAATACTCGAACAGGTGCTTAACGAGGCCAAGCACAACACATGGTCTTTTATTTGAGTATGCCGTACCCACAATTTTCGTACCCTGGGTGTTCCAGAAACTGCCCCCGTCCCATCAGCCTTTGCAGAAGTCATCAGGGTGTGTCCTTCATTCTATCCTCTTTTTAACTACTTGAACAGTAAATGTTACGGATGCACATACGCATCTGTTGGTCTTATTAAAAAAAAAAAAAAAAAAAATAAAAATAAAAATAGTGAAAGCACTTGGCAACGTTTCCCAACAACAACATAAAAAAAAATGAAATTAAGAATAAAATAGATTACTCAATCCGCTGTTAGGGGGGTGGAATTTTTCAGCACAGACAGACAGACAGACAGACACACACACACACACACACACACACACACACACACAACACACACAAACACACACACACACATCTATATATATAAAAGGAAGTTTGGTATGTACGTGTCGAGGTATAGTTCCGAAAAGAGAGGTCACTTAGTTTCGAAATCTTGCATACACCTTAATATTCTTCAAACTAAGAAACACATCAAATTGTTATTGATTTTTTTTACTGATTAAAGGATATAATTAATTAATTAAACCAAAACCAACCGATTTGCGATACTGGCCGTATACAAGCTGCTGCTGATAATAAAATATTACTCGCTGCCTGCTTTCTGTTATAGTGATACTAGCAGTTAAGTTTAATTTTAGTCAACAAAATCGCAGTCTAAGCCGTTTAGCTCAGAATTTATCGCCTATTTATGGTCCAAACTTGAAAATATTTATATAGTTGGAAAGAAAATAAAATAATCTTTCTAAATATATAATTTGTATGTGTTTTTATCCATTGAATTATTTTTATAGTTAGTTAAAAATATTTTGCTTCGGACAGCCGAGAATACAAAGTATGATTTTATTCAGAGTAAATTTTAACGAAAAATCAAATTCTTTTTTCTCGCGTATATATGGTAGAATCTTTATAATATTTATTTGGTTCCAAAGTAAATAAAATACTCTTTCTAAATATGTAATTTGTATGCGTTTTTATCCATTGAATTAGTTTTTACTGTGAATTAAGAAAATATTTTGCTTCGGACAACCGAGAATACGAAGTATGATTTTATTCAGAGTAAATTTTAACGAAAAATCAAATCTTATTTATCGCATATTTCTGGTCCAATCTTTAAAATATTTATTTGGTTAGAAAGAAACTAAAATAATCTTTCTAAATATGTAATTTGTATGTGTTTTTATCCATTGAATTATTTTCTACAGCGAATTAAATAACAAATCAAATGAAAACATTTTTTCATTTTTTTTTATTAATACTTTCATTATTGAATAATCAGTATAACTAAAATCTTTTTTGAAGGAAACTATTCATGAAATAAATATTATTAGATAAATACGCAAAATCTTCCACCTACAAATAAGTAACGTTTAGTTATTTGCTTCTTTGTTACTTTTCGGGGTTAAAGGAGGAAATAAATTAAACTGATAACAACAAGGAATTACTTTATACTCTAAAGATGGATTAAACCGAACTTAACGGACCTAAATTCCACCATCGTACATCCCCCACCGAAAGAAAAAATACCAAAAAATCAGGGAATTAAACGAATTTAATGAAATTTTTAAGTGTTGATATATTAATTAATAAAAGATATAATGCACTAGTTATTTTATTTTAAACTTTTACATTTTGTCAGGTCAGTTAATTTGAACTACGCATCTTTCAGAATCTGTGTTACGCCTTAAAGATACATGGTTCAAATTAACTGATCTGAAAAAATGTAAAAGTTTTTAAATAAAATAACTGGTGCATTATATCCTTTATTCATTAATATATCAACACTGAAAATTCCATTAAATTTCGTTAATTTCCTGATTTTGGTATTTCTTTTCTTTCAGGTCCATTAAGTTCGATTTAACCATCAAAAGATACCATATGTAGAGCATTACAGAAGTGCTTGGATCATCGGAAGATATTATCGAAATATTAATACACGTGTTCCTTAAAAGTACGACCCTTATAATCTTGCAACACCCTCTGGTTAAAAATGAAACCGTCCAGATCGTCCAAGATGAAATGAAAAATGTAAATCCTGATTATCTGGTACTGCTTATCCACCTAATTCTTATTTCTTATGAATGTCGCCACCTAAGCTAAATAATACACCCTTCCGTTTTTTACTATAAAAAAGAAAGGGAAGAAAAAGGAAATGCTACACAAAAATATAATAAGAAAGAAAGAGATTAGAGGAAAAGATAGAAGGGATGAGCGGCGGTAGTGATAATGCTAATCTGTTTGAATCGAACATAATGAAAAGATTAAAAGAAGGAAAGAAAGGAAAAACAGTAAAAGAGAGTTAAATCAAGATTATTATACTTTTTATATATTGAATTAATTGCAATAGCTCTTAAGTAAACATATCAAACGTTGTAATAATTAAATTATCATACTGTGGTCTATCAACAGGTCCTGCTAGTACGTAGAGTATTACATCAACATCAAATACTTTTAGAAAAGCTACGATCATCAAAATATACCATAAGTATAGCATTACATAAGCTTCAAAAAGCTTCAAAGAGCTAGGATCATTGGAAGATACGATATATTGAGCACTGCAAAAGCTTCAAAAACTTTCAGAAGAGTTAGGATCATTGGAAGACACGATATATTGAGCACTGCAAAAGCTTCAAAAAACCTTCAGAAGAGCTAGGATCATTGTAAGACACCATATATTGAGCACTGCAAAAGCTTCAAAAAGTTTCAGAAGAGATAGGATCATTGGAAGACACCATATATTGAGCACTGCAAAAGCTTCAAAAAGTTTCAGAAGAGTTAGGATCATTGTAAGACACCATATATTGAGCACTGCAAAAGCTTCAAAAAGTTTCAGAAGAGATAGGATCATTGAAGACACCATATATTGAGCACTGCAAAAGCTTCAAATTCATAATCATAAAAAGATACCATATGTTGAGCATTACATAAAAATTCAAAATAGCTAGGCTTATTGAAAGATGTAGAGCCTAGCATAAGTGTTCAAAACATTTCAGAAAAACTATGATCGTCGAAATATACCATATGTATTAGCATTACATAAAATTTAGAAACTTTAAGAAGAAAAATATACGTAGATCATATAAGCTTCAAAAACATTCAGATGAGCTATGAAATGTAAGCGTTCTAGATAGGTTCACCATGAACTCTCAGTTGAATAAAGAACGAAAATACTTTTGAATATTTTCTAATAATGCGAAGATTTCTTTCATAAAAAGAACAACGTCCTCTTTAAATGCAAACATAATTACAAAAAGCCTCCAGCAAACAACATTCATTTTGTGAACGAAACATTTGTTTCTTAATGTTGCACCAAAGTCCCGTATTTAATTAAGTCCTCTTGTCTGTCTTTCGTTCATTAAAAAAACATTTTGCCTGTGTAATTAGGTATTTTTAATTATAACACTTTAATTGCGTATTTTTAATTATTTCTACGAACATTTTCTCGGCAATATTTGAGATTTTATAAAAAGATCACACCTGAAAAAGTTTTCGTTTTTACCTCAATTTTTTCTTCTTTTTAATTACATTTTACTATTTCGTTTTTCTTTTTTTTCCATCCTCTTCCTTCTATCCTCGCTGTTTTTATAACTTTGTCTCTTTTTTTCTTTCCGTTAATTCTCTCTTTTTTATGTCTCAACTTCTTTCTTCCCAATTCTTTCTTTCTTTTTCTTTATTCGAATTTTCAATTGCTTTTTATCTATCTATCTATCTATCTATCTATCTATCTATCTATCTATCTATCTATCTTTGTTTCTTTCTTTCCATTTTGTTTACTTCCTAGCTTTTTCTTTCTTTCTAATTTCTTTTTCTTTCTTTCTTTCTTTCTTTCTTTCTTTCTTTCTTTCTTTCTGTTTGCTTTCTTCCCAATTCTTTTTTTTTTCTTTATTCGAATTTTCAATTGCTTTTATCTATCTATCTATCTATCTATCTATCTATCTATGTATGTTTCTTTCTTTCCATTTTGTTTACTTCCTAGCTTTTTCTTTCTTTTTTCTTTTTCTTTCTTTCTTTCTTTCTTTCTTTCTTTCGTTATATTGGCTTTTATTTATCTGCATGTGTATATATCTGTGTAATTTGTTTTTGTTCTTTTTGTGTCGTTAGATTTTGTTCTTTCTTTCTTTCTTTCTTTCTTTGAATCTTCTATTGCTTTTTATCTCTCTCTCTCTCTCTCCCTCTCAATTTCTTTCTTTATTTCTTTCCATTTTAGTTCACGGGTTTTTCTTTCTTTCCTTCTTTCTTTCTTTCTTTCTTTCTTCGAATTTTCAATTGCTTTTTATCTATCTATCTATCTATCTATCTATCTTTGTTTCTTTCTTTCCATTTTGTTTACTTCCTAGCCTTTTCTTTCTTTCTTTCTTTCTTTTTCTTTCTTTCTTTTTTCTTTCTTTCTTTCTTTCTTTCTTTCTTTCTTTATTTCTCTTGTTATATTGGCTTTTATTTATCTGCATGTGTATATATCTGTGTAATTTGTTTTTGTTCTTTTTGTGTCGTTAGATTTTGTTCTTTCTTTCTTTCATTCTTTCTTTCTTTCTTTCTTTGAATCTTCTATTGCCTTTTTATCTCTCTCTTTCTCTCTCTCTCACTCTCTCTCTTTCTTTCTTTCTCTGAATCTTCTATTGCCCCCCTCTCTCTCTCTCTTTCTTTCTTTGAATCTTCTATTGCCTTTTATCTGTCTGTCAATCTACCCCCCTCTCTCTGTCTGTCCCTGTCTATTTTCTTTACTCTTATCCATTCTTATTTTTTCTTCTTTGTCTATCACTCCGTTATTTCTGCTCTTTTTCTCACTTTACTTCACTCATAATATTCTATCTTCCCCCATCAGATTATCTTTCACTCTTTCTTTTCTATCTACCCCCCCCCCCCAACTTCGCATCTATTTTCTTCGTCTTTCTTCTCCTTTTCTTTTCCCGCTCTTTTCTACCAAGACAGAATTATTTTTACATTTTGTCCGCCTGTCTCTCTATGACGAAAATATCTTCAAACGTGCTGGTTGGATTGCGATAAAATTCTCTTTGCAAATTCATGTTCTCCAGAGGATAAACCATATTGATTTTGCTAATTACAAAACCTTTTCGCTACTTTGTTTTAAAATTAGACTACACATTCCAAAGACGACATTTTAAAGCCTAAATAACATAATAATGGCGGCCCAGTCCACTGAGACGGCCATGTTTAATAACATTATTCCAATAATGAAAAGTGTTTAAGTAACGGGGCACTGGAAAGGTTATAGGGAACTAATGGGGGGCCTACATTTCACTAAATATTTTGGTCCTTGGCTTTCTCTTTTGAACCATAATTTGGCGGTGTTTTCATTTTCTTGGCGTTCTCTCTTCCGCCAATTTTCTTTGTGAAAATCAGAGATCTTTGACTAAAGGACACGAAAAGGCCATAATGCTTTAGTGAAAATACAGCTACACTTTTGATACATTTTTATACATTCTTATGATAAAGTTCACACACACAAGATATATATATATATATATATATATATATATATATATATATATATATATAAACATGTGTTAAAAAAGTGTTAATTTTTTGTATTTTTTGACACACCTTGTATTCTAGAAAAATTAACGTTCCACTCATTGTTCATTTCTATCTTGGTAAACACAGCTTCAAACTCAGCACCTTATATATATATATATATATATATATATATATATATATACTGTGATTGGCATTTCTTCACAGAAGAAGGCCACTTCTACAAAGTTCGGTTGTGAGCACGCAAATGGCTCAGAAGTCTAGCTTTGCTTTTACACGTCCTGTCGCATAGAATACACGTGAGACCTCCAACTTTCAATCGTACACACACATGCTTTTCCAGTGGTCGGCTGTCACCATAGGACCGCATATGACTCCAGATACCAGCCCGTGACAGGCAAGCCCTGCCACACATACTACATATATGGTCAGGCTTGAATGTAGGAAATGTATCCAGGAACACACACACACACACACACACACACACACACAACACACAATATATATATATATATATATATATATATGAGAAGTAAACAAACAAACAATGTGTTTTGATATGGATTTTTTAGCCGACAATTTTTGGGAGAATATGTGTTTAATTGAAGTCGTACCTAATTTTGATAATTAATGAATTAGGCGGGCATACCTATTCAAATGTAAGGCTCGATTTGTTTAGCCTTACATTTGAATAGATATGCCCGCTTAATTCATTAATTATTAATTAATTAATTTTCAAAATTAGGTACGACTTCAATTAAGCACATATTCTCCCAATATATATATATATATATTATATATATATATATAATATATATATATATATATACTACTGCAACACCACCATCACGATCACTACCACCAGTTATTATGATTTTTAAAAATTTATGTTCAAACGTTACGTTTCTTGATAAGAACAAACAAACGTTCTCTTTTAAGATACTCATGAATTAAACTAAAATAGAGAGTAAAGCAGTTTCCAGTCCAGCTTGAACCCGAATGCCGAACAATCGTTTTTTTAATCAAATACATTTTCCATATAATGGAGATGAAATAAACAGGAAATGCTAATTAGAATATTTAACTACTTCCGATAAAAGAAGAATCAATATGATCATAAATTCATGTTACAAAGAAAAAAAAACAACAGGGTGACGGATTTCTATATTATATATATATATATATATATATATATATATATATATATATATATATATATATATATATACCTCCCACTACCAATCCCTACGCTACTGCTCGTTTTCTTTAAAAGCGAGACACCATGAAACATACCATCAGTTTCCAACCTGAAGATGGCAGATCGACATGCCGAAAGCGCTCGTAGAGAAACCTTTGGTGGATTGCTACACCAGTTCCACCCTGACACCAAAAAGATGGCCAGACACCTAGAAAGGATTGAACAAAAACTCGTACAAGAATTGTCACTCGAGTTCAACCAAAACACAACACACACACACACACACACACACACACACACACACACACATATATATATATATGAAAATTTAACATTTTGAAAAAACATATGATGTTTGTTATGTAATTGCTGACAGTACTGTTTCGACCAAATCGATAAGTTGGTCTTCATCAAAGAGCGACATAGATGGGAAGAAAGAATATCCGTTAAAAAGACTGTTTACAAAAAACGAACGCTGAATTCAACCGCTGAAATTTTTTGAAAAATGCATGTTCTGTTTTAAAAATAAAATAAATTTTATTTTTAATTTGAAAAAAAAAATCAGAAGCATTATAGTTTATAGAAAAACTCAAAAGAGTATATATATATAAGAATGTACGTTCGTATTCTTTTTATCTTCGACAAAAGAAGAAAAGATTAATATTAAATACTCATGGGTGAAAAATAAAAGAGAAGTTTTTTTATTTTGTCAATTATTATTTTATTTTGATTGTTCGGAAATACCAATGATTCCGTCTTGGAGATTCCGCCACGGAAATGTCTGGGAATGTTCTAAGCCAAAAAAAAAAAAAAAAAAAAAAAAGTAAAAATAAAAAATACACCCCAAACAACAAAAATAATAAATGAACAAATAAAAAACAAAACAAAGATAAAAACAAAATAAAACAAAACATTCTTATTGTTTTTGTTCTTTAAAGAAAGTACGACGGTTGTTCTGAAAGTAATGCCTCTTCTTTATTTTCACTGAAGTTACAGTGTGTTGGGTGTGACGTAAAACTGCATTTCGCGCTGAGGTTCCAATTCTGGAGCTCCGAAGGAGTGTGGAGTACCCCTTCATCGACATGACTCCCAGGATCAATCTGACACGGAGTGGTAGTACCTGTTCGGGTCCCATCTATGTGTTAATTGGAAAAAAATGAGTCTAAAACAAATTGAGTAGCCATCAAGAATGAATACAACAAAAACGTCTTCGGCATAAAATAACCTAATAAGGTTTGATGTGGTTGTATCTGTTAGGGTCCTATCTATGGGTTAAATAGATAAAGAATGAGTTTTAAAATGTGTTTAAAAATTGGGTTTTAAAAAAGAATTTTCAATACCCATCAAGAATAAATAAAACAAAACGTCTTCGGCGTAAAATAACCCAATAAGGGTCGACATGCCGTAAAATCCAACCAACCTAGCTGTTTGACCGCATGACGTCATAACATTCTCAGACAAAATTGTTTTGCATTGATTTAAATCCATATTTTTTTCACTCGTCTGTGAATTAACTGAATTACATCCGCCCCACAATCATCATCATCATCATCATCATCATCATCATCATCATGTCGCGCAATTAGCACGGATATCCACGACTATCTCTCGCCAACCTTCTCTATAATTCATTGTACCGGGGAGGTCCTCAGTGCAGCATCCAGTATCCTCGCAGAGTTGGTCAATGTAGGTCCTTGGTGGGCGGCCCACACTAGCCGGTCCATGTGTTGGCTTCCACGGGAGAACGTCGCTCATGGTCTCGTTCTTGCTTCTCCAGCAGTGTCCAGCATACCCTGTCCCTCTCATTCGGATGGTTTGTGAGATGGGGGCAGGTGACCATACAGCTGCTTCCTTGTGGGGTGCTGTTTCCACGACTTGTTCAAGACCGCACGCGGCATTCTTGTGCAGCTCCCATGTAGCTTATTCTCAAGGCGCTTCGTTAGGGTCCAAGTAGTGCAGCCATACAGCAGTACTGATATAACCACAGCCTGGAAGAATCGCCACTTTAGCTTTATGACTGATAATTTGTTTGTGGCCAACCATGCCTTTCCTATTCGTGTATTAACATCGCTTTCTGTGGATGAGATATTTATCCACAGAAAGCGATGTTAATACCCCACAATAAATAAAATAATCCATCCTTTAGGCCGATTAAATATTATCTTTTGCGCCAATTTTCTACGAAAGTTTAATGGACATCATCAGCTAAATCCAGTCGTTAGAAATTTGGCGACACATGTTTCTACTTTTGCAAAAGTTTTAATTAAAACTTATTACCATACTGTCGACGGGGCGTAGAAGTGGCTGACTGTATCATGATCTGCAAGAATGATCTCAGCTGGGAAAATTTGGTTCAGGACCGCCCGCGGTGGCAGCAGGCTCTCCGTAGCGGACTGTTCATGTCTGAAGTCGCCCTAGCACAATACCATGAAGCCAAGAGATCCAGAAGAAAGTGATGGTGACAAAGCACCGGTACATCAACATCTTCAGGGACAGCATTCACATACGACATCTGTGGTCTAGAATATTTTTCGAACATTGGACTTCACAGTCACAGGAGGCGCTAAAACTTCCGGGGCACAAGAACTATATAGTCTTCTGAGACTGCAATGCCGATGAAGATGATGATCCCTGCAGAGGGAATAAGACCACTCCCCCCACAAAAATGATATCCTGGGTATGGCACTAAGTGGTATCTGGTGGTAAGACCTCAGTTTAAGATATTTGGGAGAGTATGGAGTACCCCTTCATTACTCCCAGGTCCAAACTGAGCCTGTTTGAGTCCCATTTATGGATTAAATTGAAAACAAAATGAGTATGAAAAATGTTTTAAGAAATTGAGTTTAAATAAAAAAAATTTGAATATCCATCAAGAATGAATAAGACAAAACGTCTTCGACATAAAATAACCCAATAAGGATTGACTCGCCGTAAAATTCAACCAAAGAACCAACCAGTCTGCTCTACCGTTTACCCATTATGTTAGGATCCCATCAATGGCTTCATCTTTTTCTCTTTTATTCTCGCCAATTTTCTACGAAAGTTTAATTGACTTCATCATGCGATTTTCAGACCAAATGTATGAAGATCCCATTGGCGAGAAAATGTCAGTAACCAGATGCCGTTGACACCATATCAACGCTACCTTAAATTATATATATATATATATATATATATATATATATATGCGACACGTGTTTCTGATCTGTTGTTTTCTTCAGGAATTGAATTATTATTTTGACAGAATATGTCCGATATTTGATAGGTTGTGTGTGTTTCTACAACTTTTCTATTATCTATAATAATAGAAAAGTTGCAGAAACACACACAACCTATCAAATATCGGACATATTTTGCCAAAATAATAATTCAATGCCTGAAAAAAAAACAACAGATCAGAAACACGTGTCGCATATGTAAGATAAAAAGAATAAAAAATTTTTTTCTGAGAACACAATACATTTTGCAGACCTTCTTTTTTTATAAAATATTGAATTTCCTCCCGTTGGAACCAGAACAACATTATATATATATATATATATATATATATATATATACTGGTTACCGTGCCAAGGCTAAATAAACCAGTCTGCCCTACTATTTACCCATAGTTTTGTTTCATTTGGCGCCAGTCTGAATTATGAGGCACCCAGTGAAAATGGAATTACCACTTTCCTAGTTGTATTAGCCGTAATAGTCGTATCCGAGTGAATGGCCTCGCCTACACAAGTCCTTAGCTCTTGCAACCGAACCATGCCTGCAAATACCTCAGTCTGTTGTGGTGGACGTAATAACTATGACTAAGCAATTGAAACCCCCCTCCTCCTCCCCTCCGTATATATATATATGATCATCTCGCCACGAGTGGGAAGGAACTCTTATGACTAACCTTTTCCTTCGACTCAAATTCATCGACCATTCCATGCAGCGAGAGATTTTTGTTCGGCATTCAATTGCAGTCATCTGATCTAATTTCTCTACTGCCGCCCCAAAAATGCCAACGAAGACAAGGCCGGAGCTGACCGACATATTCGCCGGTGCCGGCCTTTATACGTCACGTCAAACCGGACAAGCGACTACAACATTGGCACATTCCAAGTTCATCCTACCCTACCCCCTCTTCTTTCCTCCTCCTCCTCCTCCTCATCATCAAAACATGTTTTCTTTTCGGTTGTGCTGCCTTTACGTCACGTCAAACCGGACAAGTGCCTCCAGCATCGGCACATTCCAAGTTCATAATCATCATCATCATCATCATCATCATCGTATCTGTTCGTACCCTCTAACCACCATATCTTTTTTATTCGGTTGCGCAGTCTTTATGTCACGTCAAACCGGACAAGCGCCTCCACATTCCAAGTTCATCTCGGTATAATTTTCATCAGCATCAGCATCAGCATCAGCATCAGCAGCATCATCATCAGCATCAGCAGCAGCAGCAGCAACAGCAACAGCATAAGCATCATCATTATCATTAGCATTATCATCTCTGTTCGCACCCTCTAACAACAACCATATCTTTTTTGCTTCTTTTCCACTGGCCAGATATAGAACACTGCAAATTATTATCTTGTTTATTAAGTTTCGTTTACACACAGGGCGTCAGTTTTGCTTACCAGTGCACCTTGACTTACGAGCTGAATTCATTCTGCTCGTATATCAAATCAATATTCCACATTGAAATAAACTGAAATGCCATTAATCCGTCCCCCCCCCCCAAATAAAATAAAACTCCCTAATTGTTTTGTTATTTTTTGATAATAAAAATAGCACTGTAAAGTATCTGGGAGCTGGCGTTAGTTTGATGCTCTACCTCAGCAAGGTGACGGCCCTGGTCTGGCTGGTTGTTTGGTTGGCACCTTTCCGTCCACTAAGGATGATGGCGTAGTGTCCAATAAACAGATAAATAAATAAATAAATAAAATTATCTGCATCTGCCAAAGTGGCTGTGCAGGCCTATCCCCGAGTGACAGTCTTTGGTGCACTGACTGCACACAAACTGTGATACTTTCTGGGGCTGATGTTTTTCTCTAACGCTTGCAAAAAGTGAATGGATTTTGATTAAATTTTTCAGAGATGGTCTGCACCATATTTCCTACGACGGTAACCATTACACCATGCGCCTCCACAGCAAATAAAATACAGCTTGATATTCTGAAAATAAACTCCGAGGTTCCATTAGTAAACATGGAAAATTTACGGGAAAGACAAACAGATAAATAAAAAAAATTGACTAATGATAGTATGATAAAGATGGCCCTGATAACGTCTGTCCTACTAATTTAACCATAACTGTAAGGAGAATAGTCTGATTCATACCTTTCCCAACGGTATTAACCCTATGTGAAATGCAAATTGATGTGAACTCGTTTCGCCGTGTCCATTTCCAACGACGATAACCATTACATCACACACCTCCATAAATAGAAGACAGCTTAATATTCTGAAAATAAACTCCGAGATCCCATTAGTAACCATGGAATATTTAGTGGACTTTGTTTTAGCTGTCCTTACCGGACATACAGACAGACAAAAAAAAAAAAAAAAGAAAAGAAAAAAGATTGACTAATTATAGTATGATAAAAATGACTGATAGCGTCTCTTGTAGACAATCGATATTTGATACTAGTTCTAATTTTCCAATCAGGGTAAAATTACTTTTTAGCAAGTCAGCACTCTATTACGCCAGCGCTTAAAGACGCACTGACACAAAGAAACACGTATATATAATTACCAACCCCTCCGCACGAGCAGGATGTGACACAAGGTCAATTTATTAAACGAAGTTTAACAGGTTTAAATTCAGAGTTTTTCTTCTCCTAGACCGGTTGCCTAATCAAGGTTAAAGAGCCCAGTCTGCCCTACTATTTACTCATAACTGGAGGGAGAGTAGGATTCATACCTTTCCCAAGGGTATTAGCGCTAAGTGAAAATGCAATTTCCATGTCCAGGAATTGAACTCGGGGCGACGAGTCCATTTTCCATGACATTAACCATTACACCACACGTATATAGATATTTACTAAGCTTTGTTTCCCAACCTTTTTCAATTACCGCGCCCATAAAAGAGTTTTGCTCTGACCTCGCATCCCTACAATTTATACTTTTGTTCAAAACTATAGAATGCGAATCCATACTACAGTTTTATCAAAATATTATATATATATATTTCACTCTCTAAATAATAATAATAATCTGAAATAAAGAAACGAATATATAAAATATATGAATTACAAAATAAAAAAAATCTAAATTTGAACGGACGCTTCTCGCATCCCCTGGAATGATGCTTGTACCCCCAGGAGGTGTGAGCATCCCTGGTCGAGAACCCCTGGCTTAGATGAAGTATGGATCGCCCAATGAGAATCGAACTCACTAACAATAGTCTGCAAATCTAGCTTGATAACCTTTGCACCGCATGAGGTGCCCAAAAACTATATAACTATACACACTCACACATAAATACAGATGTATACTCCTTCTGTGGGCCAAATAGATAATAAAAATGATTTTACAAAAAATGTGTTTAAAAAATAATTGAGTTTGAAAAAAAATTCAATGCCCAATAAGAATGAATAAAACAAAATGTATTCGGCATAAAATTACCCAACAAGAGTTGACATGCCGTAAAATCCAACCAACCAACCTAACCTAACCTAACAAACGTATACACATCTTATTATAATGGAGATTGTGGGTTTGTATGTCTGTAACCGAAACTATATTACTATACAAGTCACAATTCCCTTTGTTATTTACACCACATTCTCCATGGTTTTATTTTTTATTTAAACCTCAATTATTAGTAAAATTGCTTTACATCATTAAGACTGTTGACAATATCTACATACTAATAACATGCAGTTGTATTTATATATACAACAAAATAGTGGTTCACAGCGTGAATGGGAAGTCTAATTTGCATATTGATCTTAAAAATGTGATTTTAATAAATATATGCTTAGTATTATTGATTTCTAATTGTTTAGTTTTATCTTATTGAATTTGAGCAAAAATCTCGGGGATAAATCTTAAAAGAAATCCATTAACAAGAAGAAATAACTGTAATATTATTCTTTACTTCCTATTTTAACTAAATAGTTAAATTAGGAAAATTTACCACTGAAAGACGGGAGTAATGGAAAATGATGGAAGAGTTAGTTTCAAAGTTGTTCTATTTTCCGATTATACCCCCTCTGTTCCAAATATTTTTATCTGAATTCTTATTCAGTTTCATTAGCCTTTCTAATTTAACATGATATTTTATTATATTAAAACTTAAATACTTGCACCCGGAGGGTGCATATATTTGCTAGTAATAATAAAGAAGTACAGACATCCATGCACAAGCAAACACATGTAAACACGGAAACTAATATTTCCAGAGAAAGAAATTCCAAGTTCTGTCACTTTAATCCTGCCTCATCACTCCAATTGGTAAACTTAGTAAAAATAAGAAAAAAGAAAAAAAAAAAAAGAAAAAAGTCTGTTACAATTTTTGTCGACATTTTTAGGCTGCAGGTGAGAGCACTTTACAGAGGAGATCCCCTGTATGTCCTTAGTGAAGAATCCTTGGTTGTTTCTTAGTGTTCCTTAATGTTAGGTAAAATTCTTTTGGTTGTTCCTTGGTGTTCCTTAGTGTTAGGTAGAATCCTTGGTTGCTGATCCGTCCGTCTGTGTCGAATATCAGCAACTGAGGGGCTTTCAAGATCGGCGATTAAATAGTTAACTAACCACTTATTCGAGCATATTGATTGGCTGATTGAATCCATGCGCCCACGCAGAGTCTATAAGTTTAAGTGGTGGATTCCAGCACAACTTATATCACAAAAATATTCCAACAAAATCCAACAGTCAATTTATCGCTCCGCCAGTTCACTTGATTTCTCGCCTCGTTAGTACTCTCGAAAAGCCAAATCCGACCATTAATTTCTCACCGCGCCAGTTCACTCGATAATCCTATGACCATTCTGTATGACAACCGTTTGCACAACTCAGGTGTAATAATTAGCACGCTAGTCTCGGACATCTATTACTACGGAATAGCAAATTCAATTCTTGCTGGATGACTCATACTTGCGAACTTGTGTCATATCCTATCCGTGGGGAACAAGTTGGGTAAATACCTAAGCCCATAGAAATATTCACATTTTTTAATAACTTGTGAGAGATTCCACGAATGTGCTGACGAGGATTGGGAACATATGAAATCTATCTCTATATAAAGGACGATTGGTGTGTATGTATCTCCGGATGAAACTACGAAAATAAAACAATTAACGACAAAGTATATATATATATATATATATATATATATATATATATATATATATATATATACATTAAATATCAGCGATACCTGCTTTTTGTGCAAAAATTATGAAAATTTGGTTTATATTAAAAGATATTTAAAAAATTAAAATATAGATAGAAATAGCATTTAAATTCTACTTCGACAGGAATTATGTCATAAAGGTGCTACCATAAGTGTGATGGCATATTTTTTAATCACTCTATACTATCTAGTATAAACGACATACAAGTGGTATTGACTCAACCTCAGTCGACCAGGACTTAACGAGCGACGATAAAATTGAACGATAAAGAATGTAGAGAATGCTCATGTCATCGTATTTATACAATATGTACATATCTTCTCGGTCGCTAATGCGTTAACGGCGCATGCGCAACGCAATTTTCGATTGCGAGAAAAGAAATATTCTCGTTCGGGAATCGAGAATAATGCATAATTAATCTTTATTCATCGAATATCGATGCAAGCAAATGATTGCAATTGGTTGGTCAAAAAAGAACGTTGATGCCAATGAATGAATAAAACAAGCTCTCTGTCAGTCTGTCTGTATATATATATATATATATATATATATATATATATATATAAGCATATAATATAAAAGCGAGAATCGAACTCGCTACTCATCTTATGAGTCCACTGATACTTCAGAAAAGTTCATTGAGAAATAAAATCTCAAATATAATCTATCATGTTTCTAATGAGGAAAAGTACAAATTTAGTTTTTGATTTTTACTGATGAAATGATATAATGTAATAATCGAAATTGATTTGCGGGACTTGCCCCAGTTCTTCATGAGTAAAAAAATCCTCACACCCTCACATTTCATCAGTAAAAATCAAAAAACTAAATTTGTACTTTTCCTCATTAGAAACAAGATAAATTATATTTGAGATTTTATTCCACGCTGTATGCCCCATACCTGCAACTTTGTGTCACATCCTACCCATGCCGAACGTGTTGGGTAAATAATGGTGGTGTCCCATTGAGGTGTAATGGTTATTTTTTTTTAATTTGCACTGTGACACACCCTACATATGACAAAAATGTTTGAAAAGATAATCCTGTCGGTGTATAATGGTGAGCAAGATAGTTTCACCGATCCATTAATAGTGAATAATGAATTTGATCCTTGCTGGATTCCTATTTGTGATGGTGTGTCACATCCTACGCGTTGTGAACAGTTTGTGCAAAGAATATGAGTGTCTCATCATAGTGTAATTGTTAGCAAGCTAGTCTCGCAAATACATTAATACTGAATAGCGAGGTCGATCCTCAGTGGACGCCTACTTGCGACTATGTCACATCCTACCCGTGGCGAACGGGGTAGGTAAATACCTACACTTAATTTTTTTAAAATTACTATTAACTCGGAAGTTTGAACCAATTTTCTTTTTCCTATTGCGTTCCAATGTTTGAAAATGGGTTTAATTTATTTTCTTTTTAATCCAATAAAAATCTCACAGTAAGGTAAATATTACTAAAATAATTTTTTCGGCATTCCATATTTTTCTAAGGGTGGTTACATTTAGAATAGTACTTCAAATAAAAAGGTACCGATTGGTCTGAAAGATTTTAATGACTTTTTGTTACAAAAATAAAAAATAAAAATATTTAAAAAAACCCAAACCTTTTCTGCTTGTATATGGAATTGGAATATTTAGACATCGTGTGTCTTAGTACTTTTTTTTTTACTACTTATGAAGAACTGTGGCAAGTCCCGCAAATCGATTAATTTTTATAAAATTAGATCATTTCATCAGTAAAAAGAAACTAAATTTGTACTTTTTCTCAGACATTAAATTACATTTGAGATTTTATTTCTCAATGACAGTTTCTGAAGTATAAGATCCATTACTGCTGAGTAGCGAGTCCGATCCAAGCTTGATGCCCCAAACTTACAACGGTCTCACATCCTATCCATGGTGAACGGGTCGGGTAAATACTTGTTTCTATTATTTTGTCACCTGAAAGTTTATCTCCAAGTGAAATTAGATAGTGCTAAACATGAATATATTCGGTTCTAAGAAGTAAATATTCATTAAGACTTCTTATAGGCAGAGGAAGTATTTCCCCAACCCGTTCCCCACGGGTAAGGCGTTGAATAGCTGTTCGATGGGATCAATGGTAGAGTATAGCTCCCATAAAAGAGGGGGTGCAGAGATTATACCAAGAATTACTTTTTGTCCATGAAGGGTTCCACAAACCGTTTGATTTTAATTTGATCCTCGATGAATGCCCCATACACTGCCCCTTAGTGTCATATACTCGTTAAAAACGTGTTGACTAAATACTTAATTGCTTCATTATTATTTCAACTAAAATTTAATGTCAAATTTCCCTTTTTAGACTAAGGCGTCAAGATTTCATAACTACCGGCTTCGTATATGGAGATCCTTTCTTAGCCGAAGTATTTTATGACAGACGTATCGCCGGATATAGTCTATTAAGTTTAAGACTCAACAATGAATTATATAGATTGACCGTTAGACTGTGCCATAGGTACTATGTCTTAATTCTCAAAAAAAAAAAAAAAAATTACAATTAGTACTACATTACAAAACAGTAATTTTCGAAAAATGCTTTTATTTGAATTTTACCCATGGAATATAGGTTATATTTAAATATAGCGGGTGTAATAATATTGTATTCGACAAAATTGGTTTACGGCTACGGAAAGCAAACTTTGTATTTACCCGAATTGTTCGGGGTCTAAAATTCGCATAAAATTCCATTGGTATTCCTCTTTCGGGGCGGCCTAAGGCACCGGAAATAAACTCAGTCCTACAGTTTTTAGGCAAGGGGGCAGGTGGTCCCCTGAAATCACTTTTGCGGTTTCTCGGTCCTGGCTCAGATAATAAATTTTGATCTTCACCCAGACCGGGCTCTTGCTGTAAAAAGAACTGAGGGCACCCTTCGGCGAAGTATATTCACGTTGGCACGTCCAATTATAGGATGGGGGGTTAATCTATAGTGAGTATTTCTGTACTTACTTATGAATAATTATGAAGAGTTCCATAAATCTTTAGATTTTTGTTTAATTAACTAATTATCTCACTTAATCAGCAAAAATTAATAATTAAATTTTGTGTGTTTCTTAGTTAGATGAATATTAAAGTATATGCAAGATTTCAAATCTGAATGACTTATATTATCAGAGTTTTAGGTCGACACGTACATACCGTGGGATTCCTTGAGACTCTTTTATATATATAGATATATATTGTACACACACACACACGCACATATATATATATATAAAGCTTTGTTTCATATATATATATATATATATATATATATATATATATATATATATATATATATATACCAATCCCTCCGCGCGAGCGGAATACGGCACAAGGTCAATTTCTTAAGTGGAGTTTGAATTCAGAGTTTTCCTTCTCCTAGATTCGTTGTGTGACCAAGTTTAAAGGGCACAGTCTGCTACTATTCATCCATAGCCTGAGGATTCATACATTTCCCAAGGGTATTAGCGCTATGTGAAATGCAAAGAGCCTCGTCCAGGATTTGAACTCGGATCGAAGATTTCATTTCCAGTGACGGTAACCATTACAACACGCGCCAGCATAAATTTAATTTATATACGAGAACGTTAAGTTACGAACGGAAGCAATTAAACTCGTTAGTCAGGGTACCATAGTGAGAGCTGGAACGGATTAATGACATTTCAGTTTATTTCAATGGGGAAAATTGATTTGATGTACGAGGAAATTGAGTTACGAGTTAAACGAATTAAACCTATAAATCAAGGTACCATTGGGGCAGGCTGGAACGGATTAATGACATTTCAGTTTATTTCAATGAGGAAAATTGATTTGATATACGAGGAAAATATGAGTAGAAGGAATTAAACTCGTCAGTCAAAGTATCATTGTACTTTTCTCGTCTTAGTCGCGCCGAGAACTTTTCAGTACCTGTCGTAAAGTTTTATGTCCTATTTTCTTTTTTTTTTCTTTAAATAATCTTATATATTCTTTGAAGCGTCTACAATTTTTTTTCTTCCGATGTTCGACATTAATAGGAAAGACGTGTGAGGTTGTAAACATGACAGTTTAATTTAATTTGACATACAATTTCGTGTCGTGTCTGATGATTTACAGATGTTGAGCAATTTTAAGTTTGCCGCGTTTTTGTTCGACTTAATTTTGTAAGTCGTTAAAAATTAAGATTTAAATCATGAGTGAGTTGTTTGTTCTACTTTTCAGAAATTTAAAAAAAAACTTTCAAATTCTCGTCAGTTCTTCTTCTTCTTCTTCTTCTTCTTCTTCTTCTTCTTCTTCTTCTTCTTTCTCTCTCTCTCTCTCTCTCTCTCTCTGTCTGTCGGTCTCATATGAATATAACTAAACTTTTATTATTATTATTATTATTATTATTATTATTATTATTATTTACTCCATTTGAGTTTTCAAATCAGCGTTAGCTGATGGTCTTTCACTGGAGTCTGAGTGACAGCAAGTCTCCCCATGTCTCCAGGACTCTTCTGAGTATTCTGGCAGATTGCAGCAGTGCAGTGTTCTGAATGGTTTCAATTCTTCCTCTGATTTCCAAACTTTCCAGACCCTTTTCCAATCCTTTTGGGACTGTTCCAAGTGCACCAACTACAATTGGTATCACTTTCACTTTCATATTCCATAACTTTTTCAGTTCTCTGGCAAGGTCCATTATTATTATTATTATTATTATTATTATTATTTCACTCCATTCGATTTTTTCACACCCGCCTTAGACGATGGTTCACTGGAGGCTGAGTGACAGCAAGTAGCCTCAGATCTCCGGGACTCTTCTGAGTATTTAGCCGATCTTAACAGTGCTGTAGTTTGGATGGTCTCGATTCTTCCTCTGATTTCCAATTCATTCAAATTCTTTTTCAGACCATTGGGGACCGTTCCAAGGGCACCAATTACAACATTTACCTTCATGTTCCACAGTTTTCTCAGTTCTCTGGTAATGTCCAAGAATTTGTCAATCTTTTCGCTTTCTTTCACTTCCAATCGGTGGTCGATTATTATTATTATTATTATTATTATTATTATTATTACTCCTTTTTAATTTTTCACATCAGCGTTAGCTGATGGTATTTCACTGGAGACTGAGTGACAACAAGTCTTCTCAGGTCTCCAGGACTCTTCTGTATATTCTAGCCGATTGCAGCAGTGCAATAGACTGGATGGTCCCAATTGTTCCTCTGGTTTCCAGATCCTCCAGTCTTTTTTCCAAGTTTATTGGGACCGTTCCAAGTGCACCAACTACACTTGGTATCACTTTCACTCTCATATTCCACAGCTTTTTCAATTCTCCGTGCAAGGTCCAGGTATTTGTCCATCTTTTCATTTTCCTTCAGCTTCACCCTATGATCTGCTGGGACCGCAAAGTCCACCAGTTGACACATTCTATTTTTGTTGTTGTTGTTAATCAACACTAGGTCTGGTCTCCTGGCTGGGATAGGGTGATCCATCTTTATCTCAAAGTCCCAGAGAATTTTATGCGTTTCATTAAGCATGGTTGCTTTGCAGAACCCGTGGAAATTACTGAGTTAAATTAAAAACGACCACCGGAAAGTAAGGGTTAATATGAGCCCAGATCACAGGTTGTATGTAATTTTCCTAACATTTACCATTGTGCCATACATACTAATCTTAGTAAATATAAGTAATATTGAAATTATGTAGTAGAAGACACAACGCAGAAACTTACTGTTATTCGATATTTATGGAATAATAGTATTTTGGATTATTGATACGATGAATTTGTTTTTTTTTTCTGGAATCAATAAGCCAAGAAGGTAATAAAAATAAATCTATGTTCCAAAGAAAAATAGCAAGATAAACCGCAGCAGAGGGGTAAGACCCCCCCCCCCAACAAAAAGTGTCCTCCTGGGTATGACACTAGACTGCATCTATTGTTGAGTCTCCCTTCATTGCCATTACGTTCATGTCCACTCTGACTCGGAGTGGTTGTACCTGTTATCTGTTTGAAAATTATTTGTATCAGATAGAATTAGTTGAAACCATGTAACTGTGTGTAATGTCTTTTTTAAGAATAGTTATTTGAAGCTATAATTTACAAAAGATTATTATTATTAGTTACTTGAAACAATATAATTGCCAACAAATTATTATTATTAGATAGAAATAGTGACTTATTATATGATTATTAGTATTAGATAGGAATACTTGAAATTCAGATATACTGACATGTACCAGATTCATTTTGATGTATGATACATGTTCCTGTGTTGGTAATTATACCTGTCCTAAACAAAATGGCATTACTTTTTGACTCCCCTATGTGGAGAAGTAGGGATGTGATCCATAGAGGACCAGCTTCATTTTGATGTATGATACATGTTCCTGTGTTGGTAATTATACCTGTCCTAAACAAAATGGCATTACTCTTTGACTAACCTATGTGAAGAAGTAAGGATGTGATCCACAGAGGACCAGCTTCATTTTGATTTATGATACATGGTCCTGTATTGGTAATTATACCTGACCTAAACAAAATGGCATTACTCTTTGACTCACCTATGTGAAGAAGTAAGGATGTGATCCACAGAGGACCAGCTTCATTTTGATTTATGATACATGTTCCTGTGTTGGTAATTATACCTGTCCTAAACAAAATGGCATTACTATTAGACTCACCCTCGTATGTATATATATATAGCTAAGCAGGAGTTTTAGATGTATGAATACGACTTGTCCTTTCTCTTTTCTTTTCCAGAGAAAAAAATCTACTCCTGCAATAGAAGGCACGACGCAGAATCTTACTGTTATTCGATATTTATGGAATAATAGTATTTTGGATTATTGATACGGTGAAATTCTTTCTTTTTCCTCAGGAATCAATAAGCCAAGATGGTAAATAAAAATAAATCTTGCTATTTATCTATGGAACATATTTGCACTTTTACAAATAAATAAGGACAAGACCGCCCTGTCGGCTGGGGCGTTAGAATGCACCGACTGCACCTCTGCAGAGGGGTAAGACTCCCCCAATGGGGCCAGCTGTTGGCCGTGGGTGGCGACCCGTGATGCTTAAGGATAGAGCCCGGGTGGATGAGCAGTTCATGACATGCAATACTCCACTCATCAGAGTCATGTTCTTGTGATTACCTGAAGATGCCGTATTAATACGGTTGAAATAAATTATTGTAATGAAGCAAGTTTAGAGTTTTTCTTCATTTACTAAATATATATATATATATATATATATATATATATATATATATATATATATGATGTTGTTATGGAGTTCACGTATGATTCTTTATAGGTATATGTGATGAATGGTCTATAACAAAACTTTAAGAAAGGGGGAGGTACCCCAAAATATAAGAAACATTAAGAAGATTAAGAAGACAATATTCATCATTTTAATTTTTATTCTGATATGTATTCTTCAACCTATATTTTTCCATGCTTCAAATAATTTTTTCATAATATTCATCAGACAGAGACATAGACACAGACACAGACACACACACACACACGTATATATATATATATATATATACACGGATACTATTACCGATAAAGTACGCACAACAATGATACCGAACAATAATCGCATAGTCACCCAGATAACTGTCTATGCTATTCTAATATATATATATATATATATATATATATATATATATATATATATATATATAATTATCCAATTTTTGCGTAAGCCTGAGGACTTTTCTGTCTCCGAATTCCACAGAGAAAAGGCAATGCCGAAAACGCGGATGTTTCCCCGGTTTCTAGACATTCTCCTGCAAGCGCCATGGAAGAAATTATCTCTTGTGTGCTCCATCTGACTTTGCAATAGAAATAGAATCATCTGCTTAGAAAATAAAGTTGATATATATATATATATATATATATATATATATATATATATATATATATATATATATATATTATGACTTTACTTCCTAAACATTTGATACTATTTATCCACAGAAAGCGATGTCAATATACGCCTAAGAAAGGCATGGATGCTAAAGACAGATTATCGATCATATAGATATCTGATCTCTCTGATAGGATAGAGTGAGAATTATTGTAGCCGTGTCAATACTACTGTATGGCTGCACCATTTGGACTTTAACTAAACGATTGGTTGGAAATATACAAGAATGCCGTGCACTCTTATTTTGGAAGCAGCACC
The DNA here is from genome assembly GCA_023376005.1 of Doryteuthis pealeii. Taxonomy (NCBI): domain Eukaryota; kingdom Metazoa; phylum Mollusca; class Cephalopoda; order Myopsida; family Loliginidae; genus Doryteuthis; species Doryteuthis pealeii. Next base: position 21,621,190 of record CM042162.1, on the reverse strand, counting down.
CCACAAAAAGAAGCTGTATGCCTACTTACCTTTTATCACACAAACCAAGAACAAGACACGCTTGACACTGCTAGAGAAGAAAGAACGAACTCATAAATGGCGTTCGGTGCTCTTCCAATATGTGATCTATCGAAGGTTTGTGATCTAATATTGATCTACTCTTCAAAGGTTTGTGATCTAATATTGATCTACTCTTCAAAGGTTTGTGATCTAATATTGCTGATCTACTCTTCAAAGGTTTGTGATCTAATATTGATCTACTCTTCATGATATGTCATCTACTAGGAAAGAAGAAGACAGGGTTAGGGTTTAGGGTTAGTTTAATGGGAAAATGTAGTTAATGGGTAGATCACATATTAGAATGTAAACAACTCAGTAGATCACATAGAATCCATTCGGTAGATCACATATTGGAAGAGCACCTGGCTTTCTCCTGTGGAGATCTATACATGAACACCCCAGAGTAGGTCGACCAGCAAAGACTTACATTGATCAGCTCTGAGCAGATACTGAATGTCGTGAGTTGTACTTGCTAGGGGCGATGACTGATAGAGACAGTTGTCGAGAGTATCATGGGAATCCGTGTTGACAGTGTGACATGGCAAGGGATATATATATATATATATATATATATATATATATATATATATATATATATATATCCTACTATTTGTGTCAATAAAACGTTAAGTAATTTCAAATCAACACCATGGGAGACAAAATTAGTAAGAAAATTAATGACAACTTGGGAAATGAAATATTCTTTATATCTGTGTATTTTCTATATATTGATACTCGTGTTCCTTAAAAGTACGACCGTTATCATCTTGCAAAATTTTCTGGTTAGAGATAAGACTAAATCGTTCAAGATCAAATGCAAAAATGTAAATCATGATTATCTGGTGTTGCCGAATTCCTATTTCTTATGAGCGTTTTCAACTCAGCGGTGTGAGTGGACCTCCAAAAGGCAGAAATGGGAACCCTAAGATCTGGCAAGCGACTGAAAGGACACTCCCAAAGGAAAGAACAGCTTTACAATTTCCCCCAAAGCATCCAGAGTTGCCGAATTGTACCTCACCTGGTGTCTAGGGAATTCGGCTTCTGGACCGGTAAGTTATAAAATAAATCATGTGATCCTAGGGTAGTACCTGATCCTCTTCTAAAAAGGGCAGGACCGCGTTTTTTGCCCGAGGCGCCCCAAAAGGGGAATACCGAAGTGATTCACGTACTTTTGCACTGGCCGCTGCATCAGCTTCGGATTGTGCGTGGCTCTCCATGTGACAATCCGGTCTAGCAGGAGGACAGGATTATACTTATATTTCCACGGAAACAACTGGATGCGCAGCAAGAGCAACTACACCATTGGATAGAGGATGCTTTCAATTACAAAACATGTTTATATGGAAGCAGCCATCGTGTAATGGTTATCTTCGTGTGAAATGGACACGGCGACACGAGTTCAAATCCTGTACGAGACTGGTAGCATTTCACATAGTGCTATTACGCTTGGGTAAGGTATGCATCCAGCTATACTCCTTCCAGCTATAAGTAAATAGTAAGCCACATTGGGATCTTCAAACCTGCTAAACTTCGCTTAAGAAATTGACCTTGTGTCACATCCTGCTCGTGCGGAGGAGTTGGTAAATATAGACCTTGTGTTACATCCTGCTCGTGCAGAATTGTTGCTTAATACGTAGAAATATCTTTTTTTTTTAACTTAGTTCCCATGGGTTGGGCATTTTAGCAAGAGACATTGCTTTCGTAGCACGACCCCCCCCCCTCTCGTAGATTAAATTCAGTAGTCGTACGAAATCTGATGTTACAACATCATTCAGAATAAATGCTGTCAACTATTTTAAAAATAGCATTTCCTTTCTATAGTGGAATCCAATTATTGACCAGTTCTGCAATGTCCGCCATTTTAACTCATGCTTGAGTGCTTTTGTCTTTTCTAAAGTTTTGCATTGAAAGAATTTCCCCAATTCTATTGATTTTTTTCTTCTCCTTTTTGTTTAGCCGAGACAAGAAACGTAAGAGAAAATTCACGGAAGCGTTATAATTTAAACTACCAAGGTTATCTAGCGATGCCCGTTTCTCTTATGGGTCAAAACAACCATCGTTTTCGGTCCTGCTCGTAAAAAAAACAAAAAACAAAAATAACAACAAGAAAAGCAACAACAACCGCTAATGTCCATAGTTTTAAAGTATGGAAGCCGAAAAATTAAAAAAAAATGTTAAAGTAGCATTTTCCTTTTTCAACCATCATCTTCAGTCCTGCTCGCCCCCCCTTCAAAAAAAAAAAAAAACAAGACCCCCCCCAACAAAAAAACGCTAATGTCCATAGCTTTAAAGCGCAAAAAAATGTTTAAGTTGCATTTTCATTTTATTGTCGAAAATGATCCCCCCCCAAATAGGTATTACAAAACACTTAGTATTATTTGGATTATTCAGACTATTGTCCTCATCTTTATTGTTATCTGTACAATGTTTCGGCCGATGTGCCCTCCGGCCTTCTCCAAGTATTTCTCGGGAAACTTTCAGGAACCTTCTTTTCGAACTCGGGAACCTTCTTGTCGTAATCGGTACCCATCAAAACGAAACACTTATTGAAAAACTGGAGCTTACTGATAAAAATTGTATTAAATACTTATAAAACAAGGCTTGAATCAATACTCACAAAATAAGGCTTAATCAAAACTCATAAAACAAGGCTAGAATCAATGCTCACAAAATAAGGCTTAATCAAAACTCATAAAATAAGGCTAGAATCAATACTCACAAAATAAGGCTTAATCAATACTCATGAAATAAGGCTAGAATCAATACTCACAAAATAAGGCTTAATCAATACTCACAAAATAAGGCTAGAATCAATACTCACAAAATAAGGCTAGAATCAATACTCATAAAATAAGGCTTAATCAATACTCACAAAATAAGGCTTGAATCAATACTCACAAAATAAGGCTTAATCAATACTCACAAAATAAGGCTTGAATCAATACTCACAAAATAAGGCTAGAATCAATACTCATAAAATAAGGCTTGAATCAATACTCACAAAATAAGGCTTGAATCAATACTCACAAAATAAGGCTTGAATCGATACTCATAAAATAAGACTTGAATCAGTACTCATTGAATTGCCAAATTTAAACTTAAATTTTTTTTGTATCACCTTTGAAAAAAAAATTGAAACTTGATTTATACAGCGTGTACCCACTAATAGTAATTGTACGCTACATCATCTGACAAAATATTTGATCTGTTTTTTAATTTTCTCCTCCCTTCCTTCTTCCCTTCCGTCATTCATTCATTGTTTTTTTTATTATCATTTTTCTTCCAATCCTTCCTTTTCTTCTAACTATTCCTTCTTTATTCTTTCTTTCTTTCTTTCTTTCTTGTTATCATTTCCTCCTTCCAATCTATTTTTCTTTTCTTCCTTTTCTTCAGACTATTCCTTCCTCGTCTTTCTTTCTTTCTTTCTTTCTTTCTTATTATTTCCTTCTTTCATTCTATCTTTCCTTTCATCCTTTTCTTCTGAATTTATCATTCGTCTTTCTTTCTTTCTTTCTTTCTTTCTTTCTTTCTTTCCTTACATTGATTTTTGCGTATTCAGTTCGTTCCTTCGTTCGTTTTGAACATTACTTCCTTATCTTTTTTTTTTCATTTTTTCTTTTTTCCCGTTATCATTCCTCCCTTCTTTCCTTCCTTTTTTTCTGACCATTCCTTTCACCACATTCATTCATTGATTTTCTTTCTTTCTTTCTTTCTTTCTTTCTTTTCATAATTTTTCCTTTTCTTACCTTCATTGCTATCTGTCTACTCCACTCGTACGTTGGTTCGTTCCTTCCTTCGAACAGCATTTCTCCAAATCTTTCACTTTCTAACCATAAATATTTCTACCAGGTGTGCGATGAGACACATTTCGTGAGGGAGTAGGTGTAAATTCATGTTCAGATAAATATTCTTCTTACCCAGGTAGCTGATTTACCATTCGTCTAAGATAATGCTTCCCCCACAATGGCGTAACTTTAGCGAACGACCTTTAATGGGGACAATTGTAGATAACTAAAAAATCTCTGCTTTCGCTCATGATTAGTTCCTATCAAAATTACTTACCCACAGGATCATTCACTCCACCCACTTTTCAGTCAGTCAGGGATATATCGGGGATGAGGCACGTGTTACATAATTTATGAACAGCTTATAAATTATGTACGTACCTGTAGTTAGAATATCTAAATAAAGTCCGTTAGGTTTAAAATCGGAGGTGGGGAATTTTCCCTAACCGTTGGGATTATGATTGGCATGCTGATAATCCCAACTGACTTTCCGGTAGACGGATTAGAGACGTGAAAATTAGTTTAGTTCAGATGCGACCAGACATTCGAGGAGAGTGGACGTTGTTGTCAGCTACCCCCCCCCTCGCGGCAGAATCAAATTGTGAAATAAAGATTTATTCTAAAACAACCAAGTTTTGTTAATTGATTAATTCAAACAAGAATGAACAGCCCAACAAAGAAAACCAACCCTTAACAAGAAGCACACCAGATCAACAAAAGAAGATGGCGTCCAAAGTTAGACGAAAAACCATTAAACAGAATGTAATAAGTAAATACTATCTATCTATCTATCTATCTATCTCTGTTTATATCTATCTATCTATCTCTGTTTCTATCTAATCTATCTATCTATCTATCTATCTAGAAGGAAAACTGTAAATTCAAATATGTTAAACTCCACTTTATTTACTAAGCTTAGCTTACATGTGGCACAAGGCCATAAGTATGGGGCGCCCAATGAGAATCGAACTCACTAACAATGGTCTGCGAATCTAGCTTGGAAACCATTACACCACGTGAGGTGCCATCATATAG
>CM042162.1:21553810-21611310 GCA_023376005.1 Doryteuthis pealeii | reverse complement strand
TCGGAAGATATTATTAATATAAAAATACACGTATTCCTTAAAAGTACGACCGTTATCATCTTGCAAAAAAAAATCAGACCGTCTAAATCGTCCAAGATGGAATGAAAAATGTAAATCCTGATTATCTGGTGTTGCTTATCCGCCGAATTCTTATTTCTCATGAGTGTCGCCAGTTCGATTTAACCGATTATTTCTTTCTTCTTTTATCATTAGTTTAGTGTCTTTTCTAAAACTTTGTGTCAAGTTTACTTTAATTCCTAATGAACTTGGGAAATTACTAATCGACACCTAAAAACTAATCAATTCAGTTTTAAATTAGCGGATCATTTTGTTTTGTTTTGTTTTCAGTCATGAACAAGGTGAGTGGCGGGGGGGGGGTAAGGAGAGAACCAATCAAAAGTCAGTGAAGCGTTAATTGAATTTCTTGAAGCGTAGAGAGAAAAATATACCTCATCTCACCACATAATTGCCTACGACACTTTTCTCTTGTGGGCAAGTGATGATTGATGATTGATTTTTAACGGCATGTAAACCCGTCTAGGGTTATTTTATGCCTAAAGGAGAGCGGATCGCGTTCATTGTATGTTGATTAATTTTAAGGGCATGTCAGCCCGTCTAGGATTATTTCCTGTCTAAAAGTTAGGGAATCGTGTTCATTGTATGTTGATTGATTGACTGATTAATTTTAACGACACGTCAACCCGTCGAGGAATATTTCATGCCTAAATGTTAGCGAATTGCGTTCATTGTATGTTGATTAATTGATTTTAAGGGCATGTTATCTCGTCTAGGATTATTTCCTGCCTAAAGGTTATGGAATCACGTTCATTGTATGTTGATTTATTTTAACGGCACTTCAACACGTCTATGGGTATTTCCTGGCTAAAAGTTATGGAATCGCGTTCATTGTAATTTGATTGATTGATTTTAACGACATTTCAACACGTCTTAGATTATTTCCTGCCAAAAGGTTAGGGAATCGCGTTCATTGTATGTTGATGGATTGATTTTAACATTTAAACCCGTCTAGGATTATTTCCTGTCTAAAGGTTAGAGAATCACGTTGATTTTCTATTGATTGTATGATTGATTTTAACGGTGTCTAAACTAGTAGATGTTTATTTTATGCCTAGAGACTGCATATTGTAAATTTAAACTTACCTACCTCAGGGTGGGTGATTAAGTTAAATTAAATCGTGTGGTCCTTGGCAGTACCTGGCTTCTCGCCTAAAAGGGGTAATTATCGGGTTTATTGCCCGGTGCCTGGGGAAAGTCGACAGGACCAGGCATTTTTTTTCCTGGCCATCGCATGAACTTCAGTTTACACACAGATGTATGGTTTCATTTATTCTTCTCTAATAAAAATAATTATCTGGTTTTAATTGATTCTTTCTGTTTACATTTTTGTGTAGTTTCTTAAGAGATTTTGCATATGGTTATCTATAACATATATAAAGGGCAATGTGAGTGCATTGGTAATTCCATGTCAAATCATCCTGAAAAAAGTAAAATTGTCACCCACCCCTTCAATTTTTCTGAATTTTTTTCCAGGTGTGGAGTATATTGACATTAGACAATCCACAAAATTTGAGCTTCCAATTCCAGAAATTAGCGGAGTTATGTCGATTTTATATTAAAATATATTATATATTGAACACTTTTTACGTTTTTTGCACATAAACCACTTTTCTCTCATTGATAGTAATTGAAATTACCCCCACACGTATATATATATATATATATATATATATATATATATATATATTGGAGGATATGTGCTTAATTGAAGTCATGCCTAATTTTGAACATTAATTAGTTGATAATTAGTGAATTTAGGCGGGCATATATGTTCAAATGTAAAACTAAACAGATCGAGAAAATGTCAATCCCTGTATGTACATTTCGTATGTACACACACACATACACACACACACACACATATATATATATATATATATATATATATATACACACACACACACACACACACATATATATATATATATATATATATATATATATATATATATATATATATATATAATCCAGGAAAAATAGCACTTGATAAAATATATCTTTCTGTTTAACTAGAAGCATCAATATCATCATGGATTACCGTTATAACGGGATCACAATGTGTTCAGTTGTCTCGTCAACTATTAAAACACACAAAGGCAAATGAAATTATTTTGTCTCTAAATCTTTGTCTTTTTTTCAAATTTCTTTCAGATTCAAATTTAGGTTGTAAAAAATGTAGAAAAAAAATTCAGTCTTGAAATAGTTAAACACGCATGCGTACTTATCAATTTAGAATTTTTTGTTTGTTTTGTTTTAAGGTGAAAGGTTAAGAGTTTGCTCGCAAATTTCCCACTTTGATAAAAACTGACACTGGCTTAATTAAAAGTTCAACTAGGAAATATTTGCCCCGTAATTTTCAAAGCGTCAAAATCCTGTAATTAATCCCCTTGATTTCTTGTTTTTTTTTATAGGGATTTGAACAAGGACGGACATTCCTCGCGCCAAGTACAGCTTGCAATGGTGGCTTGTTTCATGTTGCGCCTGAAATCCGGGTTGGTGAAAAGAGGTGAATGGTCGGGTGTCCTGGAAAACTCAACCACCACCAGAATAGGAACTAATGAGTTTAAAAAACAAAAATAAATAAACAAAACCCCAAAAACCAACAAAACAAAAAGATAAAACAAAAAGCCAACACGGCTTGAGGCTACGCTCTGCTTGGAGGTAAAATAAACATTTCTGGTTTCATGTGTCGTCTGTTTCCCTTCATTTTAATTCTCTCATTTGCCCACTCCCTTTTTTTCTCTTTCTTTATTTCTTAGTTTCTTTCCTTCTCATCTCTTTTCTTTTTCATAACATTTTTCACGTCCACAACTCCCCCCTTTTTTAATGAACATCTGCTTCCCTCCATTTTAATTCTCTTTTCTTTTCTCTTTCTATGGTTCTTTCTTTCCTTCTTTTCTCTTTTCTTTTTCATATTTTTTTACGTCCATAAACCCCCTTCTCTATGAACATCTCTACTTCCCTTCATTCTAATTCTTTCATTTGCTCACTCTCTCTCTCTCTCTCTCCATTTCTTTTTCTATCTTTATCTAATTCTTTCCTTCTTTTCTCTTTTCTTTAAAGTTTTTCGCCTTCCCAAGCGACGTTTTTTCATGAACGTCTGTTTCCCTCCATTTGAATTCTCTTCTTCATCCACTCTCTTTCTTTCTCTTCCTTTCTCTTTCTTTCTTTCTTTCTTTCTTTCTTTCTTTCTTTCTTTTTTCTCCCTTTCTTTCTTTCTTTCTCTTCTATTTTCTTTTTCATGCGATTTTTCACGTCCGCAAACCCTTTTTTCATAAGCGTCTGTTTCCCTCCATTTTAATTCTCTTCTTCATCCACTCTCTTTCTTTCTCTTTCTTTCTCTCTTTCTTTCTTTTATCTTTCTTTCTTTCTTTCTTTCTTTCTTTCTTTCTTTCTTTCTTTCCCTTCTATTTTATTTTTCATGCGATATTTCACGTCCGCAAACTCTTTTTTCATAAGAGTCTGTTTCCCTCCATTCTAATTCTCTTTTTCGCCCACTGTCTTTCTTTCTCTTTCTATGTTTCTTTGTTTCTTTCCTTCTCTTTTTCTCTTTTTCCCGTGCCCAAAGCCCCCTTTTCCTAAGCGTTCATTTATTTCCATTTTAATCCACTCTGTTCCTTTCTCTTTCAATGTTTCTTTCTTTTTTTTCCTTCTCTTTTCTGCTTTAAAAAAATATTATTAATCTTCCCAAACCTTTTTTTTCACAAGCGTCAGTTTCCCTTCATTTTAATTCTCTTCTTCGCCAACTCTCTTATATTCTCTCTATATGTTTCTTTCTTTCTTTCTTTCTTTCTTTCTTTCTTTCTTTCTTTCTTTCTGTTCTTTTTCGTGATTTTTTTCGCGTCCCCAAACTCCTATTTTTTTTTCATAAGAAGTCATACTTGACTTGCTCGGTTTCAACAGAAACGCATTTGTCAAATAAAACGTCCGCGGCTCAAGAGATATAAGCTTCATCTTTTGAAACACTTAAGATATCTTAGATGTTTTCTCGGGTTCCTCCCACCAAATAAAAGTCCCGAGATTGCCTTTTCAGAATTTTCTTTTATCTTAAAAAAAAAACATTTTATAAGCTGGTAAGATTTCATCTTATAAAACTTCATCATCAGCATCATACCGTGCTCGTAGCACGGATGTCCATGACAATCTCTCACCAACCATCCCTATCATTGTTACGATTTTTGTGGCCATCATTAGGCTTCAAGCAAGAGCATTCCCCAGCGGAGATCCTTGCGTTAAGCAGAGCGCGATCCTTATTGAAGAAACCTTTGGCTGCTCCTTGGTGTTCCTCAGTGTTGGGTATGATCATTTGATTGTTCCATGGTCTCCCTTAGTGTTGGGTATAATCCTTTGGATGTTCCCTGGTGTCCCTTATTGTTAGGTATGATCCTTTGGTTGTTCCTTGGTGTCCGGTTGTGTTGGTTATGATACTTTGGTTGCAAGTCCGTTCGTCAATGTCGAATATCACAATCAAAAGCTCTCCACACAAGCTAGCATAATTGCCGTCTAATAGGGCGGCTTATAAGCTAGTTAATAAGTACTAACATGACCTGTGAATCCACCAGAATATGATGATTTAATTATTACAATCTTTGACGTGTTCACTTAAGAGCTATTGTTAAATAGTTCAATATATAAAAAGTATAATAATCTTGATTTAAGTCTATCTCTCTCTCACTCTTTTTTTCTTTCATTCTTTTCAACTTTTCACTATGTTCGATTGAAACAGATTAGCGCTATCGCTTTCGGGCACTTGCCTCCTCCCTATATCTTTTCCTTACTTTCGTTCTTTCTTATTAATTTATTCTGTATAGCATGCCCCTTGTCCTCCCTTTCTTTCTTTATAATAAAAACGGAATGGTTGATTATTTAGCTGAGGTGACGATACTCATAAGAAATAAAAATTCGGTGGATAAGCAACACCAGATAATCAGGATTTACATTTTTGCATTTAATCTTAGACGATTTAGACGGTCTCATTTTTAACCAGAGGGTGTTGCAAGATGATAACGAGTAATAATATATAGATTTGAAGAATAATAATTATTTTTTTAAAATTGAAATAGATCACTAAGTAGGACTGAGCCTATTCTTCTAGTAGTGACCACCCCAAGCGGTGATTTAAGAGGTTTGAATTCAGAGTTTTCCTTCTCCTAGACTGGTTGCCTAACCAAGGTTAAAGAGCCCAGTCTGCCCTACTATTTATCCATAGCTGGATTCATACCTTTATTTATCCATAGCTGAATTCATACCTTTATCCATAGTTGGATTCATACCTTTCCCAAGAGTATTAGCGCTATGAGAACTGTAGCTTCGTCCAGGATTTGAACTCGGGTCGACGTGTCTATTTCCTACGACTCTAACCAGTACACCACGGAACTCCACCGAAGAGGATATGATAAAAGCAACTCTACATCTTAAAAAAAGATGACTATCATGTAATGCGGATAAACACTACTTTTCACTATAATTTTCAGTAGCATCATTTGAAAAAAAAAAATATACATTAATTTCAATTGCTTTTCGTCGCAAGTCAGTCTGATCATTATTTTTTATGAGAGCGAGGAGCCACGCGCATTGAAGATTCTGATAGAATTAGTTAAAATTGCACTTATAGTGAAATTCGATTAATTGGCACTTGATCGTTTATCATATAACACCGGCGTCTTTTTTTTTATTTTTGCACCATTCTCACCCGGAAAATCTGTGACCTATTTATTGGCAACGTTAATAGTATCATATTATAATTATAGTTGATACATTTACCAAACACGACACATCAAGCCCACGCGTCTCTACACTCATTGCTCAGCCTTCTCCCCCTCTCTCTTTCTTTTTCTCTCTCTCTCTCTGTGTTTAGTCTGTCTGTCTGTCTCACTGTATCTCTCCCCCTCTCTCTCTCTCTCTATATATATATATATATATATATACACACATATATATTCCTGATATGGGTAACCAGTAGGGCAACCAATCTCATCATCATAATCATCATCATAATGTCGCGCTAGTAGCACCAATATCCATAACAATCGCTCCTATCCCTCATTGCCCTCGCGAGGTCCTTTGCGCAGCATTCAATATCCACACAGAGCTGATCACTGTACGTCTTTGTTGTACGGCCCGCACTAGGGTGCCCATGTGCTGACTTCCATAGGAGAACGTCATTTATGACTTCGTCCTTGTTTCTAAAAGCTTTGTATTCAAACCTTTTAAACTCGGATTAAGTAATTGGCCTTGTGTCACACCCTACTTTTGTGGATGGGTTGGATAAATATTTTACCTCTCATGACAAACTTTAGTCTAACTTTCGGGACTCCAGAAGAATACAGGCACACTATTATAGAGTCTTAACCCGCCTGAATAACACACTGCTGACAGGCTGGAACCAAAGCCTTATGGCGTCTCTTCCACTCATGAAGTCGACCTTCTGGCGCCACTCTTCCATGGTTCAATAGCAATGGTTGCCAATTCAGGTGATGCGCAATAACCGATGCCACGGTTTCAGTAATGGATTTATTACTTGTTGTATACTGAATCAGATAGTATTCAGTATACTACTGGTACATTCAAACTAAATGTGCGCCTGACATATAGTAACTCGCAACAGTGCTAAAACCTCGAGGTAGACGGTTCGCGTAATGGTCCCGTAATCCTTGTTGTCTCAGTAATCACCGAGATGCTCTTAGACAGCCGTGTATACATAGGCCTGGATCAGCGCATTCATTCTCTGTGATAGGTACGCCAGACTAGTGCACAACATTACCAGAATCGAAAACAAACAAATTTGGGTTCTTCTTCTTCTTCTTCTTCTTCTTCTTCTTCTTCTTCAGAACAGTTCATCCGTGAAGAGAAGTAATCGATACATCCATCAGAATGGTTTTTCTGAAGATTTAGTATCCCTCAACCGCTCGAAGACTTGGCGGGAAAAATAAGCGTGATACGGGATACTATAGCCGTTCTGACACAGATATAGACTTTTGTCTGAGGAAGAATTATGTTCCTGTCCTAAATCGATATAAATCCGTTTTAAATTTGTTGCTGTACATTTTCTATTTTCAAGACATTCAATGCTTTCACATTGCCATCCTGATGTTTTAATGGCTTCCGTGTTGTTCTTTTAGAAAAACATAAAATCAAATATAACAAGATTTCATCATTTCGGTAATTTATGAGGAAGTGCGTCCCGGTCTCCTGCCTCAAAAATTGCTACCCGGTGACAATCAAAATAACAACCACAGCTCGTCGTAATTCTTGTTTATTTATCGTAATTTGTCGTAATTCTTGTTTAGATATGAAGATGGATATATAGTTTGGAATATACTGAGATAGATAGATAAACAAACAAAATAATATAGATAGATATGAACAAATGGAGATAGATAGATATTTTCGACAAGTAAATGTATTTGGGGGGGGGGTTCGCATCTTTTTTGTCGTAATTCTTGTTTATTTAAACTAAAAACAAGACATTAAATAAAAAACATGAATAAAAAAGACCTTGAGATAGATAGATAGATAGATAGGTATGAAGATGGATAGTTTTGAATAGACTGAGCTGGGGTCGTTATTTTAATAGTCACCGGGTAGCAATTTTTGAGGCAAGAGACCAGGACGCACTTCCTCATAAATTACCATCATTTCTAGTAGATTTTTAGTTTGGTTTGTTTTACGGCATATCAACCTCAGTGGGTCATTTAATGCCGATAAAGTTTTGAAATAAATTAATTCTTAATGGATAATACACTTTTGTGTATCAACTCATGTTTTTCTATTTAACCTATAGATGGGACCCTAACAGGTACTACCACTCCGGGTCAGAGTGAACCAGGGAGCAATGGTGATGAAGGGGTGCTCCACATTCCCCAAACCTCCAGAACTGGAACCTCACCATCAGGGATTTCTAGTAGAATATCATAGAATCAATACGGATATTATCATATATTATTTATTACCAAAACTCTACCGGAGTAAAATAAATTGAGAAATGACTTTTTAAAAATATTTAAGCATTTTCCACCCAATAATGAGATGTATGAAATATTTAAGAAAGACACCATTAAATTGAGTTATGTTATGTTACCCTAAATATTAGTATGTATGGATTGAGCACTTTTCAATATTTTATTGTTATTCTGACTCATTCAGTTTCCTTTTTTTTATGACAGTCAAAATAATAACTTGTTCATTTTATTCCTTTTCTTTTCTGTTCTGTTGAGTCATTTTCTTTCTTTAACAGATCTTATTATAATGGAGATTGTGTGTTTGTCTGTCTGTAACCGAAACTATATTACTACTCATTTCACAGTTCCCTTAGTTATTTACTTCATATTCTCCATGATTTTACTTTTATTTAAACCTCAATGAATAATAAAATTGTTTTACATTATTAAGACTGTTGACCATATCTACATACTAATAATACGCAATTGTATTTATATATACAACAAAATACTGGTTTACAGTGTGAATGGGAAGGCTAATTTGCATATTGATCTTAAAAAATTGATTTTAATAAATATATGCTAAGTATTATTGATTTCTAATTGTTTGGTTTTATCTTATTGAATATGAGCAAAAATCTCTGGGATAAATCTTAAAAGAAATTCATTAAGAAGAAGAAATAACTGTAATATTATCCTTTACTTCCTATTTTAAGTAAAGAGTTAAATTAGGAAAATTTACCAATGAAAGACGGGAGTAATGGAAAGTGATGGAAGAGTTAGTTTCAAAACTGTTCTATTTTTCGATAATACCCCCTCTGTTCCAAATCTTTTTATCTGCATTCTTATTTAGTGTTATTAGCCTTTCTAATTTAACATGATATTTTATTATATTAAAACTTAAAAACTTGCACCCGGAGGGTGCATAAATTTGCTAGTATATATAATTAAGTTATAATAATGAGTAATATATTAGAATAAAATAATATATGTAATCTTTTTATATGTATACTTTAGTTTCATTAATTAATCTTTCTCATTGATTATAATGTTTTATTTAATCTTTCTCATTGATTATAATGTTTTATTTTTATATTTAAAACTTAAATACTTCATATATTTAACTAATGTTAATGATTTTTTAAAAATATTGAAAAAAATATAATTTACTTTCAATTAAAGGCTATTAGAAATTATTTCATATATATATATATATATATATATATAGCCTAATAAAGAAATTTTGGAAGTTGCTGACCAATTGATATTTTTGATCGATACACGGACCTGTGTATAAACTTAAAGGATTTGATAATCTTCGAATAAAAAGAAATCCGGCCCTCGGGTGGGGTTTGCTGTAATTAACAGCGTTGATCCAAGGGGGGCTATACCTGGCCTCTCGATTTAAAGAGGCAGGGCTGGGTTTATTGCCCGGTGCCTGAGGCGCTCCCTTGAGGGGGAAAGCCGACGGGATCAACGCTTTTTTTTGCACCTGCCACCCATGAGTCTCGGCTTGTGGGTGGTCCCACATTAATAGGGCCTTGTGCTTAACCCGTACACGTACGTGGTAAATATCAAGTATTTATGCAAGTATGTTAAAATTAGAATACAGAAATCTATCAACTATATAAACTAACCCCAATGTACAGTCAATAAGAAAGGTGAGACTGCTTCTTATTTGTCAATATATCAAGTCTTGGCTCGATATAAGAGAGTGTCACGCGCAATGTGGAATTGAATATTCAAATTGTTCCTGGATTTCGTTTTTATCACACTCGTTATTAAAAAAAAAAGCAGCCTCACATAAACATTTTATTTACCTCTTACCCCACTTGTACGGGTTAGGCACAAGGCCCTATTAACGTGGGACCACCCACAAGCCGAAGCTCATGGGTGGCGGGTGAAAAATTGCGTCGATCCCGTCGGCATTCCCCCTCAAGGGGGCGCCTCAGGCGCTGGGCAATAAACCCAGCCCTGCCCCTTTAAATCAAGGGGGCAGGTGTTGCCTGGGGGGATGGCTCCCTGGGATCGGCGCCGTTAATTATAGCAATCGCCACCCGTTGGGCAGCATCACATAAGCATGTTGATGAAAATGTCAGAAGCATATTGAGAGCAATTTCAGCCAGTTTACACTTTTAGAAATATATTTTCAATTTTAGTTTATATGTATGGTTGCTGTACTTCAAAATGATCCATTTTTAAAAGAATCATGTGTGCCACTTGACATAATAATAATAATAATAATAATAATATCATATATATATATATATATATATATATATATATATATATATATATATATATATATATGTTGAGAGAGTCCATTCCTGACGATATGTGGAAAGAGGATTGGAATAAATCCGACAGAATGTAATGGAGATAAAGGAACACAAGAACAAAACTCAGAAAAAATTTTATTTTTAAAAATCAGAAGCATTTCTCATGGATTATAATGCTTCTGATTTAAAAAAATAAAATCTATTTTTTTTTTAACACAGAATACGCATTTTTAAAAAATTCCAGCATCGAACACCAGCGTTTGTTTGTACCCCTCCTATTTAACGGTTATTTATTCCGTCTTTCCTTCATATGTTGCTCTTCATGAAGACCGATTTATTAAAAGGTCGAAACAGATTTTGTCAGCAAACTAATAACATCATTTGTTTTTTCTAAAAATGTTCAATTCATATATATATATATATATATATATATATATATATATATATATAAGTAAAGAAATAACAAAAGACTTAGAGATTTAACATTATTTCAGAAATCTACTCTATAGCATGGAAACAAAGATGGCGTGTTAAAAAGTTCATATGATGACGTCATATCTATTGTTGATGACTTTTTTTTACCAATGGGATCTAAGCACTACAACACTGATGAAAGTAATGTGTGAACTACAAAGGGGTATTGAATATTTCCCTCGTACCCCACGTGTACGGGTCAGGCACAAGGCCCTATTAATGTGAGACCACCTACATACCGAGACTCATGGGTGGCGGGTGGAAAAATTGCGTTGATCCTGTCGGCATTCGCCCTTAAGAGGGGCGCTTCAGGCACTGGACAATAAACCCAGCCCTGTCCCTTTAAATCAAGGGTGCAGGTGTTGCCTGGAGGGATGGCCCAGCTCACTGGACCCCCGGTGTTGGCCGGAACCCATTTGGCCACATTTCATGGGAGTATCTTAGCTTATGAACTCTTCTGCTGATACTCATTTTATCCCCATGTAGAAAAATATTTTACAACAGAAATCCATTGAAAATGACTTTACTAAGAAAATGCATTGAAAGTTATTTTGTTATAGAAATACAATGAACATTATTTTATTCTGGAAATATATAATTGGAATAAAGGGTGTCCAAGATATGACAACAGACTGCATCCGGTTGTGAGGCTTCTGTTCTGGAGCTCTGGGAAGGGCAGAGTTAGCCCATCATTGTCATTTCTCTAGGTCCATATATATATATATATATATATATATATATATATATATATCAAAAGTAGGAAGCGCGTGGTGTAATGGTTAAAGTCATGGGAAATGGACTCGTCGCCCCTAGTTCAAATCCTGGACGTGTTAATTGCATTTCACTTAGCGCTAATACCTTTGGGAAAGGTATGAAATTGACCTTGTGTCGCATCCTGCTCATGCGGAGGGGTTGGTAAATATATATATATAATATATATATATATATATATATATATATATCAAACGTTTCTACCACGTTTTCATTGTAGTAGCATAAGTAGTTAATCCAAAAGGGCTCAATATATTTCGTAAAATATAGAGCATTAATAGTTGTATGATAAAAATCATCAGCATTTGAATTTTTGGTGTGTGCGACACGTCTTTCGGATTGTTTAAAATCCTCTTCAAGCTAATATATGTATCTTTATATTTCTCGCCTATGTGACTGTCAAACCAAGTGCTTAATTTGAGAATCTCATGGACAAGAAACTGTCAGTAACCAAGCGCCGTTGACTTCATGTGCACGCTACCCTAAGTTACATATACGTGCTCTATACACGATATTGAGAACTTATAAATATAGCACTCTATATTATCAATACACACACACACACACACACACACACACACACATATATATATATATATATATATATATATATATATATATATAGCACTCTCTTTTAACCGTTTTTAGTGCTAAAATCCTGAAATATGTAAGTTTTTATATTTATATGTGATTTTAATCGACACTACGGTATATATATATATATATATATATATATATATATTTAAAAAATCTGTTTTCAAATGCCTTAAAAATAAAGATCATTCGCATCTGATGAGTCGGGAGAATTAGACATTTTTGTCTAAGCTCCCTGAAATAGTCTATAATGCAGGATCTCTAAGTCTTTTGTTATTTCTTTAATTATATATATATATATATATATATATATATATAAGAAACTAAATCGCATTATATGCAAATACAATTGTTTTGCAATTATTTGTTACGTGCAATAACTTTTACTTACAATCATCCTTTTATTTTGACAACCCGATTTTTGTCAATGCTCACCTGCAGATCCAACGGTTTTTCACTTAACTTGAACAACTTGCAATATTAATTCATTCTCTTACAAGCAGCCACGTTGCCTACATACATATATATGACTGATGTCTCGAAAGAACTTCTCTACTCCACATGAGCGACTACAGATATTCAAATCTAAACTTGTTTTTTAATGATATCTCTTTCTTATTTATTTACTTACATACACACAAAAGTAATTTAAATTCAGCTTGCAGAAAAAGCAGACGGTTGCGTTATACCACACACACACACACACACACACACATATATATATATATATATTAACATATTTGTGTAAATGGTTATTCAAACTGTCCCGATAAGATTTTCAGTTTCAGTTTCTTCATCCGCCCTGTCGGTGGGGCTTAGAATACGCATACTGTCTGCTCTGCAGAGGGGTAATTAATTACACTTCTCCCCACCAACAAGGGGGTGTTTTGAGTATGACACTGAATTTTAATCTTTTGGTGGAGTCTTAGTTCTAATTTATTGACTGATTGATTTTAACGGCATTTCAATTCATCTGGGGTTATTATATTCCTAGAGGTTAGGGAATACATTGGTTTATTTCCTAGTTGAGAAACATGAGTGAACCAGAAAAAAACAGAACCCAATTTATTTATTTATTTTCCCATTAAACTAACCCTAAATCCCAACCTTAACCCTAACCCTAACCGTAAACCCTAACCCTAGCCCTTGTGGGACTTAAACTTAAAAAACAAATTTAAAATTAACAACAGTTTTATTACAAAATGTGTGGGTTCTGTTTTTTCTGGGTCACCCTGCAAGTAAACTAAAGTCGTCGGGGCGGCCTAAAGTCGGTATCAGCCAATTAGCGAAGAAGTATATCCCCTTTTCACTTGCGCTAGACCAAGGAGATTATTTTAGCGTCTGAGGTGGAGCGCCACACCTACCATCAGCTCCTTACTTTACCGCACATATCCATGTGCTACTCATACGCTGAGTTGACGAGGACAGGTATCGAACTAGGAACCTTGTGGTTTCTAGCCGAACATCATGTTACTCAAGGAGGAAATAACCATACATTGTATGTTTATATTTACATTTTTGTGTAGTTGTTGCAGTTGTTTTTTTTCTTTCCATTTTATTTTATTTTTGGACATTTGGCTGTATGACATCAAATCTTATACAAATAATTTTTAAACAAATCTATTTGACCCATAGATTAAACTCTAACAGGTACTATCACTCCGGATCAAAGTGGAGATGTGTATGACGTTAAACCGCATCTAATGATGAAGTTTCAATTTTGGAGCTCTAGTGAGTGTGGAGTATCTCTTCTTTGTCATTACTCCCAGATGCATTCTGACACTCCGGATCAGAGTGGAGCTGTGTATGACGTTAAACCGAATCTAATGATGAAGTTTCAATTCTGGAGCTCTAGTGAGTGTGGAGTACCTCTTCTTTGTCATTACTCCCAGATGCATTCTGACACTCCGGATCAGAGTGGAGCTGTGTATGGCGTTAAAACGCATCTAATGATGAAGTTTCAATTCTGGAGCTCTAGTGAGTGTGGAGAACCTCTTCTTTGTCATTACTCCCAGATGCATTCTGACACTCCGGATCCGAGTGGAGCTGTGTATGACGTTAAACCGCATCTAATGATGAAGTTTCAATTCTGGAGCTCTAGTGAGTGTGGAGTACCTCTTCTTTGTCATTACTCCCAGATGCATTCTGACACTCCGGATCAGAGTGGAGCTGTGTATGACGTTAAAACGCATCTAATGATGAAGTTTAAATTCTGGAGCTCTAGTGAGTGTGAAGTACCTCTTCTTTGTCATTACTCCCAGATGCATTTTGACGCTGAGTCGTAGTACCTGTTAGGGTCCTTCTATGGGTTAAATAGAAAAAAATATTTTTTTAAAAGATGTGTTCAAAAATATTAAAAATATTGAATACATAAAAAATGAGTAACCATCAATAATAAATAAAACAAAATGTCTTCGGCATAAAATTATCCAGCAAGGATTGACATGCCGTAAAATCCAAACAACCAACCAACACCAAAAAGATCGACATGGCATAAAACATCCACTCACCCAATATCGCATACAATCAAATATGATGATTACTGGGACCTATAGAGCACTTTACAGTCAGTCTGGAATTAATCTCGTTTCAACCGTACACGATTTGGGTTGGTTGGTTGGTTGGTTGGTTTTTCTTACGGCATGTCAACCCCTGTGTTATTTAATCCCAGGTCCACTCTGATCAAAAAACAAAAACCATAGCAACCTACCCAGCAAAAACAAACAAACAAAAAACAAAAAACAAAAAACAACAACATACAAACAAACGAAAAAACAAAAACAAAACAACCTCTCCCATCTAAAAAAAAAAAGAAGCCAACCTCACTCCACCCCCCAAAAAAAAATTAAACAAAAAACAACAAAATAACTTCCCCACCTCCTAAAATATTAATAAAAAAACAGTAACAAAAAAAAAAAGAAAAAACTCCACCTAAAAACAACCCACAAACAACCTCCACTACTACACCCCCCCAAAAAAAAAAAAAAACAAAACAAAAAAAAACAAAACAAAAAACAACCTACCCGCAAAAAACATCAAAACCCCAAAGAAACTTCTCCACACACACACACACACACACACACACACACACACATAAACAAAAAACAAAAAAAAAAAAAAAACAAACAAATAAAAAAAAACAAGAAAAAAACAAAACAAAACATAACGACCTCTCCCCACCAAAAAACATCATCAACAATAAAAGAAAACCTTTGTCTTATTCTATTTCCCAATCGATTGACTGACTATGTATGTCATTCTAACCAGGACGTCAATACAGGAAAGGAAAAAAAAACTTGCCGAATCGAAGTTTATCTTCTTTTTTCTTCTTATTCCTAAAACACTTTTAAATGTAAGAGGTAGACAATATGAAAACGAACAGAATTCATTCACATGTCGAACTGAATGTGTGTGTGTGTGTATGGGGGTTGGGGGTTGCAGATTACTTTACACTCGCGCTCCGCCTCCATGCTTACTAAGTCAGTGAACTTTGTACCATTTACCAGAGGGGAAAATAGATCACAGTGGGGTGAGGCATCACGCACGCTTTTAAGTAAAAGCCGCCTATAAGATGTCTTTTATTTTTATAAGCATATGCAATACTTTCAGCAGTTTCTTATACACCCTCCATTAAATGGTTTCATGGGTAATTTGGTATTGTAGTCTATTATTGTTATTACACTTCATGAGAGTGTCTTAGCCGGTGGTTCACTGGAGGCTGAGTAACAGCAAGTCTCCTCGGGATTCTTTTGAGTATTCAGGTCGATCTTAACAATGTTGTTGTTTAGATGGTCTCGATTTTTCTTCTGATTTCCAATTCACCCGGATTCTTTTCTGAACTCTTAGAGACCGATCTAAGGCCACCAATTACAATTGTTACCACCTTTACCTTCATGTTCCCTAGTTGTTTTCATTTATCTGGCAAGGTCTAAGTATTTATCTATCTTTTTGTTTTCTTTCATTTTCACTCTGCGATTCACTGGGAAGGCATAATTATTATTATTATTATTATTATTATTATTATTATTATTATTATTATTTACTCCTTTTGAGTTTTCACATCAACATTAGCTGATGGTCTTTCACTGGAGTCTGAGTGACAGCAAGTCTCCTCAGGTCCCCAGGACTCTTCTGAGTATTCTGACAGATTGCAGCAGTGCAGTGTTCTGAATGGTTTCAATTCTTCCTCTGATTTCCAAACTTTCCAAACCCTTTTCCAATCCTTTTGGGACCGTTCCAAGTGCACCAACTACAATTGGTATAACTTTCACTTTCATATTCCATAACTTTTTCAGTTCTCTGGCAAGGTCCAGATATTTGTCCATTTTTTCATTTTCCTTTAGCTTTACCCTGTGATCTGCTGGAACTGCAAAATCCACCAGTTGACAAGTTCTTTCTTTTTGTTAATCAACACTAGGTCTGGTCTTCTTGCTGGGATAAGATGATCCATTTTTATTTCAAAGTCCCAGAGAATTGTATGTGTTTCGTTCTCAAGAACAGATTCTGGTTTATGCATATACCATTTTGTTGTATGGTCAAAATTAAATTTTTTGCATAATTCCCAGTGGATCACCTTCCCAATTATTATTATTATTATTATTATTATTATTATATCACTCCTTATAATTTTATTACACCCGATGTTGATTGGTTGGTTGGTTGGTTGGTTGATTATTTTGTTTAATGGCATATCAACCCTTGTGGGCCACCCATTGCCAAATCCTATGTTTTTGTATATACAATTTTTAAGCGAACATTTTTTTGGTAAACAAGAGCAGGGCCGAGTTTATTTCCCGGTGCCTGAGGCTCCCCAAAAGGGTAATACCGAAGGGATCACGCACTTTTTGCACTGGCCACTGAGCTTCGGATTATGTTTGTGTCTACCCACGTTAAAAATGTCCCTGTGTCAATTCGGTCTGGTGGTAGGTCAGAAAATACTTAACTTACTTGGGTTGAATGTAATATGATCGCTGTAGCCAGTCTAAGATCAAAAGTTCAGTTGTCTGTTGGCCAGGTCAACTTGATGTTGGCTTGCCTGTATTTGATGTTTAACGATTCTTGATCCGAGATCAAACGAACGAAACTTCTTTTTCTCGTCTGGACTGTTTGGGACAGATCTGTTTGTAAGTCAATCCCGTTTTGCTTATAATGTTCACATAGAGTTGTCACAAACATTTATCTAAATCTCAACGTGAAGCAGCGTGTGGTTCAAATGTGGGATTATTCAGTTGTTCTGATGTTTTGCTGTTGTAGAGATGTCTCTTTGACATACAGCAAAGGAAAAAACATTGTCTCTTATAAGCTTCATTGGCAGCAGAAGAAAGAAAGAAGACTTTTAGTTGGTTGGTTGTATTTTGCGGCATGTCAACCCTTGTTGGGTTATTTTATGCCGAAGTCGTTTTGTTTTATTCATTCTTTTCTGGTTGGTTGGTTGGATTTTACGGCATGTCAATCCTTGTTGGGTTATTTTATGCCGAAGTCGTTTTGTTTTATTCATTCTTGGTTGGCTGGTTGGTTGGTTGGATTTTACGGCATGTCAATCCTTGTTGGGTTATTTTATGCCGAAGACGTTTTGTTTTATTCATTCTTGGTTGGCTGGTTGGATTTTACGGCATGTCAATCCTTGATGGGTTATTTTATGCCGAAGACGTTTTGTTTTATTCATTCTTGGTTGGTTGGTTGGATTTTACGGCATGTCAATCCCTGTTGGGTTATTTTATGCCGAAGTGGTTTTTGTTTTATTCAGTCTGGTTGGATATTCAATTTTTTCAACACATTTAAAAAAAAACTCTTCATATATATCTATATTCATATTCACACACACACAAACATATACAAGGTGTGTCAAAAAAGTATCGAGATTTTCGGTACTTTTTAACACACCTTGTATTCTGAAAAAATAACGATACATTCATTCTTCATTTCTGTCTTGCTAAATACAGCTTTAAAATCTGTACATTTTGACACACCTTGTATTCTGGAAAAAATAAAAAACGTTACATTTATTGTTCATTCCTATCTTGGTAAATACAGCTTCAATCTCGATACTTTTATGAAACGCCTTGTGTACACACACACACACACACACACACATATATATATGTATATATATATATATATATATATATATATATATATATATATATATACTGATAATATATTCATAAGTAAATAGTGCTCAATATCGTGGATAGAGCATGCATATTCAAGTTAGGCACTTGGTTAGAGAACCGCATAGGCGAGAAACTGTCAGTAACCAGGCGCCGTTGATTTCATGGCCACGCGACCCAACCCCCCCTATATATATATATATATATATATATAAGGGGTCATTTTATCTCAGTCAGTAGAACACCCTCATAGGAACCGCAAGGTTCTGATTTAGATAAAGGTCCCCGCCAACTCAGTGTATGATTAATACAGATTGGCTAATCTTATTTGTTCGGTTAAGTGGGGAGCTGGCAGTAGGTGTGTCATTCCATCCCAGCAAAAATATCTCACAGGTCTAGCTCTAGTGAAAACGGGATATACTCCCTCGCTATCCGGCTGTTGCCGACAATGGGTCATCTTTACTTATATATATATATGTATATATGCAGAGAGAGAGAGAGAGAGAGAGAGAGAGAGAGAGAGAGAGAGAGAGAGAGAGAGAGAGAGATAGATAGATAGATAGAGAGAGAGAGAGAGTTGAACAGATATTCATCAATGGGTCACTCCGACAACTTTACTTATATATATATATATATATATATATATATATATATATATATATATGCAGAGAGAGAGACAGATAGATAGATAGATAGAGAGAGAGAGAGAGAGAGAGAGAGAGAGAGAGAGAGAGAGAGAGAAAGAGAGAGAGTTGAACAGATATTCATCAATGCATAAAGAATCATTTGAAATGTTTGACTTCTGCCCTCTGATCCAGTCATGTCATTCATTTGGCACAGCCCTTCAGTTTGAATAAATAATCGATAAAATTCTTCAAGTATAACAGAGTAACCGGAGGTGGGAAGAGGGTGGGGGGGAACTGTCACGTGACTAACATCACTGCATATCTCCTGCCAGTGCTGACGTAGCTGGCCGGTTGTTTTGAAGGCCCTGGGTTATTGAATACTGAAATCGTTCTTTTTTGTTGTTGTTGTTGTTGCAAGAAGGGTATGGTTTAAAGTAGTCGTAATCATATAATATATAAAATCATAGCTTCAAGTAGATATTCTAAATACAAATAATTTGCATACAGCCTCACTGTTTCAAGTAGTCCCATTCAATACTGATCATTTTCAAACATATGTATTTGACCCGGAGATGAGACCTTAACAGAAATTACCACACACACACACCACACACACACACACACACACACATATATAATATATATATATATATATATATATATATATATATATATATATATATATAAAGATTTAAAAAAAAAATTATTTTTATAGTGAGTTAGAAGCATTAAATAAAATGAAAAAAAAATTAAATAAATATGTTTTTAAACATAAATTTGCATTATTTCGCCTTCAAAAATATATTATTACATTTTAATTAATGCTTCTAACTCACTATAAAAATAATTAAAAAAAAATCTTTATTTCAATATCCCCGAGCAGGGCCTCATTATTTTTATAGTATTAAAAAAATATATATATATTTATATCTGAAATGATTTTCAAAACATCCCGCGAAACAAGATGCAGCACGGGATCTAACGGAGTTTCACTATCATTGCCGAGCGGAACTTTACAATCTTTGCCGAACGTTCGCATTTACATTAAAACATTCAACGGATTAACATCACAGTTGAGTTTAACAAATACAGATGAAATTAAAAAAAAATTTTTTTCAACTCTCTGAAGATGGGCATAGCCTGAAAATATTAAGGGAAACAAAAAAGAAAAACAAAATTAAATAAATATGTTTTTAACATAAATTTGCATTATTTCGCCTTCAAATATATAATATATATATATATATATGTGTGTGTGTGTGTGTGTGTGGGTGTGTGTGTGTGGAGAAAGGTAGACTTTATTGAGGCAAAGCATACGTTTAAATACATGTGGTGGTGGCGGTGTCGGGGAGGTCAAGGGGTGAGTGTGTGGTGATGTGAGCTAAGGAGGAGCGGGAGTTTTGGGTAGGATGGGCAGGGAATTTTGGTGTGAGCTAAGGAGGAGATGGATAACAAATGAAAATCAACAAACACTACAATCTTCCACATTTCGCCTCTAACATAACTTAGCCACACATGAACTTTTCTCCCCCTCTAACATATTCGGCTACACACAAACATTTACTCACACCAATTGACCCATCAACCACTGTCACCGCCCCAGCACCTCAAACAAACATCCTCTACCCCTCCACTCAACTGACCCAGCGACCCCGTCCTACCCAAAATTCCCCGCTCCTCCTTAGCTCACACCAAAATTCCCTGCCCATCCTACCCAAAACTCCCCGCTCCTCCTTAGCTCACATCACCACACACTCACCCCCTTGACCTCCCCGACACCGCCACCACCACATGTATTTAAACGTATGCTTTGCCTCAATAAAGTCTTAGATCGGCTGAGAAAGTCTGTGCATACAGACGAAACGTACCACCCTGTGACTTGTTTTGAGTTGATCATTTCTTGACCACTTTCCTTCTATCTACAGCATATCGTCGGATCCTAAAACCATCCACCCTTCCTTCATATATATATATATATATATATATATATATATATATATTCATCAACAAGTTACTACCATGTAATCATTGTAGTAGCATAAGTAGTCAATCCAAAATAATAAAAAATACGATAGGGAGCAGCATGACTGATAGATAGAATCATTAATCACTTTTTCCTGTCAACATTGGGAAGACTAAGCACTAGCTTCAAAGGAACTGGTTTTAGAGACAAAAGTTAATTTACAATTAGGAAACATAGGATTAAAATGAGCTTAAACCAGACGAGTATATATCCCATTAGTCATATAGATTTACTTAGTTCTCCTGAAGACGGTGTACTTAGAACACCGAAACCGTGGTAGAGAAAAAACTTTTCTACAACTTATACAACTATATATATATAATATATATATATATATATATATATATATTAGTTTTTTTTCCGTAGTTAGGGTCTTTCCATGTGTGGTTTAACCAAGCTGATGCAGGTTGACCATAAGGAGAGCTCAATGTGCCTAATACCAGTGAGTAAAAGGACAGAGCAAGATATTTAGTAAATGACGAAAAACTCTAAACTTGCTTCATTACAATAATTTATTTCAACCGTATTAATACGGCATCTTCAGGTAATCACAAGAACATGACTCTTGTAAGAGTCATGTTCTTGTGATTACCTGAAGATGCCGTATTAATACGGTTGAAATAAATTATTGTAATGAAGCAAGTTTAGAGTTTTTTTCGTCATTTACTATATATATATATATATATATATATATATATATATATATATATATATAACTGGTGCATTATATCTTTTATTCATTAATATATCAACACTAAAAAATGTTATTAAATTCGGTTAATTACCTGATTTTGGTATTTTTTTTCGGCAGGGTCACATGGTGGAATTTGGGTCTGTTAAGTTCAATTTAACCTTTGAAATGATGTAAACTTCCTTGACAATAAACAGTAAACATTTCTATGATTTCTAAATATTTTGGAGACCTTACCCTTTTACTTTTGAATATTTTCTTTCTGAACTGCTTATGTTTTTTTGTTTTTTTTATAAACTTAACTATAACCATTTTTTGATTATAGGTGGATAAGCCAATGGTTTTACCCAGAGATGTTGAGGTAAGTTTTTGTTGCTTTTAATAATACTAGCAGACCTGTGGATATAACTCAGTATCATATTAGGTTGTTACAAAAATAATGGCCGATTTCAATATATATAATATATATATATATATATATATATATATATATATATATATATTATACGTGTATTGCGGTCAGTCTGTCTAACTCTGTTCATATCTATCTATCTATCTATCTATCTATCATAGCCTGTTCAGTATATATCAATAGATTGTTCGTCTAGAATTCCGGTGAATGACTCGGAAATGAGAGCCTAACAGGAACTATCACACCGGGTCAGTGTAGACCTATCAGTAATGACCATAAATTAGTAACTCCACATTCTCCAGAGCAAAAGAACAATAGCTTCATCACCGGATGTATTTAGTGTCATACCCATAACATTAACCAGTGCCGACAAATCACTATTTCAAACCACGCTAAAGCTAGGATATACAATACTGATTTTCAATATAGCAATACCCTGTCACTTATTGTGGTGTAGACACACACACACACACACACACACACACACATATATATATATATATATATATATATATATATATATATATATAAAGAACTGACTGAGATAGATAGATAAATAGATTGTAAACAGACTGAGATAAATAAATAGATATGAACAGTTTGAAATATATGTATACATTGCGTTTCAAATTATTAACGAGGTGACATTTTTTCATTTGTACAAAAAATAAATGGAATTTAACGAAATTTTCATAGTATAATGGAAATAGGTGTATGCGCATGCTGTATAAAAACTGTATTGTTCTGCGCAACAGGAAACAAACTGTAGCCATTTGCAATATCAACACGATATAGAAGTGTCGCAGATATCAAACAAGTGTCATTATACTCGTGCAATTATGGGTCGCAAATGTAACTTGACCCCTTCTGAGAAAGATATCATAACATCTAAAGTTTTCAAAGGCAAGTCTACATTAGAAATATCCAAGATAATTGGAAGATATCACGAATCTGTGAAAAGATTTGTTGCTGCTCCTACGAAGGTACGTAAGAGGAAAAAGGTCGGGGCATCAGTGAGACCAGTGACAAAGCCTCCATTGATAAAAATACACATACAAATACGTTTGAAATGGGCAAAGGAGAACATGATGGTCGATTTCTCCAAAGTACTGTTCACAGATCAAACTCGTGCAACACTTGATGACCCTGATGGCTGGAGTAAAGGTTGTGTGGTAAATGGACGAGATCATCATCACCGCTTTAGACGCCAACAAGGAGGAGGAGGTATTATGATTTGGGCTGGTATTGTTGGAGGTATCATGGTTGGCCCGTGGAGAGTGTTTGACGGTACGAAAATAACCGCAGATGCTTATATAGCCTTTCTCAAAGAGCACCTGGAATCTTGGCTAAAATGACAGAGAATCACCTTCAGGAGAACCATTATATCTATGCAAGATAATGCACCTTCGCATTCAGCGCATAAAATTAGACTTCTGTGGACATCGGAAGATGAACTGGCCAGCCAATTCTTCAGACTTAAACTTAATTGAAAACTTGTGGAGCATTCTGAAGCGACGTGTTTATGAGAATGGACGCCAATTTAGAAGCAAAGATGACGTGTGGCAGGAAATAGTCAATATATCACGTGGAATTACATCAGAGGAGATCCAGAAAGTGAATATATACATGAATAAATCCGAACAATGAAGTAGAACATAATAGTACAGACTTTGTTGTCTGAGCATGTGAAACAAGATAGGAAATTCCCAAATTGAAAAGGAGTCCCTCGGATAATATTTGCAGTAACCAAGTTCCACCGTTACATTCACGGTCGACACTTCAGATTACAGACAGACCATAAGCCCTTACTTACTATCTTCAGCTCAAAAAAGGGTCTGCCTACACACACGGCGAATAGACTG
The DNA here is from genome assembly GCA_023376005.1 of Doryteuthis pealeii. Classification (NCBI taxonomy): domain Eukaryota; kingdom Metazoa; phylum Mollusca; class Cephalopoda; order Myopsida; family Loliginidae; genus Doryteuthis; species Doryteuthis pealeii. The sequence goes on along the minus strand of CM042162.1, from coordinate 21,587,450 downwards.
CAAAGATGGGGGACGATCCTTCTAAATTATAATTTCAACATGGAATTTCTCCCATCTAAGAAACTCTGTCACGCAGATGGACTCTAGATTGATAATTGGGGGACAAAGCACCCCACTTAATAGACAGAGACACCACGCGTCTAGTCCATCTTTTGTGGATGCTAGACCAAGAGAAAAGAGGGCAGCGGGCTTCCCGGGTTGAGTTTAAATACTCAGCCTGTAGTGCCACCTAGTGGCGAAAACCTGGTGGCAAGGGAAGTTAACCCTTTGTACAAAAGTCCATCCCAGGGGCATACAATCGCTTTGTGAAATTTAAACAGCCTTGTCCAAGATTTGAACTCGTCTCGTCGAGTCCATTTTACACTAGGCGCCTCCACAATGGCAATAGTAGTATGTGCTTGAACTACACGCACACCATTAATATCACCGTACTATAAATATCTATTGCCGTGGTTCAATGACAACCCAGACAAAATGTCTAACAGCAACATCAACGGCATTTGTTATTGATTCAGAATTTAACCTCTCCGGAAATTATTTCGAGGTGGGAACTCGTAACAGAATTTTTTTCCGCTTGTCGCAAATCAGAACTGAATTGGCAGCCACAACGACACACAGCACCAAAACGGGATGACCCCCGCCCCTGCCACATGCGCTTGTCAGCAAGTGTCTGTTAGATGGCCACTGACCCGACAGAAGGGTCCATACGCAATTTGACAAGTCCTACTTTAACATCATGCTAGTTGTCTCGTCACCTTCGCCATCAGATCAGCATTGATAAAGGGGTGTCAGTTTAGTCGTCGACCCCAGGACCAAGTAACAGGTAAGGATATAGGTGCGCCCATTGTAACGGTTATCGCGGGAGTCCCCTTGGTGTAATGGCTAACGTGCTGGACTGCGACATATTAGTGAGTTAGAACTCCACTCGCACTATTACATTCACTTTCGGACTAATACTATTGGGAAAGGTGTGAAACCCCTCACCCCCCGGATATGGATTAAATAGTACTAATACTAGCTCATTCTGTAGAGCGTACGGCTAGAAACCACAAGGTTCACAGTTCGATACCGGCCCTCGCCAACTCAGTGTATGAGTAGCACAGGGATCTGTGCGGTAAAATAAGTAGCTGATGGTAGGCGTGTCGCTTCACCTCAGACGCCAAAAACAAGGTCTTGCGCTAGTGAAAAGAGGATAGACTCCCTCGCTATTTGGCTGAGTAGTAGTAATATATATTTACCAACCCTCCGCACGAATGGGATGTGACACAAGATCAATTTCTTAAGCGCCAAAAACAAGGTATTGCGCTAGTGAAAAGAGGATAGACTCCCTCGCTATTTGGCTGAGTAGTAGTAATATATATTTACCAACCCAAGGATGTGACACAAGATCAATTTCTTAAGCGGAGTTTAACAACTTTGCTTTTAGTGTTTCTCTACCAGAACGGCGTTGGTATTAAATAACACACAAAGGTATCAGCCGAGTGAGTCTATCACTGTTCGGCTGATACCAATAATAGGTGACTCCACAGACTTTACTTTTTACCTTACATCATTTAAGAAGTTCACACATTCTGCGAGCCCAGAAATTCAGACATTCTGGAAGACCAGAGTATGAGATGAGCTAAATATAACACCGAGAAATAATAAAAAAGAGAAATATTTAATGTAATAACGTCACGTTTAAAGTCTTTAGTATTGAAACAGCAACGCATGCGTAGCACAGATTGGGTAATAATTGTATCTCCTAAAATAAATTTGTTTTGTGTTACAACTATTCAATTTATAAATATGTTATTTACTTTTGCTCAATGAAAACATTTTAAGCAATCAAAGCTTAACCCATTCAATGATTATAAAAAAGACATGGTAGCAATTTAACAAATGAACTAAGCTCCATAGAATTTCCAAGTGATAATAAAATGAATATTCAAAATTTCTCTAGCACATTTTGTCATAAAGATCATAAACTATGAATTCCTGAGCAGTAGTAGCTCTAATTTGTGTAAAGGAACCAACATGAACCTTTCACAGTCTAACGATTAAAAAATTGCTTATACCATTCATTTAATTTTAAAAAAAGAGACTGAAGAATGAACTACAAACTTGCAATTAACAGCAATTCATACAAAGATAATGATTCTAAATATAAGCTAAAATGTTACCTGTAACCTCTTATATCTAAAGCTGAAGCTGGGAAGCTGAAGGTAAGTGTGGCACCTCCACCTCAGTAAAAACAAACTCTCTGGTCTCACGCTAGCGAAAAGGGGATAAATTCCTTCGCTGTCCTGCTGATACCGACAATAGGCCACTCCGTCAACAACAACAATAACAACAACAAAAACAACAACAACAGTATTGAACATTTCGAAGCAAGATGAACAAACCCGTAAAGTCTTGATCAACGCCTATGGTGAATTCCTTGGGTGGAGCCGGCTCAATCAACCCGTGGTGAATGCCGCAGCAGTAACAGTAGTAATAAATTCTTGAGTCTTAATAACAATTTAGAGGTTTAAGGATGATCTAATCAATTTTGTAATTAGATGACTAACAAAAAGTAAAATAATAATATATAAATAAAAAAAACACAACAAAAAATAAAGAAAAAGAAACCACTTATTTCTGTTACGATTCGTGTGGTTATTTTTAGGCTTTACAGTGTTGATCCCTTATGGCATTAAGTCTGATCCTTGTTAAGTAGATTCCTATAATGCTTGTCTGTTGGTCTGTGTATCTAGAATCATATGATCCTTGTGTTTGTTAGTGTCAATCAGAATCCTTGTTCCTTGAAACAGTATTGAAACTTTCGCAATAAGATGAAAAGAACGTTTTAATGACAGTTCAGAGGTTTGATGACGATCCAATCAATTTTGTACTTAGATGACTAACAAATAGAAAAAAGAAGAAGAAAAAGATAAAGAACAATAAAGAAACGTCTTATTTTTGATAAATGACTCATAACTTTCACTTTCACTTTCGTTTAGTGAGGATTGTTTATTTTCTATGAAATTCTCAATTGAGAATTGGTGAAATCAATAAGAAATAATAGTTAGACTTTTAGGAAAAGGAATTAGTGTTGGGTTAAATGAGATATTGAATGAGGAAACAACAGTCGAGGGAAATCGATCATGTTGCTTAAGTTAACACACACACACACAGAGAGAGAGAGAGAGAGAGAGAGAGAGAGAGAGAGAGAGAGAGAAGAGAGAGGAGAGAGAGAGAAACACGCACACACAGACAGAGGTATGTACGTAAGAACTCAGTTATGAAAAGATAGATAGGAGCTAGCAAGAAAAATCGAGAATGTTGCTTCATATATATATATATATATATATATATATATATATATATATATATATAGTAAAGTGGTATAGTCATATATTCATTATAACCCTGTCTTATTTGATTAATTATCTTATTTGGTTAATTATCTTATCGGCGTCGAAGTTGCGACTAACTCGATATTTTATCTTCCCCGTTAACTCACACCCTCTTTCATATATATATATATATATATATATATATATATATATATAATATAAGGTATGTCAAAAAGTTTCGATATTTTTTTGTACTTTTTGATACACTTTGTATTCTGAAAAAATCTTTGTATATATATATATATATATATATATATATATATATATATATATATATAAAGCATCATCCACAGACACCGTGTTTCGACGTTTCACGTCTCATCAGTGGGTAGACACAGCAACTGACTTCGACCAGGAGTGAAACCCGACTGACTTGACGTCTAACCGATCCATTAATCTCTAGGCCATCACCAGCTGCCATTAAGGAGCGGTGTTTTAACTGTTTTAAATACATACATCTGTGTATATACTTTACGATGACATCTGTAAACAGATGATCATTGTGTTATGCTGGCGGCGAAAGTCTATTAGTCACCCCTAAAGAGCTCTATCGGGTTAAGGGAGCATATAATAAGTCATCCACAGACACAGTGTTTCGACGTTTCATGTCTCATCAGTGTGGCTAGATACAGTAACTAAGTAAACGAAAAATATGGAAAAACCAGCTGGTATAATGGTTAGAGTCCACGCCTGTCAGCTTGACAGTCAGGGTTATAATCACACACAAAGCAGTCTTCCTGTCTATAGCTCTGCTGATGAGGCCTAATAGGCTGAAATGTACATACAGAGGTTGATTTTTCTCGATTTGTTTAGCCTTACATTTGTGTATGCCCGGCTAATTCATTAATTATGAATTAATTAATTTTCAAAATTAGGTACGACTTCAATAGCACATATTCTCCCATATATATATATATATATATATATATATATATATATATATATATATTATATATATATATCACAAACCCGCTGAGGTAGATAGATATGAAAAAAGTAGGAACAAAGATAGATAGAAACGAGCAAACAATTTTGTCTCATCTTTTCGTTGTCTCACACACAAGGTAGGTAGATAGAAACAAAGATAGATAGATGGAAACTCATTCTCTCTCTCTCTCTCCCCCTCTCTCTCTCTCCCTCTCTCTCTCACGCACGCACATAGTTAGATAGGTAGGTATGTATAGAGGTAGGTAGATAGTAAGTAGAAAATGTTACCCCATCTCTCCAGACTCTTCACTGGGAAATAACCGAAAAAAATAGTGGCGCATTTTAGGAAATTGCAAAGGAGCGGGTCGTTAAGTCTCTATAGAGAGAGAGAGAGAGAGAGAGAGAGAGAGAGAGAGAGAGAGAGAGAGAGGAGAGAGAGAGAGAGAGAGAGAGAGGGGGGAAATGTGTGAGTTTTAATAAAGGCGGCTACCCTAAATATAAGATGGTTGAATATAAGCTCACATATATTTAGTCATAATACAGCCCAGGGCTCAGAGTCTAAGGTAGGGTGAGTCCCCGAGGTGTAGTGGCCAACGTGCTGGACTGCGACATCTCAGAAATCGAGCTATGCGTTAAATAGTACCACTAAGGTTGATATCCCATTAAACAAAAAAGACCCCCTTCTTCTAGATCCGAGTTAGTGTTTTATTGAGATTTTAATATAGAAAGAGAAGTTTCCTTGCTTCGTGTTTTTGAGCTTTATTATCTGGTGGTGTCGTTCCTCATCGTTGCTCTTAATTTTAATCCCCCCCCCCGGTGTTGGAAAGATGCTCAATAGCCCAACATCTGAATAAGCATTTCTGCCCTACATTCACATTCGAAAAATCCTTACTGATAACACAACACTATTAGAATTACAATATAACAGAGACTACAGATTCTTGAATCCTCACACATTGCATATATCACACACAGACACACAGACACACACATATATATATATATATATATATATATATATATAATCCAAAAATCCGGAGAAGAAATCTTCCTTACGACATAGGAGTTTTTTTAAAAACCTGTCGCAATTTGCAGAGCTCAATATGTACTCTTATTGTTAGAGCCACAGAGCAAATTTATAAGTAAAAATCTTCACATCTGATGATTTGGGAGAGTTAGATACTTTGTCTAAGCTTCCTGAAATAGACTATAACCAAAAATTCTAAGTCTTTTGTTATATTTTACTTATATATATATATATATATATATATATATATATATTAAAATAAGTGTATTTTGGCAGCATTTCGCTCGCTCGAACCACTACCATTCCTACAACCTTCCACTGCCAATTGTTTTTACCTCCCACTTCTAATTCCTTGCTACTACTCGTTCTCGTTAAAAACGAGACACGAAACCATATCATCGTTTCCTACCTGATGATGGCAAACTGTATTGCCGAAAGCGCTCGTTTTGAAAACTTGGTGGACTGTTATACCATTACACCCCGACACCAAAAATATGGCCCGAAAATTAGAAAGATCAACCAAAACTTGTCCGACAGAATTGTCTGTACAGTTCAACAAACTTGTAAATATTATATATATATATATATATATATATATATATATATATATATATTGTTGACACTCTCCTTGAAAAACTCTATTTAGCCGAATCAGGCGCCCAAACAGCATAAATTAGAAAATTGTCCAGCCATTGTCCAACCATTGACTATAGTAATTGAAATATCTAAAAAACAGTCTTCAATGTACTCAGGTTTTCCTAAAACATAAAGGAGGAAGCTACTGAAAATTCTTACGTTTACAAAAAAAAAAAAAAAAAAGAAGAAATCAGATGTATCCCTCTTCCACAAAAAGTCACGCTAAAAGCATCGGTTCAGATCACTGAAGTTAAACAGCGATCGGCCTGTTCAATACTTATTTGGATGACCACTAAAGTAAGGGCAGGTATTGTAAGCAACCCGAGTTCTTTATGTATCAAAATGACTTCGATCGGCATCAAATGGCCGTAAAAGAGTTGATATGGCGTAAAAACAACCAACCAGCCATCCAAACAATCAACTACAGTAAAATAACCCTCAGCATAAAATATGAGGCTTATGATTTCATAGAATTAAGAGATGTTATTGAACTCACATTTCAAAGGTTTTACAAAAATGACATGGTTTGACATTAAATGACCCGAAAAGGGTTGATATACCGTAAAACCAACCAACCAACTACAGTAAAATGGTAAAAAGTAAAGTAAAGTCGTCGGGGCGGCCTAAAGTTGGTATCGACCAGTCAGCGAGGAAGTCTATCCCATTTTCAATAGCGCTAGAACAAGGAGATTGTTTTAGCATCTGAGGTGGAGCGCCACACCAACCATCAGCTCCTTACTTTACCGCACAGATCCCCGTGCTACTCATACGCTGAGTTGGCGAGGACCGGTATCGAACTAGGAACCTTGTGGTTTCTAGCCGAACGCTCTACCGACTGAGCTAACCCGGCCCATAAAAATGTACTCAGCCTTAAATATTTGGCCTGCAGCTTCAAAAGATTAAGGACAATGGCTATAAACTCTCATTTCAAAAATTTTACAAAAATGACTTGATTCGGCATTAAATATACCAAGAAGGGTTGATAAAACCAACCAACTACAGTAAAATAGCTCTCAGTCTTAAATATCAGGCTTATGGGTTCAAAGGATTAAAATATAATGGTTATTGAATTCTCATTTAAAAGATTTTACAAAAATGACTTCATTCGGCATTAAATGTCATGCCGTAAAAACCAACCAACCAACCAACCAACCACAAAAAATCTTTAGTCATGCTAATCACCTGCGGAATATTCTTTCAATCGTTTCCTTCTCGACAGTTCTTCCATCGACAGCGCCATTGTTAAGTTGTATGAGTTCTGACACTAAGAAGAAGATATAATTGATACTTATGTCACTGATGGACTTAAGACGATTGCCTAAGACATTTAGATATTCCCAAAAATCACCTATTTTGAACATCATCTTAAAGCATTCGTTAGAGAAACAAAATGGATGCGACAGAAGATGATATTTTCAGAACGAGGCGAACGGACGCTAATGAGAGGAACGAACAAAGATCCTCAAATGACAAGTGGAGAAATTGTAGCCAATTTGCCCGGGAACTGGAGTCTCTTCTTGACGGTCATCAATTATAAGAGCTTCTCAATAGAAGTTGACTTGAAAGCACGCCGTGGCCGAAAGTCGCCATTATTGAAGAACTATTTAAATGGCCGTTTGAAGTATGCGAAGGAATACCTGAATAAACCTGGATGCTTTGGAAATCCTATTTATCTAGTCAGACGAGATAAATATCCAAAATGATCTAATTTTAAAAATATTTTTTTAAAATTATCTATTTATTTTTTATTGGTGGAGGAGTGTGGTTTAATGGTTAGAAACGTAGGAAATGGACTCGTCGATCCGAGTTCAAATCCTGGACGACGCTATTTGCATTTCATATAGCGCTATTATTATTTGGGAAACGTATGCATTCAACTACTCTCTCTCTCTCTCTCTCTCTCTATCTATCTATCTCTATCTCTATCTCTATCTCTCCAGCTATGGGTAAATAGTAGGGCAGACTGAACTCTTTAACCTTGGCTAGGTAACCAGTTTAGGAGAAGAAAAACTCTGAATTCAAACTTGTTAAACTCCGTTTAAGAAATTGCCCTTGTGTCACATCCGCCTCGTGCAGAGGGGTTGGTAAATATATGTTACCCTAACGTATGAAAACTTTTAAAAAGTATTTGAAATATATAAATCATAAAATGAACATTTCTGAAAAATCTCCCCCCCCCCCAAAAAGCAAGAACAAACAAAAAACAAGAAACAGAAAAATGTTATGTATTCTGGATATTACTCTAAACTGTATCCGATGGTGAAGTTCCAATTCTGGATCTCTTGGATACATAGAGTCCCCTCTTTCATTTCTATTATTCCAAGGTCCACTCTGAACCGCATGGTAGTAACTGTTAGGTCTCAATTTTAGGTCGAACAGATATGTTAGAAAATTATTTGTATTAGATAGGAATACTTGATACTACTTTATCATCAAGTTGGTTTGACAGCACGTATTCCCTTGACTCTCTCTCTCTCTCTCTCTCACCACCCGTCCCTGGGAATTCCCCGGCACGGCATTCGGCTGTTGTATGTAAGTCTTTGGTGGTCTATGTGCCTATGTGTAGTTGAATGCAAGTGAAAAAGCTGCCCTATTCTTCTTGTGACCAACAATGATTGGTGTGATAGGACCCCAGTCCAACAGTCAACTCAAGAGTAACTTCCAAGCGCTTATCTGCCGATTTCCTGATTGCTTCCTTGAATTTAGGGGACTCTGATTTCCAGGAAAAAACCTGCACACCTTTTGTGTGAACCTTCCATACCTAAGTGCTTTGAAACATTATACCCTTGTCTAATGACTTCTGACCGTTAATAACGGACATCAAAAACTATTCCTTTCATCCCCATCGAGAAATCTTTCTCTTTTATGTTTTATTCTCTATTGAAATCTACCAAGCTCCATAACTTGTTTAGCTATTATTTTAATACTAAATTACAGACATATACATGTACATTTATACATATACACTACCTATGTCTACAGCCACACACACTTACATATCTACTTATTTCCCATGCATGGCGATTATTTACTGTATTCTGTCGCTATAGTATTTGGAACATTCTACAGCATCATTCAGTCCTTCTTCATTTGAAGTCGCTCTGTCCTTTTCTTTTGAGACTTCTTACCCCCCTCAGTCACTTGTCAGATCTTAGGACTCCCAGTCATGCGTTTTGGAGGTGCGCCCGCAACTTACCAAACAAGTTATGCAGTGGCGCCCCGGTGGTTGTTTTACCTTAACACAAAAATTCCAGGCATTTTTTGCTGGTGCCTCTTGGGCATCCGTAGCACCAACCAAACGTGGACCACCATAGTTACCCCACCATTGTTGATAGTGGAATAATGCTGCACATCTTGTTAAAGAGCATATACATACGAGAGTAATCCTAAAAATAAGGTGTCAAAAGCGCTGGGGGTGCAGGAGAACTGTTCGGGTTGCTATTAGCAACACTGTTGTGTTTCTTGTGCATGCCCTTGATCTGTTCCTGTACCTGTGTACCTCTGCGCGCGCCTCGCTACCATGCTGTCTTGGTTTGGCAGTCGTTTCTGATGAAGCTCCCAAGTGACGCTACCACCAACTGTGAAGTACATGCAGTTATTCGACAGAAGGCATTAAATCGATTGAAATTTATCGCCAATTAACAGAATTATGGGGCAAGAGGTGCCTGGATGTTAAAAAACGTCTGCAACGGTGTAAAGAGTTTGCAACGACGACGAGGTTCAACGCTTCCTCAACGACATGGCGTCGATTTGATATGACATGGACATACAAAAACTGCCACGGCGCCTACAAAAATACATCGACCAAAATGGTAATATAGAAAAATAGACGGATGTTGAAACTTTAAAATGATGTAAATATCATTGACTATGAACAATAAACTTTTCTGGGATTTCTAAATATTTTGGAGACCTTACTTTTGGGATTACCCTCGTACATATATGCTACGTTTATGCTCATACATACTCATATACTGACGTTTGTCAACAATTCTAGATAGATTTTTTCTTCCTCACGTTTGAAGATCAACAAGAAGCCCAAATTCCAAAAACAGAGGCTCGTAGACTTTTTGTTTTCTGTAATAATCTATTTTCCCATAAACCAACGAAAGCCCTGACGAAGGCATATCTATACAGACTGAAACACTGCAGCGTTGTGTTTATTCAATTTTTACAATTTTACATACTGTTGGATTCACTTCCATCTTTTCTTCTCATACTCATATACACACGGATATGCGTTGTTGGGCCTAACTATACATATACACACTTATACACACTCATACACATATAGACACATACATGCACACTCTATCTCTCTCTCTCTCATCTCTCTCTCTCTCACACACACACACACACACACACACACACTGTCTCTCATATACACATATACATTCATGCTCACATACTTACATACACCCTCTAACTATATCCACCCAGGAACTAAAGAGCTTATATATATTTACCAACCCCTCCACACGAGCAGGATGCGACACAAGGTCAATTTCTTAAGTGGAGTTTAACAGGTTTGCATTCAGAGTTTTCATTCTCCAAGACTGGTTACCAAGCCATGGTTAAAGAGTCCAGTCTGCCCTGCTATTTACCTATAGCTGGAGGGAGAATTGGATTCATACCTTTCCCAAGTATTAGCACCATGTGAAATTTCAACAGCTTCGTCCAGGAATTGAACTCGCGTTGACAAGTTCATTTCCTACGACTCTAACCATTAGACCACGCACCTCCATAAAGAGCTTATAGTATCACATAAGACATACCAAATATCTAAAACTAATAGCTACGCAGAATTCTTTTTATAGACAAAGGTTCAACTAGAAGGGCACTCGGTGAGCATCGAATTCAATATGTTTATTCATTCAAGTGTTAGTGATCTTGTTATTGATCGCGTCAATTTAGGCTTGAATATATTGGTTTTTATATGGGATTGTCAGATAAGGTGGGATGTAAACACACACACATACACACACACACACACTCTCTCATATATATATATATATACACACACACAAACACACACACACACACACCACTTACATACACCCTTATACACATATACACATATACAGGGTTGCAAACACACACATATATGCACACTCACACACACACACAAATACATTCCACATACTCTCTCTCTCTCACACACATACACACACAAACACACATGCACATACACCCACACATGCACAATACACATATCTTTTTCTAACTCACACATTGACACACATTCATCACACACACATACACACATAGATCCACTACACCCATATAAATACACATACACACATATATACACAGATACACTCTCTCACACCCACACACTTACACATGCACCCACACATCCACACAAATACATACCCTTCTCTTTCTCACTCACACATATACACACATTCATACACACATAGGCTTACATAAATTCCCAACACACATATACATATGTATACACAGATACACACATACATTCACACATAAACAATCTTTTCTCACACACACACACAGTTGCACATAGACCAACACCTCTACACAACCCCTACGCACATATACATACACAGACATACACAGATATACACATAAACACACTCTCTCAAACACACACACACACTCACACACACATATACGCGCGTGCGCGCAACGCTACACGTGTATATCTAGCGAGATAAAAGCAGGAAGACTAAAATAACCCCTACGCACATATACATTCACAGATATACACAGATATACACATAAACACACTCTCTCAAACACACACACACACACACACACACACACACACATACGCGCGTGCGCGCAACGCTACACGTGTATATCTAGCGAGATAAAAGCAGGAAGACTAAAATAGAGAGAGATTTCGATTAGTAGATAATGGACCCAGTGAAGCAGATTGATTTCATTGAATTTGGAATAGTTTCACTCGCTGTCTGCTGTTTATTTTTCCCCCTACGTAAGTGTTAGCGCCTTCTCATAACACAAAGTCTTGAGGATGTGTTGAATAAAAATAACAGCTTTTGCCTCGCATGGTGGCCGAAAGAGTTGCGTATTTGCCAAATAGCTGCTGTGCTCCGTGAACAGACAAAAACATGATCGTTTTTTCAATTCGGATGTACGTGACGAAGTAACGCAGACATACTCAAAGTGGTGGTACGTATACCAGTGCCGGTACACAAGTCATCGACAACTGGTATGTGGCGAGTTTCGAGTTTTGTTGTATATTGATAAGTACATTTGTTCTTTAGACGGTTAGTGTAGATATAGATTTTGAATTCAAGGTTGTTGAATTAAAATCAAAAATCGGTGGCGGTTAGATGATTGACGCTCAGTGACATCAAGTTGACCCCAACTTCCGGCCGCTGAGAGACTGTGGGAAAGAAGCTTAGATAGTTTAGTCAGTTAAGCTGTATTAGTCCGAGAATAATAGAGAAAATGGAATACGAACTCGCTTACCACGGTGTCGCAGTCCAAGGTCGTAAGTATGGAGCATACAGTGAGGATCAAACTCTCTATTCAATAGTAATAGATTTGCGAGATTAGCTCGCTAACCATTTCACCACGGTGGCACATCCCATCTGTCTGTGTAGCACTAAGTTTGAAAAGCACTAATCTTGTGCGGTAGATTACACACTGGGGAACACGATTTTAGTTGAGTTGGATCTGACACTTGTTTTTGACTATTTTTTTTACCTCTAAATCCAAAAATGACCCTAGTTTTTCTCTATCACGTCAACTTTTTGAGTTACGGGATACCCTCGATTTAATTCTTTCTAATTCGTTTTTAAAATGAAAATGAGTGAACGAATTTGCAGTCTCTACTTAATACCATATAACTGTGTGCAAACGAAGCGCGTGGTGTAATGGTTAAAGTCATGGGAAATGGACTCGTCGCCCCAAGTTCAAATCCTGGACGTGGTAATTGCATTTCACTTAGCGCTAATACCATTGGGAAAGGTATGAATCCTACTCTCCTTCCAGCTATGGGTAAATAGTAGGGCAGACTGGGCTCTTTAACCTTTGTTAGGCAACCGGTCTAGGAGAAGGAAAACTCTGAATTCAAACCTGTTAAACTCCGCTTGTGTCGTGCGAAGGGGTTGGTAAATATATATATATAACTGTGTGCAAATAAGGGATGATGACTGTAGACAAAATGAATCATATATGAGCCAAAAAGACCCGCTTAGAAATTATTAATATTAAATAAGAATACTTGATACCATATAACTGTGAGCAAATAGGTAATGATGATTATTGATAAGATTAATCAAATTTCATGATTAAATAACCCATAAGGTGTTGATATTCCGTTAAATAAACCAAATTTAAAGATATCAAGTATTTAATGTATAAACAAATTAAGCTTAGCAAATATCAAACCAGACTTTCAAATGTTAATTTTCAAGGAAGGTAGGCTTTTAATTCATAAAACAATGGCGCTACACAATCTTCCAACTCGGATTTCCTCCTTTTTAAACTTGGAAAACATCAATCTTGTACAGTATACTGACCCTAGTAAATAGTATGCTTTTCACACTTAGAAAACTGGCGCAACACAATCTTCATTCACTTTCCTCCATTTGTCTTTACGTTAAACTGCATCTAGTGGTGAATTTCCAATTCTGAAGCTCTGGGGAATGTGGAATACCCCTTTATCGCCATAACTCCAAGGTTCACTCTGACCCGGAGTGGTAGTACCTGTTAGGGTCCCATGTATGGGTTAAATAAAAAATGAGTTTTAAAAATGGGTTTAAAAATTGAGTTTAAAAATTTTGAGTGCCCATCAAGAATTAATAAAACAAACGTCTTTGGCATAAAATAACCCAATAAGGGTTGACATACCGTAAAATCCAACCAACCAACCAAACAACCAACCAAAAAACCAACCAATCAACCGTTTGACCTTGTGCCAAACTTGTCTAAACTCGTAAAATATCAACAATTGCTGAAGACATAATAAAATTCTGTGCTATTAATAATATAATTAAGAATCATTTTAATTTTATGTTTTTCGCAAGTACTGTTTACTCATTAATAGTGTTTAAACATTAGTCGTCGCCATTTTGAAATAAAACTTAAAAACATGATATCATTGAATGAATAAATAAATAAATTCCGTTTAATGTTTAATCGATAAATTTTCAAACTAAACTTTGATCTTTACGTAAAAATGATTCAGTAAACAGAATATCTTCTTATAGTCTTTCACAGGCTTTTAGGTTCCTTACCATTATGTCTCTCTTTATCTTAATGATAAAAGATCTTTGAAGTATCCTCAAAGATAAAAAAAATCAATAAAATTTACTTCAGTTAGAAAAGAAATAAAAGTTTGGATAAATAAATACTAAATTTTCTGGCGTCTAAGACGTTCAGGCTTTTAAAGATACGGTCTTTGTTTGTGTATAAAGATACTAGTGTGAGTCAAAAGTTTTGCAAAACGTATTTTGTTACTTACTATTTTGCGGCTCGTATAGTTATTTACTAAGCTTAAAATAAAGTTTGTTTCTTTATAGTATCATTGAAGCATTGTGTGTATGTGTAATATAAAGATTTTGAAGGCAATTTACAATGCAATATGTGTTGAATTTATTTAACTTTTTTTTTTTTCAAAACTAAATATTTTCGGAAGTAAAATTCCATCTTCAGAGTTATTGAAAGTTGAAAGTATTGAAAGTACTAGGTGATTTTTGCATTGTAAATTGCCTTCAAAATCTTTATATTACTAAGCTTAATTTAGATGTGGCACAAGGCCAGAAATATGGGGCACACAATTAGAATCGAACTCACTAACAATGGTCTGCGAATCTAGCTTGTTGATCATTACACCACCTGAGGTGCCCATTTGCCGCTCGTATATCGTGTGGTGTAATGGTTAGAGTCGTAGAAAATGGACTCGTTGACCCGATTTCAAATTCTGGACCACGCTGTTTGAATTTCAAATATCGCTAATACCCTTGGGAAAGGTATGTATCCAACTACTATCCCTCCAGCTATGGGTAAATAGTAGGACAGACTGAACTCTTTAACCTTGGTTAGGTAACCAGTCTAGGAGTAGGAAAACTGAATTAAGACCTGGTAAACTGCGCTTAAGAAATTGCCCTTGTGTCGCATCTTGCTCGTGTGGAGGGGTTGGTATATATATATATATATATATATATATATATATATATATATATATATATATATAAGTTAAAAGAGGGGAAATAAATCCGACAGTATGAGTATGAGCAAGATGGAATGAAAACAACACACAATGCTGTTAAAGAGAAAACGATTTATAAAATATACATAGCTGATACTGATCAATATTTCGATTTTACAAAAATCACCATCAGAGCAGGTTACTCCGTGTTATTAGTGGTCGGAGATAAAAGTTGAATAAAGTTCAAAAACAAAAAAAATTGATTTTGCAAAGAAGAGAACGAAAGTTGTGACATTATTTCCCAATGTGGGCATTCCCGCCACAATGTGTATATATCTTTTATGTCGGTCACCGCTTAATTGTAGCGGATTTTGAGGGGTTGGCAACATAAATTCTTTTTCTAAAATTTTTTGAAAGCCAACCGTTATATTGTTTTAACACCCATCCCCCCTTTTTTTTTAATAAGTTAATTCCTCTATGTTGCCAACCCATCAAAATCCGCTACAATAAAGCGGTGACCGACAAAAAACATATACACATTGTGCCCTGAAGAGCATTAAGCGAAACTAATAGTAGGTTCGTCTGACTCATTAGATTTATATATATATATATATATATATATATATATATATATATATATATAGAGAGAGAGAGAGAGAGAGAGAGATCTATGTTAGGATATTGCAGACACAGAGTCTGTGACGATTTGTGACTATCGGTTTTACGCCTTTGCTATCATCTGACCAAACAGTTCCCACATGATGGATATACCTTTATACACTGTTGTGTGGGGCATGATGGGAAGGATAACGTAGTTTGTGGGACATTCTGGGGGGGGGTCTAGTCTGTACGGCGTGGTTATTTGTGTGGTTATATTTTGTGTGTTGTTGATTTATATACCCTGTTGACTTTAATCAAATATGTGTCTCCAATCTTCTTCAGGATAATAAAATATTCTTTCTCGTATCACTTAATAAACAAAAACCAAATCAACAGTCAATATTTGTATTGACCTGAAGAAGATTAAAGATACATATACAATATATATTTAATAATAGATACATAATTGATATATATATATATATATATATATATATATATATATATATATATATAGTAAATGAAGAAAAACTCTAAACTTGCTTCATTACAATAATTTATTTCAACCGTATTAATATGGCATCTTCAGGTAATCACAAGAACATGATTCTTACTCCAGTCATGCCGTATTAATACGGTTGAAATAAATTATTGTAATGAAGCAAGTTTAGAGTTTTTCTTCATTTACTAAATTTCTTGCTCTGTCCTTTTACTCACTGGTATTAGGCTCATTGAGCTCTCCTTATGGTCTACCAGCATCAGCTTGGTTAAACCACACATGGAAAGACCCTAACTACGAAAAAAAAACTATATATATATATATTATATATATATATATATATATATATAAATATATATATTATATATATATATACAATCAAAACGTTTCAAGATCGACGTTCTATTTTTCAAATATCAATAACTTCTTTTTTTTTCACTTTTATTTTTTACTTTTCTACATACTGCCAGATTTCTTTAGCTCAGTCGGTAGAGTGTTCGGCTAGGAATCACAAGGTTCTTGGTTCGATGCCGGCCCTCGCCAAATCAGCGAATGAGTAGCACAGGGATCTGTGCGGTAAAGTGAGGAGCTGATGGTAGGTATGGCGCTCCACCTCAGATACTAAAATAATCTCCTTGGTCTAGCGCTAATGAAAAGGGAATAGATTCCCTCGCTGACTGGTCGATACCGACATTAGGCCGCCCCAACTATATATATATATATATATACATTCTCTCTCTCTCTCTCTCTCTCTATATATATATATATATATGATATATGCTCAGAGTTTATATATATTAATGTATGTATATATATACATATATTACACACACACACACACACACATATATATATATATATATATATATATATATATATATATATATATATATATATATTAATAATGGAGATTCGCTTTCGGTTTTTGTCTGTAACAAAAATTACGTCATTGCTTACGTCACATTACCCAAAATCGTCATAACATAGAGTAAATACACTCAAAATTTGAACATGCAGCATTAGACAGTCCTCATTGTTTTTTAAAACAAGTTTTAATAAATACATGACTGGTATTATATATCTATATATAGTTTGTTTTATTTTAATACATATTTAAAGTTTACATTTCAAATTGTTTTATTTTTTAATCCTTTAATGAATTTGATGATTTTACTTACTTAGGGTACAAACTCGCTGACATTGAATTTTTTACTCCCACCCTTCAGGCAATATGTTTCAAAAATCTTTTTTTACATCACCCGGAGGTTTTTTTATTTTTATTTTGTACTAGTATATATATATATATATGTGAAGAAAGGAAGTGAATCCGACGGTATGTATTATATTAGGAAAAATGAAAAAACACAGGTTCAAATGGGTTAAGTGGTAAGTTTATTGGCCGACGCTGCAGTGTTTCGATCTATTAATTAGATCATCTTCAGGGCATTTGTTGGTATATGGAAGGTGATAATAAATTATTTATCACAGAATAACAAGAAAAGCGAGTGGTAGTTATTGTTATTCTGTCTGTTTAGAAATTTTTTTTTGAGGTTTGAAAAAAAAAAGGGACGGTTTTGAAATATGACGTCAAATATTCTATTTTACTGCGTGGGTATGGGACGATGTATGTGTGTGTATCGAAAGGAAACATTGGGCATTTTTTAGGTGTGTGCTTGTGTGTGTGTGTGCGTATAATTTTTTTTGTTGCGATGAACGACAGCGGAAATAAACCTTAAGTTTGTGTGTGCGTGAGTGTGAGTGTGTGTGTGTGTGTGTGTGTGTGTGTATGTATTGGTAAGAGGTAGGGGAAGAGGGTGTCATGGGCGCCAGGAGAATTTTTATTTTTTATATTAAGAGAAGAAATATATATATATATATATATATATATACTCTGAGCAACTTCATATATATTCAGGGAACAATGGAGTCGTAAGCTGGAAATCCAATACAATTCCATTAGTAATCATTTCAAAATGGCGGACTGAAGCAAATCGTCCACTTTGTGTCAGCAGACAATGTATATAATAATTCAAAAAAAGGGAAAAGATAATCATAGACATCTTTTGCGACTATGTCAATTATCTTTTCTTTCTGTGTTTTCACTTCTCACCTTTTTTAATGGACAGTTTTTTTTCTCATATAGATAAATAGATACAGACAAACAGACAGACACACACACACACACACACACACAGGCAAGAAGAGAATGATATATATATATAGATATAGATATAGATATAGATATGAAAAAAAAACTGTCATTGAAATATTGATATATATAGATAGATACATACATATATACATACCTAGAGACAGACAGACATATGACTGAGATACATGCCTACATACGGCGAGATTGGGATACATACATACGTACATACATATATATAGAATCACTGAGATATATTGATAGATAGATAGATAGATATGGACAGACCGAGATAGATATCGATCGAGATTGATAGAAAGATAGGTCGATAAGAAGAATGCCATATATATATATATATATATATAGGGTCATCCACAGACACGTGTTTCGACTTATCAAGTCTCCTCAGTGTGACTAGACATTTTGTAAGCTACCTACAACCGGAATTGAAATCCGATCGGTTGGGTGTCAGTCCGGCACCATAACCATTAGGCTGTCTTCACTTACAGAATGGGAAGGGGATTTTAACTGTTTAAAGACACACAGCGCTTTGCGTGTAAAGGCCGTCACAAAGTGCTCCATTCCTTAGAAGAGCGTTGCGTTTACGCTTGAGTTGGCGGCCGTCAGCAAGATCCCCCCCAGAGTGCTCAACCCTAGGGGATGGGGAGATATATATATTGATAGATACATATGAAGAGATTTAGATAGATAGATACAGACGGTTATATGTAGAGAATAAGATAGATAAGTTGATATATATATATATATATATATATATATATATATATATATATATATATATATGTGTGTGTGTGTGTATGTGTGTGTGTGTGTGTGTGTGTGTGTTTAGATAGATATATATGAAGAAACTATCATAGATAGATAATATACACTTGGAGGCACCTGCATACATACATACATATATATATATATATATATATATATATATATATATATATATATATATAGGAAGTCACAGATACATTGGAAGATAGATGGATATGGGCAGACCGATATAGATATTAATAGACCGTGATAGATAGATATGAAGTGGCATATATATATATATATATATATATATATATATATATATATATATAGATAGATAGATAGATAGATAGATAGAGAAACTAAGATACATACATACATACATGTATACATACAAAGTCACAGTGGTAGATAGATATGGATATAATAAGATAGATATCAACAAACTGAGATAGATAGATAGATAGACAGATAGATATGAAAAGACTGCCATACATACATACATACATACATACATATATAATGTATATAATAATTGAAGAAAAGGGAAAATCACAAATGAGATATAATCATAAAAGTCTGGTGCGAATTTGTCAATTATCTTTTCTTTCTGTCTTTTCATTTCTCACCTTTATTAATGCACAAGTTTACTGGGTCGTCTGGGGAGAAATTGTCTCTTCGGGTATTTTTTTTTTAGTGAATTTAAGAATTTTCGGTTTTCACATAAGTGACAATACGATACACGAATTTTATTCGGTTTTATGAGAGACTGATGACTATATATATATATATATATATATATATATATATATATATATATATATATATATACCAAACTTGTTGGTAAATCATCGCGGTGAGAAAAAAAAACCAGCAAATAGTTTGATTGTAAAAATATACTACCAAACATCACCCGGGGAGAAAAAATTTTTGAAAATCGGATCTTAGCCCTGAAGAGCACTAAGCGAAACTTTTAGTAGGTTTATCTGACACATTAGATTCATATATATATATATATATATATATATATATATATATATTCCGGTAGTTAGGATCTTTCCATGTGTGGTTTAACAAAGCTGATGCAGGTCGACCATAAGGAGAGCTCAATGTGCCTAGTGCCAGTGAATGGAAGGGCAGAGCAAGATATTCAATAAATAAAGGAAAAAACTTTAAACTTGCTTCATGACAATAAATTCTCAGTCGGTAGAGCGTTCGGCTAGAAACCACAAGGTTCCTAGTTCGATACTGGCCCTCGCCGAATCATCGTATGAGTAGCACAGGGATCTGAGCGGTAAAGTGAGGAGCTGATGGTAGGTGTGGCGATCCACCTCAGATGCTAAAATAATCTCCTTGGTCTCGCGCTATTGAAAATGGGATAGACTCCCTCGCTGTCTGGCTGATACCGACATTAGGCCGCCCGACGACTTTACTTACTTTTACGGTTGAAATAAATTATTGTAATGAAGCAAGTATAGAGTTTTTTCCTTCATTTACTATATATATATATATATATATATATATATATATATATATTAATCAAAAAGTTACAACCACGTTTTCATTGCAGTAGCATAAGTAGATAATCCAAAAGAGCTCAACATATCTCGTAAAATATAGAGCGTTTATAGTTGTTGAAAAGTTTCTCTCTCTACCACGGCTTCGGTGTTCAAAGTGCATCTTCCTCAGGAGAACTAAAGAATTATAGGTAGCTAATATTATATATACTTGTCTGGTTTAGAATAATTTTTTATTTCTCTATGTCTCCTAAAATAAACTATTAGTCTTTAAAACTAAACTTTTTCCTTTGAAATTAATGATTAGTTTTCCTTATGTTCACTCGGCAAAAGTAATTTGTAATTCTATCAGCTGTTTTTACTCCTATCCTCTTTTTTTATTATTCATGTTTATATCTTACTTGTGTGTTCTTCTGAAATTCAAGTCTTCCGATAAATCTATTAAGTTAGAGTTTGTTTTTTTGTAATATTTAGTGCGTGTCTTATATCATATCTATATTAATCTTAATAATACATTAATATATATAAAAGTAATTGGTAATTTGCTTGAAGCATTATTAAGTATGTTATAAAATAATAAAATTCGAAGGCAATACAATGCGTAAAAAATAAAGACAAAAAGATGTTTTATATGTCTAATCGATTTCAAAGCAAAGCTTTATCATCAGAGTGTATTTTCAGAAAATTTTTCTGAAAATACACTCTGATGATAAAGCTTTGCTTTGAAATCGATTAGACATATAAAACATCTTTTTGTCTTTATTTTTTACGCATTGTATTGCCTTCGAATTTTATTATTTTATTAATATATATATATATATATTGGGTCATCTAAAGACACCATATTTTGACGTATCACGTCTCCTCAGTGTGGCTAGACTTAGTAGGCTACCTCCAATCTGGATAAAAACCCGACTGATTTTTCATCAGTCCGGCGTCTTAACCACTTGACCATCAGCCACCTGCAGGGAAACGGTAGATTTTAACTGATAAATACATGCATAGGTATATATGTTACAGCCGCTAGAGAGCTCAAACCCGGCTTATAGGAGAGCCTTTGTATCTAACCTTAATTTGCGACCGACAATCAAATTCTACCCTAGAGAACTCAACCAACAAGGAGTTTAGAGCATATATATATATATTTGGAGGATATGTGCTTAATTGAAGTCATACCTAATGTTGAAAATTAATTAGTTAATAATTAATGAATTTAGGCGGGCATATATGTTCATATGTAAAGCTAAACAAGTCGAGAAAATGTCAATCCCTGAATGTACATTTCGACCCCAGGGATTCACATTTTCTCGACTTGTTTAGCCTTACATTTGAACATATATGCCCGCCTAAATTCATTAATTATTAACTAATTAATTTTCAAAATTAGCTATGACTTCAATTAAGCACATATCCTCCAAAAATTGTCGGCTTAAAGCCATATAAAAAATAAACACATTTGTTTTTTTTCTTACCCTCATATATATATATATATATATATATATATATATATATATATAAGCAAAGTTGGCGGAATGGCGTATTGTCGGTATTAGCCGGTCAGCGAGGAAATCTATCCCATTTTCGCTAGCGCTAGACTAGATATATTGATTTTGCTGAATTGGAGCGCCACACCTATCGTCAGTTCTTCGCTTTACCGCACAGCTCAGATTACCCAATCTGTGCTACTCATGCGCTGAGTTGACGTGAACCGGAGTCCAACCAGAAAACTTCCTAGGCGTGTGCTCTACCGACTAGAGGGGAAAAGTAGGTATTTACCCGACTCATTCACCTCGGATAGGATGTGACACAAGGTTGTAAATATGGAGCATCCAGTGAGGATTGAACTCGTTATCCAGTTTTAATAGATCTCACAGATTAGCTTACTAACCATTATGTCACGATGAGATACCAGAATTGATGGAAAAAGTTTGTAATTTTTGTAGATATATCCTACTACTAAGTTCCATCTATGGGTTAAATAGAAAAATGTATTTATAAAAAAATTGTATTATCCATTAAGAATTGATTTATTTCAAAACTTTATCGGCATTAAATGACCCACTGTGGTTGATATGCCGTAAAACAAAACAAAACCAAACCTACTACTGACTATCGAATCATAATTAAGCAGCGATAACCCTAGTCAGTACTTAGATGGGTGACTACTAAGTAACAGTAGGTACTATAAACAACTTAAGTTTTGTGTGCAAGACTAAACAAAGGTTAGTTAACAAGAAAAAGAAAGGAAAACGTTAAGCAGTGATGAACCTGTACTTATATGGGTGACCATTTAGTAAAAGCAAGTACTAAAGCAACCTAAGTTATGTTTGCCATAATAAGCAAAGCTTAGGGAATAAGCAACAGAAAGGAAGAAGTTAAGCAGCGATGAATCTGGTCAGTACTTAGATGGGTGACCGCTTAGTAACAGTAGGTACTATAAGCAATTAAAGTTTTGTGTGCCATAATGAGCAAAGCTTTGTGAATAAAAAAAGTGAAAGGAAGAAGTTAAACAATGATGATCTTAGTACCTAAATGGAATAACAGATACGGTTTGCAGTCGGAGGCCTGTGTACCAGACTAAGCTAAACTTAGTAAATAATATAAAAAAAAGAAGTTAAGCAGTGATGAGCCTATTTAGTACTTATATAGATTGTTGTATGCCCTTCTCATTACTTATTTCTTACTTCTATTCTTCTTCTGTTCTTTTGACATCTTAAGTTCTTCTAGGTCTCTTCTAACATCTCTTCTAGTGTCTTGGCTCATTTCTTCTTCCAATCAGTCCTGTTACCAAGACACCCATTAATCACAAGACCGTGTTATTTTTCTTAAGCTTTTATTTCCTTAGCTATACATTTCATGTAACTAAATATCTGACTAACATGGCGCGCGTATGCAGAGTGAGTTACAGTTTAAGGCAGCGCATCTTCTCTGCCCGACGTCAAACTGAAAACTGAGGACCAAACCAGGTCCCACGTGACTTCCACGTAATTTGGCGGGCTTTTTGTACTATTCCATGGAAAGTACCGCCCGTGATATGAAAAGGGCTGTCCCTTTAGAAATACATGGGACCGACAATGATCTTATGCAACCGCATAGATTATGTAACAAGATGACCATTTAGTAAAAGCAGGTACTATAAGCAAAATTTTTGGTGTACCAGACTAAGAAAAGCTTAGTGAATAAGAAAAAGAATGGAAAAAGTTAAGCAACGAGGACTCTAGTCAGTACCTAGATGGGTAACCACTTAGGAACATCAGATGTGATAAGCTGTCGGAGACCTGTGTGTCAGACTAAGCAAAACTCAGCAAATAAGAAAAAGTTAAGCAGTGATGAGCCTGTTTAGTACTTAGATGGGTGACCACTTAGTAACAGTGGGAACTATGAGCAACATTAGTTTTGTGTACCAGACTAGGAAAAGCTTAGGGAAAAAGTTAAGCAGCGATTAACTTGGTCAGTATTTGGATGGGTGGAGACCTAGGAACAGCAGGTGCTGTAAGCATTCGATGGACTGTGTGGTAGCTAAATAAAACTTAGTAAATAAGAAAAAGAAAGAAGTTAAGTAACGATTAACCTGAACTAAACTTAGATGGGTGACCACTTAGCAATATTTTTTCATCATACAACGTGTAATTACATATACAACGTGCGATACCCTGCCCTCTTCAGCCGCTAACTAGGTGTGATAACACAGTTTCGGCGGCTAAAAAGCGGGACTGTTACACCTAGTGCCGCCAAGCAGTCGTTTGGCCACCGGACAGAGTAAACAAAAAATAAATATTGCTAAGTGGTCAGTACTTAGATGTGTGACCACATCGCAATAGCAGGTACCGTAATTAATTGGAGAGCTCTTGTGCCAGATATAAGCAAAGATTAGTAGCTTCGATAAACATTCCTTTCAATAATTAATCTATATTAAATTGGATTAAAAAATACCCATTGCGCTAAGAACCGAGAGATTTTGGTTATAGGATAGTCCTTACCTGATGTCTTTATAAGAATCCTTTGATGTGTGGTGATGTCTGTGTTGTTGTTTAAAAGAAATAGATTGAATTAGAAGCGAACAAGTAAACATCTTGAAGAAATGAGTTCCGCTGTCATCGGGTACAACTTTTGAAGAGTTTTAGATGTGTCTGGCTTAAGTAGATCTGCTTAGACACCTACGAGGAAGAGATACTTTTTGATTTCGTTTTAAATCAATATATATATATATATATATATATATATATATATACATATATATATATGACTTTTGTGTATATATATATATATATATACATATATATATGACTTTTGTATATATATATATATATATACATATATATATGTGTGTGTATATATATATGACTTTTGTGTATATATATATATATATATATATATATATATATATATATATATATACTCACAAAAGTCAATATGACAATGCCGGTTATCAATTGTGACAGGATTTGGCAATGTTGTTATCAAGATTTTTTATTTTTCCTTTTTTTTGTTTATTTCTTTATTTCTTTTTCTTTTTTGTTATTGTGACAAATTCGATATCCGGAAATGTCAAATTCGCACCTTGATTTTTTCTCCTTCAGAATTTCTCCTCCTCCTCACCCTCTCCCTCCCCACCTTCTTCTTCTTCTTCTTGCTGCTGCTGCTGTTGTTGTTGTTGTTCTTGTTCTTCTTGTTCTTCACTTTCTTCTTCTTCTTCTTCTTTAACTTTTCATTTCTTCTTTTCTCTTCCTCATTACTATTCAATACTATTCTCCTTCTTCCTCTTATATTTTCCCGGTGACCTGAACATTAGCTACATAAATGAGAGTAACCTTCCCTGGTTTCTTTCACTTTGAGGAAGCCGTCTGTTTTGGTCGACCATTTTCCTTTCACCGTAAATCTACACTAAAATACGAATTTGTTCGAATCAATACTACTGAATGTTTTATTACGAAAATATCATGAAATGTGTTCTTAATTGTGCTTGCGCATTATTTGAAATGAACTTAATTGTAATTAAGAACTCATTTTTTTGATATCTTCGTATTAAAACATGCATTTGTATTGATTACGGTGAAATGAAAATGGCCGATCAAAACAGACGGCTTCCTCAAAGTGAAAGAAACAAGGGGAGGTTACTCTCATTTATGTAACTAATGTTCAGATTACCATTTTCCCTTCATTCTTATCCGTTTTTTTACTCTTCTTTCTTCTTCTCATTTTTCTTTTTCATTTTTCTTGTTATTCATTGTAATTTTATTTATTTAATTATTTATTTATTTATTGTTGTGAGACATTCGATAACCAAAAATGTCAACTTCAAATCTTGATTTTTTATAGATTTGATTTGATTTGTTCTTGTTTTACGGCATATCAACCTCAATGGGTCATTTAATGCCGAATACGTTTTTTGAAATGAATTGGTGATAATGTTTAATTTTCTAAAGGTTTTTTTTGGGGGGACATTTTTCGTGAATGAAACTTTTAGATGATTTTTTTTAACATATTTTTGTGTTTTCATTTTTGGGGGAAGATTTTTAGATTTTGTTGTAGATGTGTGCTTCTTTTATGTGTCAAAGTAGTTTTTCTGGGTTTATTTGGTAGAATATCTGTTTTAGATTTGTTGTTTGGTAGTATTTTTTTCGTATTTGTTTTAGGTTGCTACATTCTGTTAAAATGTGTTTGATTGTGTAGGGTTTTTGGCATGGTATGCAATATGGGGCTGCTTCTTTTTTGAGGAGGTATGAATGGGTAATGTATGAGTGTCCTATTCTTAGTCTGGATAATATTACTTCTTCTTTCCTGGATATTTTGGTTTGATTTATTTGAAGTTTTCCTAATTTTTTATAGAACCAAATCATTAAAAGTTCGCCTTTCTCCTTCTTTCCTTCTTTTCTTGTGTCCTGGGGGTCTTAGTGTCCTGGGTATGACGTTAAACTGCCTCAAATAGTGAAGTTCTAATTTTAGAACTCTGGGGCATGCACAGTACCTCTTTATCCCAATTACTCTTAAGTCCACTCTGACGCGGAGTGGTAGTACCTGTTACGGTCCCATCTATGGGTTAAAGAGATAAAAATGACTATTTGAATGTTTAAAAACTCTTAAGCAGCAACTACACAAAAATGCCAATATAAGAATACAATGAACACAATTCCCCAACCTTTACGCATAAAATATCCCTAGATGGGCTGACATGCAGTTAAAATCAATCATTTTTTTCTCACTTTGCTTCTTTACTTGATTTCTTCTCTAATTACTTACTCATTCATTCTTTCTTTCTTTCTTTGTTTATTTATTCTTACCTTTCTTTCTTCGTCTCTTTCTTTCCCTACTTATTCTCTTCCCCATTTCTTTTATTTCACAATAAAATAAGAGGAAAGAGAAAGGGAGTAAACCAGGAAGCAAAGAAAAAAAAGGAATATATATATATATATATTTCTTGTGTCCTGGGTATGACGTTAAACTGCTTCAAATAGTGAAGTTCTAATTTTAGAACTCTAGGGCATGTGCAGTACCTCTTTATCACAATTACTCCTAAGTCCACTCTGACGCGGAGTGGTAGTACCTGTTAGGGTCCCATCTATGGGTTAAAGAGATAAAAATGACTATTTGAATGTTTAAAAACTCTTAAGAAGCAACTACACAAAAATGTCAATATAAGTATACAGTGAACACAATTCCCTAACCTCTACGCATAAAATTTCTGTTTTGTAATGTAGTACTGATTGTAAATTTTTTTTAAGAACAAATATATTGATTTTTAGCACTAGGTTAGACGCCATTTCTATCAAGAATGAGAATTTTGCGAGCCATTCACTTGCTTCGGGAAAACCGAAATCTGGCGAAAATCTTGACGACTTTGTCTGATTGTAAAAACTATAACGGGATCGAAATTTATTAATACTGCAAACTGAACATTTTTTTTTTGGGGGGGGTGGGAGTCGTGCCTTATTACAATAGAATAAGAGAGTAACTCTATAGTACCGAGCTAACTTTTATATACTGTGATAATTATAAGTATAAAAGGCATCGTCTTCCTCTACTCGTTTTTCTCAAACATTGTTTGTGAAAATGCATTGAAAAGATAAAGATGAAAATTATTTACGTCGAAGTAGGTAAATATGGTAAAGACCAATGGTCAATCTAGAGAAATGGTCGTGGAGTCTAAAACTTAATAGACTATATCCGCCCATTCGTCTGCCATGATAACTTGCAGTCGGGAAGGATTTCTATATACGAAGCTGATTGCTATGAAATCTTGATGGCTTAGTCAAAAAAAAAGGAAAATTTATTAACTGATATAAACATCTAGCTGAGAAAATTATTGAAGCAATTAAGTAATTATCCAACATGTTTGCCACGAATAGGTAACAAGTTTGTCGTGTATGGGATATCCATCGGGGATGAAACATCATATTCAGTAGTAATGGGTCTGCAAGCTACAAGTTATACCGTTATATTATAACTAATAACTTAAAGGAGACATCATTCTGTATTAAAATCTCGCATATTCATTAATGTTTATGAGGAGCCGTATAAAACGTAGTGTTTGACTTTTACTGATTAAGTGATATAATCTTATTATAATGGAGATTGTGTGTTTTTCTGTCTGTAACCGAAACTATATTCCTACTCAAGTCACAATTCTCTTAGTTATTGACATAACATTCTTCATGATTTTATTTTTATCTAAACCTCAATTATTAATAAAATTGTCTTACATTATTAATACTGTTAACTATGTCTACATACTGACAACATGCAATTATATTTATATATACAACAAAATAGCGGTTTACAGTGTGAACGGGAAGGCTAATTTGCATATTAATATTAAAAAATCGAATTTGATAAATATGTGCTTAGTATTATTGATTTCTAACTGTTTGGTTTTATTTTAATGAATATAAGCAAAAATCTCTTCAATGAATCTTAAATGAAATCCATTAACAAGATAAAATAACTCATTTTATTCTTTACTTCCTCTTATAACTAAATACTTAAATTAGAAAAAATAACAATGAAAGACGAGAGTGATAGAAGAGTAAGTTTCAGTTGTTCCATTTTTTATTATACTCCCTCTGTTTCAAATCTTTTATTATACCCCCTCTGTTTGAAATCTTTTTATCTGTATTCTTATTTAGTTTCATTAGCCTTTCTAATTTAATACAATATTTTATTACATTAAAACTTAAATACTTGCACCCGGAGGGTGCATATATTTGCTAGTTCAATTAAAATTCAGTTGATAAGTGGAACGCTTCATGTACAAAACGTATTTCTTGGTATAATCTCTGACCCCCCCTTCCTTTAAAAAAAAAAACATCTTCACACCTACGATTTTATTATTCCAATTCCACATTCTAACATTCTTTTTTAATCCATTAGTCGTTTTAAGAAAATGAAAACTTAAATTTTTGCTAACTAAATAATAAAAAAAATTAATCATGAAAATCTTTCCGGCCAATGAATACCTTTTATTTGAAGTACTATTCTAAATGTTATAGCGTAAAAAGAAAAATGCATCCAATACATTTTATTATCTTATAACTCAACCAGAAAAATGAAATTGGTTCAAACCACTTAGAGTTTGGGGTAAAAATTTTTAAATGTATGTATTTACCTAACCCGTTCGCCACGGATAGAATGTGAAATAACGTCGCAAGTATAATGCGTCCACTGAGGATCGACCTCGCTATTCAGTAGCAATGCATATGCGAGACTAGCTTGCTAACAATTGCATAGTTGGGATGTCCTTATTTCTTACACAAACTGTTCGCCACAGGTAGGATATGTCACACGATCACAAAATATGGGGAATCAAGGAAGGATCAAATTCATTATTCAATAGAAATGGATCGGCGAGAATCTTGCTCACCATTACATTCCGATAGGATGCTCTTTTCCAAACTGTCATCATGTCTAGGATGTGACACGAGGTCACAAATAAGGTGGAATACAACGAATAAAAAAAAAAATAACAATTGCACCACAATCATTATTTACCCAACACGTTCGCTATGGGTAGGATGTGACACAAGGTTGCTGGTATGGGGCATACAGCGTGGCTTGAACTCGTCATTTAGTAGTAATGAATCTTCGAGACCTACTTGCCGACCGTTACACCGAAATGAGATGCAATCCTTATTTACCCGTATCGTTCAAGATAGGTAGAATTTCCCCAAAGTTCGCAAGTGTGGGGCTTCCAGCGAAGAAGAAATTCACAACTCAGCAGTAATGGATCTTAGATTAGTTGAGTTAATCTTCAGAAATTGTCATTGTGAAATAAAATCTCTAATTTATAATTCATAATTTAAAATGTTTATAATGAGGAAAAGTACAAATTTACATTTTGATTTTTACTGGTGAAATGATATAATTTGATAATTAAAATTAATCAATTTCCGGGACTTACCCCAGTTCTTTACAAGTAAAAAAATATCCTTAAGACGTACGATGTTTAAATATTCCAATTTCTCCTTTAAACAGGAGTAGATTTTTTAAATTCAGTAATAATTGTAAGAATAAGCTTAATTTTTAATTACTCAGCGCGTTCGCTGTGGGTAGAATGTTACACCTAAATGGGATGTATTCCTTATTTTCCCTAATCGTCCCCCACAGGTTAGATGTGACTAAAGTTCCCAAGTGTTGGGCTTCCAACTAGAATAGAACTCGCTATTTAGTAGTAATGGATCTGTGAAACTAGCTTTTTTATCCTTAGGCCACAAAGAGACGCCTTTAATATTTTAGTAAAATAAACAAGCATTGCAATTTATGATTTCTTAGCGACTTTATTTCTTAATTTAATGAGAATTTTCTAAATTATTTTACTCTCTAACAACCATCTTGAGATCTGACGTTCTTAAAATCATTTCACCCCGGTCATGGACCGGGTACCTCAGCTAATATATATATATATATATATATATATATATATATATATATATATATATATATATGAGAAAAAAGTAAAAGTAAATCCGACAATATGTAATGTAAAAATTGAAAAAACACAAATTTAATAAAAGAATGATGATTATTAGGCGTACGCTGCAGTGTTTCAGTCTGTTTCGATAGACTTTCATCAGGGTTTTCGTTGGTTTAAGGAAAAAATAAATTATTAATGTAAACAAAAGTCTGCGAGCCTCTGTTTTTATTGTGTGGTTGATTCATTAAAAATTAGTTTCCAAGAATTTCGGGATAAATTATGTCACGTTGTTTAAATTAAGACGACGACGTTAGTCAGCAATTTTAAGCATGTCTTTTCTTTCCACATTTGAAGATCAACAAGCAGCCAGAGAGAGAGAGAGAGAAGAGAGAGAGAGAGAGAGAGAGAGAGAGAGAGAAGAGAGAGAGAGAGAGATGAGAGATGATGATGATGATGAGATGACATTTTCACAAAAAAAGAAAGATAGATTAGAAGAAGGAAATCACATGAAAATAAAGGAAGAAAATAAGCGAGAGCGAGAGAGAGAGAGAGAGAGAGAGAGAGAGAGAGAAGAGAGAGGGAGAGAGAGAGGGGGGGGAGAAAAGGAAAGATGAAAGGAATTGTAGAAAAAAGAAAGATAGATTAGAAGACGGAATACATGAAAAAAAAGAAGAGAAAGAAGGAGAGAGAGAGAGAGAGAGAGAGAGAGAGAGAGAGAGAGAGAGAGAGAGAGAGATGAGAGAGATGAAGTAATTGTCAAAAGAAAAAGAAAGATAGATTAGAAGACGGAAATCCCATGAAAAAAGAAAGAAAGAGAGAGAGAGAGAGAGAAAGAAGAGAGAGAAGAGAGAGAGAGAGAGAGAAGAGAGAGATGATTGAAGTAATTGTCAAAAGAAAAAAAAGATAGATTTAGAAGACGGAAATCCCAGAAGAGAGAGAGAGAGAGAGAGAGAGAGAGAGAGAGAGAGAGAGAGAGAGAGAGAAGAGAAGAGAGAGAAGAGAGAAAGAGAAAGAAAGATGATGAAGTAATTGTCAAAAAGAAGAAAGAAAGAGATAGAAGAACGGAAGATCCCAGAGAGAGAGAAAGAGAGAGAGAGAGGAGAGAGAAGAGAGAGAGAGAGAGAGAGGAAGAGATGATGAAGTAATTGTCAAAAGAAAAAGAAGATAGATTAGAGACGGAAATCCCAGAGAGAGAGAGAGAGAGAGAGAGAGAGAGAGAGAGAGAGAGAGATGAAGTAATTGTCAAAAGAAAAAGAAAGATAGATTAGAAGACGGAAATCCCATGAAAAAAAAGAGAGAGAGAGAGAGAGAGAGAGAGAGAGAGAGAGAAAGAGAAAGAGAGAAAGAGAGAAGAGAAGAAAGATGATGAAGTAATTGTCAAAGAAAAAGAAAGTAGATTAGAAGACGGAAATCCCAGAGAGAGAGAGAGAGAGAGAGAGAGAAGAGAGAGAGAGAGAGAGATGATGAAGTAATTGTCAAAAGAAAAAGAAAGATAGATTAGAAGACGGAAATCCCAAGAGAGAGAGAGAGAGAGAGAGAAGAGAGAGAGAGAGAGAAAGAGAAAGGAGAGAAAGAGAAAGAGAGAAAGATGATTGTCAAAGAAAAGAAAGAGAGATTAGAGAGAGAGAGAGAGAGAGAGAGAGAGAGAGAGAGAGAGAGAGAGAGAGAGAGATGAAAGTAAATGTCAAAGAAAAAGAAAGATAGATTAGAGACGGAAATCCCATGAAAAGAGAGAGAGAGAGAGAGAGAGAGAGAGAGAGAGAGAGAGAGAGAGAGAGAGAGAGAGAGAGATGAAGTAATTGTCAAAAGAAAAGAAAGATAGATTAGAAGACGGAAATCCCATGAAAAAAAAGAGAGAGAGAGAAGAGAGAGAGAGAAAGAGAAAGAGAAAGAGAGAAAGAGAGAAGAGAGAAAGAGAAGAAAGATGATGAAGTAATTGTCAAAAGAAAAAGAAAGAGAGATTAGAAGACGGAAATCCCAGAGAGAGAGAGAGAGAGAGAGAGAGAGAGAGAGAGAGAGAGAGAGAGAGAGAGAGAGAGAGATGATGAAGTAATTGTCAAAAGAAAAAGAAAGATAGATTGGAAGAAGGAAACCGCAAGAAAGAAAGAAAGAAAGAAAGAAAGAAAAGGAGCATACACTTACTCTAGCCAGACAAAATCTACATTGTCCTTGAGAGTGTTGCAAATTTATTTACAGATTGTTTATAATATGCTAAGTACATGTACAAAAAAAGAAAAGAAAAGAAAAACAACATCAATTAGGGTCAATGTTTCAATGCGGCCATATTAGTTTGATAAGATCACCAAGGTCGCTTCTTTTGAAGCAAGCTTTATGGAACGTTATACGATCGGATACAAAGAAATTATACAATTACAATAATTTGATCGGCATTAGTTGGACTGAGTGCATGCCAATATAATTTAAGTAGAATCTCTTGGCCATTGTTCTACTGTCTATTTGCTCTACCTCTATTTGCTTTTTCTGCTATTAAATTCCCCCTTTTGCGCATGTCATCTCGTGTGCTTCCGGTTAAAAAATAAATCTGATTTTCCACTTCATTTGTTTAATTTGAAATGTGTTTGACTTTCATAAATGAAGGCTAATGCATCGTTTGCTTTAAGCTCACTCCCCCTCCCCACTACTCAATTCCACCTCCCCCTGCTACTCAATTCCACCCCCCCCGCTACTCCACCTCCCCCCGCTACTCCACCTCCCCCCCTTTAAAACTTCTTTTTTAAAAAGAAATCTTTTTTCGTCTTCCCTGCTTTTGCAGACACTGCCTCAAACACGCCCCACCTTTCCCGCCTGACCCTGACACACCCAATGGAAAAATCGATATCGACTCAGCTGAGCCTAGTCCGTCACAAGTGCACAAGGGAAGATAACTGTGCGTAGAAAGAAATTGGGTTACGACAATTCTGTCTTTAAAATTGGGTTAGAAACTGGGGTTTTAACCTTGACTAAAACAACGACAACTAAAAAAGGCGCGAAATATCCAGTTTTCTCAATCGTTTCTCCGACCCCTCTCTTTCTCTTTCTCCTTATCTCTCTTACTCTCTCTCTCTCTCTCTATCTCGCTCTCTCTTCCTTT
>CM042162.1:21536310-21548810 GCA_023376005.1 Doryteuthis pealeii | reverse complement strand
AGACCATCAGCTAACGGTGGTGTGAAAAAACTCAAGTAGTGAAATAATTCTAAGAATGACTAGTGGGACCCATGGATATACCACGGTGCGATAATTTAACTATTAAAACGTTTTATATATATATTCCTACTTAAGAGCTATATCACATATACATTGCTACTGAATAGCGAGTTCGAACCTCGCTGGATGCCCCATACTAGCGACTTAGTGCCACATCGCGCGGGTTGGTTTATACTTATTGCAAAATAGTTCCATATATAAAAAGTGTAATCATCTTCATTATTTTTCTCTTTCTTTCTTTCTTTCTTTCTTCTTTCTTTCTTTCTCTTTCTTTCTTTCTTTCTAATCCATTTCTTTCTTTCTTTCTTTCTTTCTTTCTTTCTAATCCATTTCTTTCTTTCTTTCTTTCTTTCCATTCCATTAAAACAGACAATAAATCTGATTAGTATTATCGTTCCTCACTTTCCCGCTGTTCTTTTTCTTCCCTTTCTTTCCTCACAATCAAAATGGAATGGTCCATTATTTATCTGAGGTGATGACAGGGTGTAACATTCGAACGCATGCATTCATGTCTTATACATTCATTTTCCTCTATCTTTCCCTCATCTCCTGCTATCTTACGCCCACCTCTATCTTTTCCCGTTCCTCCGCCTCTCCATCGCTCTCTCCTTTCTTCCCCCATACCCCCTCCTCTTTTCTTTCCCATCTCTCTTTCCTTACAATCAAACAGAATGATCTGTTGTTCATCTTAGGTGATGACAGGGCGTGAAACACAAGCCTATTCATATAATAATAATAATAATAATAATAATAATAATAATATAATAATAATTGCAACACATTGACAAACAGAAATACATCAAAAACTAAAAACAGAAATGGGAAGAAAAACAACTTACATGGGTACTTTAAGCGTCAAACTCAGGAGATGTCACACCAGAAGACATCGATATGGCTAAGAAAAGGAAACCTCAAAAGAGAAACCCAATCCCTTTTAATCGCAGCACAAGACAATGCCATTAGAACAAACTATGTAAAATCAAAAATAGATAAGACGCAGCTGAATAGCAAGTGCAGAATGTGTGGCAGATAAGACGAAACGGTCAACCATATAATAAGCGAATGCAGCAAACTAGCACAAAGAGAGTACAAGACTAGGCACGACTCTGTGGGAAAGGTAATCCACTGGGAATTGTGCAAGAAATTCAATTTTCACCATACAACCAAATGGTATATGCACAAACCTAAACCTGTCCTAAGAAAGAGACGCATAAAGTTCTCTGGGACTTCGAGGTACAGACGGATCACCCCATCCCGGCCAGGAGACCGGACCTAGTACTGATTGACCAGAAAAAGAGAACCTGTTATCTTGTGGATTTTACCGTCCCAGCCGACCACCGAGTGAAAATGAAAGAAAGCGAAAAGATTGACAAATACTTAGACCTTGCCAGAGAACTGAGGAAACTGTGGAATATGAAGGTGAAGGTAGTACCAATCGTAGTTGATGCCCTTGGAATGATCCCCAAGCTCTGGAAAAGAATTTGAGTGAACTGGACCATCCAAACTACAGCACTGACTGAGCTAGAATACTCAGAAGAGTCATGGAGACCTGAGGAGACTTGTTGTCACTCAGCCTCCAGTGAAAGACCACCGGTTAACGCTGGTTTGAAAAACTTAAAATAATTATAAAGTTTCTCTTCATCCATGTTAGCTGGTAAATATTGTAAACTTGGCATATTTGTGTGTTAATTGTCTTTTATTGATGATTGAATAGGGATGGGCCCAATGTGGCGAATTCGTCCTGGACACACCCATGATGAAATCCCACAACCATTTAGACCATATCGTATCAGCCACCGCCCGGATTAACAATGAACATGCTTACCGGCTGTAATTGACAGGAAGCGGAAGTTCAAATGATACAGAGGCAGCATCAGATCAGACGGATTGACAAATACCCCCTCCCCACTCACCCCCAGGACACCGTAACGGGAGAGTGGGTAGAAAGACAGAGGTAGAAAGAGAAAGAAATGTGTGATAAAACGACATCAAAGAGTGGACAGATCTAAACATTTGTGAATCTCAAAGTGCTGGAAGTGACAAGAGAGAGAGAGAGAGAGAGAGAGAGAGAGAGAGAGAGAGAGAGAGAGAGAGAGAGAGAAAGATGGTCCATCCTAAATTTGGCATTAACTGGTTATAAGATAATTAAAAGTTTTGACGTGAATAGACTTTGTTCTCTTGAAATTAAGAGATTGGCAACGTCCAGGTATTTGTCCACCTTTTCGTTTTCCTTCATCTTCACCCTGTGATCTTCTGGATCCACAAAGTCCACCAGTTGGCAAGATCTCTTTTTCTTGTGAATCAACACTAGGCCTGGTCTCCTGGCTGGATAGGGTGATCCGTCTTTATCTCGAAATTATTATTATTATTAGTTTTTTCACACCAGTCGTAGTTGGTGGTTCACTGGAGGCTGAGGGACACCAAGTCTCTCAGGTCTCCAGGACTCTTCTGAGTATTCTAGCCGATCTCAACAGTGCTTTAGTTTGGATGGCCCCGATTCTTCTTCAGATTTTCAATTCACCCAAATTCTTTTCCAGAGTTTTGGGGATCGTTCCAAGGGCACCAATTACAATTGGTACAACCATCACCTTCATGTTCCAAAGTTTCCTCAGTTCTCTGGCAAGGTCTAAGTATTTGTCTATTTTTTCACTTTCTTTTATTTTCACTCGGTGGTCGGATTATTATTATTATTATTATTATTATTATTATTATTATTATTTCACACCTTGAGAGTTTTTTTACTTTGTGACAACAAATCTTCTCGAGTATCCAGGCCTCTTCCGACTATTCTAGCCGATCTTAACAATGCTTTATGGCCTCAATTTCTCCTATGATCTCCTATTCTCCTAGTATCTTTTCCAAGCTGTTGGGAAGTGTTCCAAGTGCACCAACTACTAGGGGCATCACTTTTAACAATGCATTTCTATAATAATATTTTAACAATTTATTTCTATTATAATATTTCAACAATATATTTCTATAGTATCATTTTAACAATGCGTTTCTGTTGTAATCTTTTCACAATGCATTTCTATAGTAATTTTTTACAATGTATTTCTATAGTATTATTTTAACAATTCGTTTGATATTGTTAGAATTCAAGATGCCAGTCCGACAAACGAATTAAAGTAACTTATAAATTAAACGTTGATAATCAATAAAAAGAAATATCTAGGTATATCTCTCTATATAATCCCGTATGATTTATTCATCTTAACATGTTTTAGCGGCACTTAGTTTAATAACGTTTTTTCATTCTTACTCGTAATATTTTGTAATTTACTGTTTAAAAAACCTCAAGTGTTGGGGTAGGGGTAGAATGGAAATGGATTAGTTAAGTGGAATATATATTTTACACCCGTATCTCGTTTGTAAACGCCCCCCAAAAAACAAAAAAAAAAAAAAAAATAGATAAAAAACAACAAACAAAAATTCAAAACAAACAAGCAAAATAATTCTTTTTACACGGTTCTTAGTTTCAAAAGTACTTTCTTTCCTTCTTTCTGTCTACCGTGATGAATGAGTTTATCGACACTCGACATCTGCCCGAGAAATGTCAAATTCTACCTTCTTTTGAGGAGAG
The DNA here is from genome assembly GCA_023376005.1 of Doryteuthis pealeii. Lineage (NCBI taxonomy): Eukaryota > Metazoa > Mollusca > Cephalopoda > Myopsida > Loliginidae > Doryteuthis > Doryteuthis pealeii. The sequence continues at coordinate 21,545,167 of CM042162.1, read as the reverse complement.
TGCTCATTTAGAGAATGCCTGTTCTACGACGACGACGAAGAAGAAGGCAAAAAATAGGAACACGAATGTGCCGAGATCAATTAACACTTTCAATGCTGCGTGTAACTATATCAAATTTCGAAAGTCGCGCCTACCCTGTCCCTTGCGGTTTTTGAATATACCAAATGCGCTCCCCTCCCCAACAGGGTGGCGACCCGTAATGCCAGGGGATAGGATTGTGGTGGTTGATCGGACTGTGTACCGGGGACTAAGTAGTTCCGGGACTTGCAACACTCTACTTCAACCCTTATTTGGGCAAGACAGGCGGTCAGAGAGGCTCCATCCGATTAATCAGCTGGTCATGTCAATTCCTAGCAACTATATCTTCAAATTAGTCTAATGGCAAACATCCAACATCATGTAGGTGCTAGAAAGCCGTGACTGAAGGTCATCTATCAATACACATGAGGTTAATGAAAATTATTTCTACCGATTTATTAATGCACATGAAGTTAAACAAATCACATATATATTTAGGAAATGACATTAAATAACCCCCTTCAGTTGATATGCCGTTAAAACGGAGCCCACAACTTAAAGTTGCACAGCAAACAATAGTAGTCGAATCCCTTGTATCCTATTGTGTGTAACTATAGTCAAAGAGTTCACTGGTTGACCAAATATTCTGATAATAGAATGTGACCAAATGAGGTTTATTTTTCAACACAGCCCCCTTTGCAGTTCATACACTTCCTCCATCGGTGTTACAGTGCTTGGATCCCATTGGTAAAAAAGTCATCAACAGCAGATAAGACTTCATCGTATGAAGTTTTCAGTTTATGAAAACAGCCCACTCTCGTCTAACACAAAAATGGCAAAAGTCGACTTAAAAGTTCATAGGCTGACCAAGATACTCCAATAGAATGTGACCAATTGAGGATTATTTTTCAACATATTCCCCCTTGTGGTCCACACACTTTCTAAATCGGTGTTGCAGTGCTTGGATCATATTGGTAAAAAAAGTCAACAATAGATATGAAGTCATCATATGAATTTTTCAGCTTATGAACTTCTCAGTCCACACATTAGTACATTCCTTTTGTTGGTCCTTATTTTCTATCCATTGGAAATATTTGCAGAGAAGTTTCTTGTTTTGAATTTGACACTTACCTAAATATGGTGGGCCTGCTCAAACCGTCCTTCGAGACGGGGATCCGGTGTGCTACGGCCACTGGACCGGTGAGTTGTGTTAAATTAATAGCGTCGATTCCAGGGGGCTGTCCCCTTGGTGGCAGGGCTGGGTTTATTGCCCAGCGCCCGAGGCGCCCCCTTGAGGGGGGAATGTCGAAGGGATCGACGCAATTTTTGTTCTTTCCACCCATGAACTTCGGTTTGTGGGTGAGCCCACATTAAAACGAAGCATTGTGCCCAGCCCATACAAGTGGGGTATGAGGCATCCCCTCCTAAATATGGTGATGAGGCTTCAGTTCTAGAATTATTGGGGAGTGTGGAGCGCCCCTTCATTGCAATTACACCATTACTCCATCGCAATGCTAAGGCCAGTGACCACTAATAGAATAATTGTTAAATTGATTGACAAATTAATGACCTGTTAGACACAAGATATTTTGATAATCCCTGCGAAACAGACTTCAAAATGCTTTTAACAATCTATAATTTTCAAATCAGTTGTGTAATGAAAAACGAATGTAATAGTATCACTTGAAGCTTTATTGAAATATAACACAACTGGGGTCATTTAGGTTAGAGATTTTTTTTAATAAGTGGCTGATTCAAAGGGAGGCTACTATGGTTGACTTCATCACAAGCTGGTAAGCATAGCTAGAAACAATTTAATTGTGGTAATTCTATTGTCAACTTTATCAAAAAAGGTTTTTATGTAGAGCCTTAAAAATGCATAAAAACTAACATAACATCCCCTTAAATAGCAGAGGTTTTATTTTTGCGAGTTTTGATTTAGTAGGGGATCAGTTGGTTAAATCAAACTTAACAGACCTAAATTCCACCATCGTATGTCACCCCGCCGAAAGAAAAAATACAAAAAATCAGGGAATTAACCGAATTTCAGAAATTTTCAGGTTGATATATTAATGATTAAAAGATATAATGCACCAGTTATTTTATTTAAAAACTTTTACATTTTTCAGGTCAGTTAACTTTGAACCACGTATCTTTGAGAATCTGTGTTACGCCTCAAAGATACGTGGTTCAAAGTTGACTGACCTGAAAAATGTAAAAGTTTTTAATAAAATAACTGGTGCATTATATCTTTTATTCATTAATATATCAACACTGAAAATTCATTAAATTCGGTTAATTCCTTGATTTTTGGTATTTTTTCTTCGGCAGGGTGACATACGATGGTGGAATTTAGGTCCGTTAAGTTCGATTTAACCGATCAATTTTATAGGAAATAAACCTTCTTCAAACTAATAATTTCTTTTCCTTTCTGCCCTTAAAAATATTTTTTCGACTTACAAATATTTTTGTACAACTTATAAATGCTTTTGGTTTCGTCTCGTTGTTTAAAGGCATATACACCCTTGTAGGTTATTTAATGCTAAAACCAAACCTGTATTCCTATTGTCACGCTTGCCACCACCAGCCGAGGGAGAGAAATAAAGTAAAAACTCCTACTATACTCATGTGTTGTGGTTTCTAAAGTCCGACTACATACTTCTCCACGTGATATACATACCCGCAACATATACTGACTACACGATTCAGCAGCGTGAGTTTGAAGAAGTCGCTATATAACATATAGAATACTAGAAATATTGGTACTATTCAATACATAGCTGGGAGGATGAGTGGGTTCATACGATGTCGCAGTCCAGCACTTTAGCCACAAGGCCACAGGGACTTCTCCAAATTTTTTTTTTTTACTTATGTGCATCAATTATGAAGTGTAAGGTTACTAATGATCTTTCAAATTTCTTTTTCATAATCTTGATTTTCGGTTAGAAAGGATTACCATATTTTCGGCATATATATAGTTACCAACCCCTCCGCACGAGCAGGATGCGACACACGGTCAATTTCTTTAGCGGAGTTCAGCAGGTTTGAATTCAGAGTTTTCCTTCTCCTAGACCGGTTGCCTACTCAAGGTTAAAGAGCCCAGTCTGCCCTACTATTTACCCATAGCTGGAGGGAGAGTAGGATTCATACCTTTCCCAAGGGTATTAGCGCTAAATGAAATGCAATTACCACGTCCAGGATTTGAACTCGGGGCGACGAGTTCATTTCCCATGACTTTAACCATTACACCACGCGCATCCCGTATTTTCGGCATATAAGGACGAGGAAAGCGGGAACCAAGCAGATCAAAAGTTGGTTCCATAGCAACGAGACTCAGGGCCACTTGCCGCCACTTCGCCGCTGCTTTTCGCTGCCTTTCCACTCAAAGTACTGAACTTGACTATTTCAACCAGAAATAATTAGCTTTTATCGCCAGTCAACTCACTAACTCGGACTTCGACATCGAAACCCCTTTGTTGTTGTACATGATTTTGGTTACTGTATGATGAATAAAGGTATCGTCATATACATTTGTTATACCCTATTGCCCTTATGGCAAGCCCTAACCCCTTTTTATCATATGGGTGCTAGAAGGCGGTAACTGCGGGTCTACATGTCCTGGGAATGACGTTAAACTCTATCTGATGGTGAGGTTCCAGTTTTGGAGGTTTGGGGAATGCGGGGCACCCCATTCATCACCATTGCTCCCTGTCCACTCTGACCCGAGTGGTAGTACCTGTTAGGGTCCCATCTATGGGTTAAATAGAAAAATGTATTTATAAAAAAAATGTGATTATCCATTAAGAATTGATTTATTTCAAAACTTTATCGGTATTAAATGACCCACTGAGGTTGATATGCCGTAAAACAAAACAAACTAAACCAAACCAAACATTTGTTATAAGCATTTTGTAGTTATTGCGATTGTTGACCTATTGACAGTATTGGTAAAATTGGTCATCTTCGGACCCAGCCCGAACCGAGAAAGTCCGAACCAGCTCTTCTTCAACTTTCCTGTGGGTTAAACAAAACAACGTGGGCACAGAAGTCTGAACGAACAGGTTCATCAACCTAAAAGTGACACGCACTTTATAGGACCACAAAGTGTAAGGTTACTAATCTTTCAAATTTCTTTTTTTTAATCTTGATTTTTTGGTTTGAAAGAATAACAATATTTCCGGCATATAAGATGGATATCTCATTTCTCCCGATAAAGAAAAAAAAATGGAATTAACATAAGTGAAAAAAAAGACCTAAAGTAGGTATCAGCCAGACAACAGTGAGTATATCCCCTTTGCACTAGCGCTAGAATAAGGAGATTGTTTTGTCATCTGAGCCGAAGCACCACACCTACCATCAGCTGTTTACTTTACCGCATAGATCCCTGTGCTACTCATATACTGAGTTGGCGAGGGCTGGTATCGGAATTAGCACATATGTTCACCTGTTGTTTTTTTTATAAATTTAGCCCTGAATATACTAATAAGCTTTATACTTTTTTTGCAAGTAAATCTCATTTTATTCAGTCAATTTCTTACAGTTGTGTAAAAAATAAGCGGAGTACAGCTAGTTTTCCTTCTTCTAGACATGTTGCCTAACCAAGGCTAAATAACCAAGTCTGCCTACTATTTACCTATATTCAGGTTGGATTTATGCCTTTTTTAAGGTATTGCCATGAAAACATAAATCCATCTGTTCCTAACCCAGATATGGGAAAATAGTAAGACAGACTTAGTTTGGCAACCAGTCTAGGAGAAAGAAAATTCCGAATTCAAACCTGCAAATTCCGCTTAAATTTGCCCTTGTGTCGCATCCTGTACTTCGCAGAGTGATTATTTAGGCAGACAGCTTTGCACACGATTTGAACTCAGGTTACCGATTCAATTTCCTACGACGCTAACGCAAAAGGGTTACATTAAAAATGTTTACAATCGAGGCTTCTGCACTGTAAGTAGTTCATATTACATTACCAAGGCTAAAGAACCAAGTCTGTCCTACTATTTACCCATATCTGGGATCGAGAACATATGGATTCATGCCTTTCTCAAAGTCATTACTGCGAAGTGAAACGCAGACAGCTTCGCACACCATTTCCTACAATACTAATGTTGCGTACTGGCATCAAATTCTATATGTTATATAGCGGCTTCTTCAAACTCACGCTGCTGAATCGTGTAGTTAGTATATGTTGCGGGTATGTATATCACGTGGCGAAGTATGTAGTCGGACTTAAGAAACCACAACACATGAGTATAGTAGGAGTTTTGACTTTATTTCTCTCCCTCGGCTGGTGGGTGGCGAGCGTGACAATAGAAATGCCCAAGGGTTGACGATGACTGGCGCTGGTGAGGTGGAAGGGGTGGACGAACCTCACTGCCCGCTGGCAGAGATGGACCGTGTCGACGGTCGCTTCTTGTGCTCTGTTCGCCGTCCGCTGTCTGACTCTCTAACTGACCTGGGATCCCTGACTTCCTTTTATATATATCAAACGCCTACGCGTTTTCTTTTGTTATTTTTATCAGCGGACAAATCTGTTTCCGAACTTATTGTTACCCAGCCTTCTTTGTTTGCTTTACCCGGAAAAAGTCCTTTGTTACTCTTTTCGTCTTCTCCCTGCATCGATCCAACTGGAAAACCCTATTTCCGTTTTCACCTTCTTTTAATATCTTCAATATACAACACTAACGCGAAAGGGTTACATTCAAAGAGTTTAAGTTGTTGTTTAAGTCAATTAGCTTCTGCACTGTGATTATGCCATATTGCATTTTTGAGGTCGTTATTCTCTTAAGAATTCGGTCGTAATATTTTAGGATCCTTAAAAATGTCTAAGACAGATCGGTATGAGACATAGCACTGTAATCTAATCTCAGCTATTTTTTGAATTGAAATTCACGATTTGACGCGACAGAAGTCCCAGTTTTTATTTAGGGGTTTCCTACTCGCTGTAAGGAAATTTAGTGTCGAATTAAATTTAAGGCTTGGATTTCAGCAGATTATTTTACATTTCTTACCAATTAGATATTTATACTTGTTACTATAGTGTCCTAGGTATGACGTTTAACTGTATCTAGTGATGAGGTTCCAATTCTCAAGCTATGGGAATATAGAGTATCCCTTCAATGCCATTACTCCCTTTAATCTCATTATAATGGAGATTATTTGTCTGCACGTAACAAAAACTACGTCACCACCAATGACACAATTCCTTAAGTTATTTATGTTATATTCTCAATGCTTATTAAATAATCATTATTCATTATTTAATCTTAACTAGCATCTTATTTATTAACAATATCTCTATAACCGTCTAGCTGAGATAGATTTGTCATTATTTATTAATGTGTTTAAAATCCTGCAATGTGAATTACATATCATTAAGAAATAAATGTTTACATAGTATATGGTGTGAATAATTTGCATACCGGTTTTGAAAAAACGAGTTTAATAAATAATTAACTGGTGTTATTGGTTTCTGATATTATTGTTTTATTCTGAAACGTATTAAAAGTAATCCTATTTTTGAATTTTATATTGAAATCAATTAAATAAAGTAAAAATAAATGTAAAATGTTTTGTCTTCTATCTAATTTCATTAGTCTTTCGAATTCAATATAAAATTTAATTATATTAAAACTTAAATACTTGTGCTCAGAGGGCACATATTTTTGCTAGTAACATTAATGTTTTATAATACAAATAAATCTATAAAAGGAGATGTGGATATTCGTATTAACACTGACTTACTGAATCTAACATTTATATTTTAAGTAAACCATCGCAATTCTGAGGTTTGTAACTGCCAATTGAATGATTGATAAATTGACTGACAGATTAATGACCTTATAAGTAAAGTAAAGTCGACGGGGCGGCCTAAAGTCGGTATCAGCCAACAGCGAGGAGTCAAGTCAATAGGTAGACCAAGGAGATTGTTTTAGCATCTGATGTGGAGCGCCACACCTACCATGCTCCTTACTTTACGCACAATCCCTGTGCTACTCACGCTGAGTTTATCGAACTAGGAACCTTGTGTTTCTCGCACTAGACTGAGAACCCGGTGATACAAGATAATAACACCGTCGAATTAGACTTAAAATTCTCTTCACGATCTCCAATTTTCAGATCAGTTGTAGAATGAAAGTAAAGATAAAAACTAGTCTTTAAATATAACATAACTGTAGTCAGTTAGGTTGGAGGTTTTTATATATATATATATATATATATATATATATATATATATATATATATATATATATATAACAGTTAATTGCCAATCCACGAACAAACAAATATTTTTACTTCTGGATTAATTAAAATCGATTTAAAAAGTGCTGAATAAAAAGAGCCAAATATATGTTTTAAAACCGAATGGGTTAAAATCCTCCGACTATAGTTTCACGCAGTATAGCGAATCTTCAGGCACTCCCTGAAGATTCGCTATACTGCGTGAAACTATAGTCGGAGGATTTTAACCCATTCTGTTTTAAAACATATATATATATATATATATATATATATATGTTTGTGTGTGTGTGTGTGTGTGTGTGTGTGTGTGGCTATTCCAGGAGGAGACAATTATAGTTGACTTTACTATATGTTGGTAAGTACTGTTCGAAGCAATTTTTTTCCAGTCAAATCTGTCAAACATTATCAAAAAGATTTAGATTGATAGATGGATTGGTTTTAATGACATGCCAACTTGTCTGGCGTTATTTCATGCCTAGAAGTAGGGAATTGCGTCCATTTTACGTTAATATTTGAATTTTCTATGTAGTTCTTTCTGAAGAATTGTTTTGTACATTGTCCTATCAAACACGAATAATTTTTAGATAGATATATTTGACCCAAAGATGGAACACTAACAGATAGGATAACTCCGGTCTAGAGTGGACCTGAGAATAATGATGGGGTACTCCACACCTTCTGAAATCCAGAACTGGAGCCTCACCATCAGATGCAGTATAGTGTCACATCCAGTACATCTCTGATTTTGGATGGGTTTTAACCTCCCTGGAAGGGAAACAGTCAGCGTATTCTAAGCTCTGTTTTTATTTATGTGTTTCAATAATGAAGAAGACGGGCGGTCGGAGAGGCCCCTCCCATCAATCGGCTGGTCACGTCAAGCCCTAGCACCTATATGATTTTCCTAACCCTATTGCCCTTATGGCAAACCCAACCCCTTTTTATCATATGGTGCTAGAAGCGGTGGCTGCGGTCTACATGTCCTGGAATGACGTTAAACTCTATCTGATGGTGAGGTTCCAGTTTTGGAGGTTTGGGAATGTGGAGCACCCTTCATCACCATTGCTCCTGGTCAACTCTGACCCGGAGTGGTAGTACCTGTTAGGGTCCCATCTATGGTTTAAATAGAAAAATGTATTTATAAAAATTGTATTATCCATTAAGAATTGATTATTTCAAAACTTATCGGCATTAAATGACCCACTGAGGTTGATATGCCGTAAAAAAAACAAACCAAACCAAACCAAACCAATTATGAAGAGTAATGGTTCGAAATGTTTTAAGTGTTAACCCTAAAAAGGCATAAAAACTAACATAACAACAGCACCTTAAATGGCATGTTCTTTATTTGAACACATTTTGATGTAGTATGGTTATACAGAAGGATATTTTTCAGCAAATAAACCTTCTGTTTTAAGAGAAGATATTTCCCCTACAAGAGAGTTGGAGTCGTCCAATGGAACACATATGAAGATAGGAATACGCGAGCTTATTCGTAGTCGAGTTACGTAGTAGTATTCGTAGTCGAGGCACTACTAGTCGAATAGCTAGGGATACCATTGGAGAACTGCGCGTTGACTATTATTTATATTCCTGTACA
>CM042162.1:21521310-21526310 GCA_023376005.1 Doryteuthis pealeii | reverse complement strand
GAGAGAGAGAGAGAGAGAGAGAGAGAGAGAGAGAGAGAGAGAGAGAGAGAGAGAGAGAGTTAAAACAAGGTTATTATACTTTTTACATATTGAACTGTTTAGTAGCTTTTAAGTAAACATATCAAATGTAATAATCAAATTATGATACTGTGGTATATCCACAGGTCCTGCTAGTTACTTTCTATTTAGCTTTGTTCAATATAAATACAGCGGTGCCTTGACTTACGAGTTTTCCAAGTTACGAGCTGTCACTTAATCGATATTTGGCTTTGTGTTGGGAGCTAAAATTTCAAGTACGAACGAGCTTCAGATACACTTATGTTAATAAATTCACAAAATCATTCAAGTTTCTAAATTTATTACGCCAAAGAAAAATATCATTAAAAAATAAACATTAAAACATATTACATCACATATTATCATATATATTATCACATATTACATATATTACATATTATATTACATATTAGATATTACATATTATATATATTACATATTATATTATATATTACATATTACATATTATATTACATATTACATCATCATCATCATGTCGCGCATACAGCACGGGTATCCATGACAATCTTTCGCCAACCTTCCCTATCATTCATTGCACCTGGGAGCTCCTCTGTGGAGCAACCAGTATCCTCACATAACTGGTCAATGTAGGTCCTTGCTGGGCGCCCTACACTTGCATGTCCATGTGTTGGCTTCCACAGGAGAACGTCGCTTATGAGTTCATCCTTGTTTCTCCAGCAGTGTCCTGCATGTCTTGTCCGTCTCACTCGGATAGTTTGTGAGATGGGGGGCAAGTGACCGTACAGCTGTTTCCTTGTGGGGTGCTGCTTCCATGTCTTGTTCAAGACTGTGCGCAGCATTCTTGTGCAGCTCCCATCTATCTTATTCTCAAGACGCTCTGTTAGGGTCCATATTACATATTATCACATATTACAACACATAATTCATTACAATCTCTTTAATTATGTTTTCATACAATACAGTGATATTTTCCTTATAAAAAACTAACATAAAATTTAGGATGTTTTTTTGGTGGGTGGTGAGGTGGTGCTGGAACTGATTAATGGCATTTCAATTTATTTCAATGGGGAAAATTCATATACGAGGAAATTGAGTTACGAGCGAAACGGATTGAAGTTAAGGGCTACTTAATAACTTAGTCTCTCTCTCTCTCTCTCTCTCTCTCTCTCTCTCTCTCTCTCTCTCTCTCATACACACATTATATGTATATTGTGTTTATAAGAAAAGTTAGCGATAATTAGATTCCCGGATTTACCAGAAGGATTTAACCCCAGTAGTATAGACAAATAAGATATAAACAAAATGAATAAAGGAAAAAAGGAATGGGAGTTGAAGATAAATGACAGATAGAATAAATTACTTTTGTCTGATAAGCGTGTGGAAAACTAATCTTTAATTTCAAAGGGAAACAGTGAGGGTTTAAAAACTAAAGTTCATAGTAATTAAAAGATAGAGAGAAAAATAAGAATTCTAAACTAAAAAGTACATAAAAAAAATGTAGCTACCTATAATTTTTAGTTCTCCTGAGGAAGGTATACCTTGAACACCGAAACTTTTTCTACAACTATATATATATATATATATATATAATATATATATATATATATATATATAAGTAAAAAAATAAAACAGAAGACTTAGATTCTTTGCATTATAGCCTATTTCAGGAAGCCTAGAGCAAGTGTCTTAGGATCCCAATCTTCAGATGCGAATGGTGAATTCTTTATTACTTTTACGGCAGTTGAAAACATCTATTTTTATTGTCCTGTGTACCTGTGTGTATCCTCTGGAAAGTAGTCGGCCGTCGGTCATAAATTAAAAGCTTTGCCCAGTTTGTACTTTGCTGTCGGTCACTTATTAGGAATTCCTGTTAATATATATATATATATATATATATATATATATATATATATGTATGTGTGTGTGTGTGTGTGTGTGTGTGTCTGTCTGTCTGTCTGTCTGTCTGTCTGTGTGTCTCTTTGTTTATCATAAGTTGCGTAAATGACACTTTACGTTGTACAGTCATAATTTTCTCTTCAGATCGATAAAGAGTAATATGACGCATTTTATGGTTTTCTTTCAATAAAATAATTTGCAGACTTGAAGATTGCTACAAAACTGGTCAGTTTATGACATCGGCTAATTCCGGTTTCTGTTTAAATATTCGAAATGAGATATTACCGCCATTACATACAGGGGAGGAGGAGTAGTAGTCATCCCAGCGTTATGTTACATAATTTATGTGGCAGCATAAATTGTTACCATACCCTGTAGCAAGAATTCAAGGGGACCAAGTGAAAAAAAAATACCAGGACCGTTGATAACCCTGATCCCCAGAGGCGCAAATCTCGCGTGTCACGTGATTAGTTAGTTAGAGAATGAGTTTCAACCTCAGATTGAAGCAGAGAGCACGGACATCTCTCTGCTGGGGTTGTTGACTCGCCGCCGGGAGGAACATGGGCAAGAAAAATAAATCTTGATCAAGAAAATAAAAGTCTTGTGAGTTGATTAATTGCATGCCTAAAAACTATCCCTTAAAAGAAGCCTTTAGAAGAAACTAGACAACATGACGTCCAGAGAAGAAGAAAAGGAAACAGCCACACAAGATAGCAGGAAGAAATGAAGCAACAGGTAAGACTCTGTCTCTCTGTCTCTGTCTCTGTCTTTGTCTGTCTGTCTGTCTCTCTCTCTCTGTCACTCGAAGTCACTCTCTCATGTATATAACCGATGTTGGGCATATACGGATATACAACAGTTATACAATGGCTAGAAATTTAGCCTTGCAGATGCATTGATATTTATCAATGAGTTCGATTCTCACTGGGTGTGTTAAATATCTTTTATATCGGGAATATAAGTGGCGAGAGAGGAGGAGAGTGGAGAGAGTTTTTAAGAGGGTTCTATTTCGTCATCTGAAGTGATTTCTTTCTCTGGTTTATACGGCTTCTGTTGTGCTGGACTTGGTTGTCTTTGTTTTTAATAATGAAGCAAGACTTTGTTCATATTTCAATGAAGTCTTTATTAAAACCGAAGCCCAAAAGGGTTTAACCGCGCGGTGAAAAGATGGATTACCTGGTACAGACGACCATATCACATCTGGCCCCTTCGACTAACAGCTAAATTCTAACTAACTATAACTCAGTTCTCTTCACACGCTCTTTCCCCCAGCCAATGGGAAATCAACAGCTAGGTCAGTGAAAGGTGAACTTGTTATCAATCACTTCTACAACGGTTAATGCTAGCTTTCCATCTACAATAGCACCATTTGAATTTTACAACACTAATCATAATTCGTAGGCAACCCACGAATTATATAACAGATGCCCCTTTCTTTCGCCCTTGCGTAAGCTATTCTTAATCTATATAAAGGACAGTTGTATGTATGTATGTATGTATCTTTGTATGTATGTCCAGATGAAACTCCGAAAATAAAACAATTAACGACAAAGTGAATATATATACACATTAAATATCATCGGTTCTTGCTTTTTTGTGCAAAAATTATGAAGATATTCAAAATTCAAAATGTGCATTGAAATTCAACTTAAAAATGTCCCGCATTTGTAAATCTCAAAAGTAAACAAATCAATACACCAGGGTGCTCCCCTCTACCCAGGCGTCGCTGGGTAGGCGATTCTGGTTTATCTTAAGGCTTCCCAACGTAATGAAATGGTTAGTGAATTAATCTCGCAGATTCATTTCTCCTGAATAGAGAGTTCGATCCTCGCTGGATACTCTCATACTTGTATAATAACTTTTAAAATAATGTCTATATTAATACTATTGTAACTACACACCTTTATAGGCTATCTAATGCCAAAACCATCCTGATTTCAGACCTGTTAAACTCCTCTTAAGAAATTGATATTTTGTCATACCCTAATAGTGTGGAGGAGTTGATGAATATGGACTACTACTACTACTACTACTACTACTACTACTAATAATAATAATTGTAATGACCTGTTTAAGGGTCAATAAATAATCACTCAACACGGAGATAAAATGTAGAGCGTACACGAAGAACATGTATCTGCTACTTCTCACTTGAGTAGCTTTGCTCTGTTAAATATACCCTTTAGGTAAGTCCAATTGTAGTGTCATAGGTGAGTCACCTACAACAATAATAATAATACTGTGTTCTGGGTATGATGTTAAACTGCAACTTATGGTCAAGTTCCAATTTTTGAGCTCTGGAAAGTGTGGAGTACCCCTTCATCACCATTACTACCAGGTCCAGTCTGACCCAGACTGTCACATATATTCGTTAAATAGGAAAAGATGTTATTAAAATATTAAAAAAAAATAATTAAAAAAAACTTGAATACCCATCGAGAAGGAATAAAACAAAACGTCTTCGGTATAAAATAACCCTACAGTAACCATTTTTCAACCATATTCGTGATGGATCTTAATTTTATTTTCGTGAATTATAGCTTTTGCGATTGATATATCGAGGTTAAAAAGATCCAGGTCTTATGTTTAACCTCGATATATCAATCACAAAAGCTATAATTCACGAAAATAAAATTAAGATCCATCACGAATATGGTTGAAAAATGCAGCACCTTCAAAAAAAAAATTCCAACCAACCAACCAACCAATTATTACTACTACTACTACTAATAATAATAATAATATTAGTTAAACCTTTCACTACGTCAAAACACCCTGAAATGCCCTAATATGATAATCTGAAACAGCGAGTACATTTTTTTGATAAATGATGTTGAAATGTGTGTTCGCTGACGATAGAAATTAGGTTAAATTAACAAGATTTTCGCGTGACGCTGAAATCGGCTTTCGTCATCAAAATTTGCGACTTGTTTCTCATTAAATATGAAAAAAGAAAAAGAAAAAAAGAAAAAAAAAAGAAGGTTCATGTCTCTAACCGTGTGGAAATCCTCGGAGAAAAATTCTCGGTCAATGGATTAAAGCAATTTTCTTCTCCCTAATTGGTT
>CM042162.1:21511310-21516310 GCA_023376005.1 Doryteuthis pealeii | reverse complement strand
CCGATACTTCGCATACAAGACGCTTATGACGTGGTTGAAGACTGCTGGAATATTGTTCCGGGAAGAAAGACTTAGTCGGCGGACTTTTGCAGTTTGGAATTTGAATACCTAAATTAATTATTTTGTTTAATTACTAGCAATAGCCTTTTCTAAGAGCACTACTTTGAAGTTAGCTGAAACTTTAACCCGGCTCCCCTATTCTCTTTTCCTTACCATTGTCCCTTAAGATATCCGCGCATTCATAATATTCAGCCTAAAAACGTGAGCAAATGTACAATGTGTAAAATCCCTCTCATAATCCTTTATTAGGGATATCATTCAGCAAATATCATAAAATGGATTGCCTAGAGAATTCATATAGCTTTCATTAGCAATAGCTTTCATTAACTGCGAAACTGTTTTCAACGATCATAATTACAACATGAACTCTCACAATTAACTGTAATTAATCAATATCTTGATTAATTCAGTGGATTTAACCCTGAAGATCCTTATGGTGAAACTTGAATAGAATAAATAGACGGACTAGGCATGCAGGATACTGCTGGAGAAGCAAGGACGAGCTCATAAGCGACATATTCCTGTGGAGGCCAACACATGGGCGTGCTAGTGTGGGCCGCCCAGCCAGGACATATATTGACCAACTATGTGAGGATGCTGGATGCTGTGCCCGGGGGCAGGGTTAGGGTTAAGTTGAGCCTAAAGAAAGTGAACAAATGTACAATGTGTATTATATTTTGTTCGTCTCTCTGAGCATTGACTGATTTATCTGAGAACAAGAAGAGCGTTTATCGCCACTCTGTAGGGTTGAAGTTCTGATTTGAATAGAGTAGTTACGTGTTAATAATAATCGTAAAAATACTTATCTCTATTCTGGTTTTATTTCTTCGAGGCTAGGATCTGGTTGTTGCATCTGATGTTGGACTCTTTTTGCTCTTTTGAGTCTGGAAACAACTTGGGATTCACTTGAGGGTATCTTGCCTTGTGCCTTTTATAGTTTTTAATAATAATCGTGCATTTTTTTTCATGGCTATTTTATGTTATCCCCAACTCAAAATGCTTTGGGTGACAGATACGCAACTTGCGTCTGACCCTGCCACTGCTTAGTTCCAAACTGATCTTTCCCCTTTCTCCCTTTCTCTCATTCTCTTCGCCGCCTTGTCTTAACCAATCAAAATTCGACAAATGGCCGAGTGCTTCGTTATCAAAATCTTTCCACGTAAACTACACGTAATATCTTGGATTCCTGGCTTTTTCCATCCTATTATGTTACAACTATGCTTTTAAAAAAAATTCCTGAGTAATTCTGTATTCTTTTTTTATTTAAACTTCGAGTAATTTTCACCAAAATTTAAGGTGAAATTTTACAGTTACTTGTTCCACAATTCAAAATTCTCCCGTTCTCTCTATAAACGACAGCTGCACTTCTCGGGGCGCTTGCAAATACAGCGCCGAATTTCGATAGATGTGAAGAGAAGGAGAATGAAAAGGAGGAGGTTAGAGTGACCAGCAAAATGGATCGATACAACCAAGGTGACTGTTTTGCTGGAAGGAAGCAACGTCAAGACAGGAGGTTGGCAAAAGAATTTGTTAAATCGCCATCGTTGTACAGAATTTTGGCAGACACGACACACAACCGGGGCTTTCGTGAAAGATTCTATAAAGCGGTGTAAAACGGTTTTCCCACTCCCCCAACCCTCTATACAAAGGCCCTCACCCTTGGGCTATCATATTTACATCTAGAATGGTAAGAAATGGTAAAGTTCACAACTCAACATTTTCTCTCTCTCTCTCTCTCTCTCTCTCTCTCTCTCTATATATATATATATATATATATATATATATAACAGTCATGCACAGACATCGTGTTTCGACGTTTCATGTTTCTTCAGTGTGGCTAGACTTACCAACTACTTCTATCCGAGAGCGAAACCCGACTGATATTACATCAGTCCGATTCTTTAACTCCTCGGTCGTCAGCAGCTACCAGTAAGAAGCAGAATTTTAACTGATAAATACATACATAGGTATGTGTTACGGTCACTAGACAGTAAATAACAGAGAGCCATACTTGTACGGAGGGACTGGTATATTATATATATATATATATATATATATATATATATATATTAAAAAGTCATCCACAGACACGTGTTTCGGCGTTTCACACCTCTTCAGTGTGGCTAGACACAACAACTATCCTTGGCTAGGGTCGAACTCCCACTAACTGTTTGCCAGTCTGATATCTTATCCCCTCGGCCACTGACAGCTGCTGTAACGAGGCTGGTGTTTTTAAACTATTAAATACATAGGTATGTTTATATATTTTACGGTCACAGAGAGATTAAGTTTCCGGGGAAATGATCATTGCGTATATGTTAGTAGTGAGAGTTAATTTAAATCACGCCTTATTGAGATCTCATACCAAGTTTTATGGGAGCATCTATTAAAAAGTCATCCATAAACACATGTTTCGGCGTTTCACGCCTCTTCAGTGTGGCTAGACACATCAACTATCCTTGGCTAGGGTCGAACAGCGACTGACTGTTTGCCAGCCTGGTATCTTAACCAACACCTCCGCACGAGCATGATGTCAAACAAGGTCAATTTCTTAAGCAGATCTTGACAGTTTTGAATTCAGAGTTTCCGGGGCCTCAAAACAGGCCCAAGGTAGTAAGCACCGAATCGATCCCTAAGTATCCTGATTATTATGACTATTTCACTTTAGAGTTAACTATGATATGGGGCCCTCCAAATCCATGATACAAGGTTGCCGAATCTACTTGGTGATGGAAAAATAAACCCCGCTTTTAAATTATTTATAATCTTTTTATATGCAGTTCCATTTTTCTCAATTCTTTAATGTGTGTTCCTTAATATGTGGCATTTTTATGCAAGATGTTGATCCTCCACATTTTGCTATTGGTGTTTGTGAATGAATCACCATTTTCCTTATTTTTACGAGCGCTAATTTCGGAAAATTCGTACATTATGACACTGGTAAGTCAATCTACCACTATATATATATATATATATATATATATATATATATATATATATATATATCAGTCCCTCCTCACGAGCAGGGTGTGACGCAATGTCAATTTCCTAAGCGAGGTTAATTCAGAGCTATCATTCTCTGAGACTGGTTACCTAGCCAAGAATTAAAGAGCCAAGTCTGTCCGACTATTTAGCCATAGCTGGAGTGAAAGTAGTTGTATGCATACCTTTCCCAAAGCTATTAGCGCTATGTGAAATACAAACAGTCTCGTCCATGATTTGAACTCGGTTTGCCGTGTGCATGTGCATGTCCGGATGAAACTACGAAAATAAAACAATTAACGACAAAGCAAATATATATACACATTAAATATCACCAGGGCTTGGTTTTTTAGCAAAAATAATAAAGATTTTATTTATATTTGTGAAGATAATTAAAAAAATAAAATCTAAATGATAACAGCATAGAATTTCTTTTGCATTTAAGATTTTAAATAGTAGACAATAATTTTTCTTTTCAGAGTGGCTTAATCAACGCAAGGTCTTTTTTTTACATAGAGATTTTAATGGGGCATCCTGCGAGGATCCAACTCGTGATTCAGTAGTAATGGATCTGCGAGACTAACTTTTTTGTTACCCCCCTCTACCCATGCGACGCTGGGTAGCCGCTTCTAGTATGTTATATAGCACTTATAAACATCGGGTATATATGAGAGAGAGAGAGAGAGAGAGAGAGAGAGAGAGAGAGAGAGAGAGAGAGAGAGAGAGAGATGATTTTACTTGCTTCATTACTCTGCTGGTTACTCTGTTGGCTACTGGTTACTTGTTTCTGTCACCATTTTCTTGTCGTTGACTTCTATCTGTTGGCTTCTTCTTCCTTGCTAATTCTTCTTGGGCTGGGCTAAGCTGGCCATTGTCTTAACATAATAAACACAACAAGACCTGGGTTTGCTTGATCAAGCTTTATTTTCTTCTAGTCCATATTCGTTGATTCCACCGCGGGGATTTAGATTGGACCCCGGGAGAAACGATCTCCCTCCTTCTAAAGCTAGGTCGCAAGTAACTAACTCTACTTAAAAATTATCACGTGTCTGTCATGGCACCCAAATCGCACCTCTAAAGGTCAATGGTTATTAATCACCCGTAATTTTCCATGGATACCCCCTGATCCCAAAGTTAACGGCCCTTAATTTAAATTCTTAGCTACAGGTCTGTTCACAATTCACGACCTCTCATGAATTGTAACATATATAGCAGGTTTGGTTATTCCGCAGTGTATCTTGGTCAAACTCATTCCTAGAATCGATCGGCTGCTGGTTTTAGTGTGGATACTTTGATCCATATATACCCAAAACATGACTGTGTTCTGGTAATTAGCACCAGGCCTGTGTTCGGTTACAATCCCCCTCTGTTTTTTTTTGTCTGGTAACTGGACGCTAGTTACAGTCTTCCTGTGAAGGTGAGTATGATATGTTGATTCTACACCTTTTGGTTTCATTCACGATATTGTTATATACGATATGAACATTAATGGGTATGCCCCAATCTTGATAAATACGAGAGTATTATGCTGACTGAGTAGTCTTATACCACAAGCAGTGGGTTACCTTTCTTCACGTTGCTGGCAAGTATTGCATTTTGTTAATGTTATAAAGATTCCATTTCATTTCTAACCTTCGTTTTTTTTATTTCTCATTTAGTAACTTTAGTTAGGTTACAACATTTTGCCAACGAGAATGAGATATTGACTGTGCAGAGTAAATTTAAAATGTGGGTGGTGGTGTTATATACCCTACCTATGAACATTAATGGGTATGTCCCAATCCCGATAAATACGGAAGTATTATGCTGACTGAGTAGTCTTATACAACTACCAGTGGTTTACCTTTCTTCATGCCGCTGGCGAGTATTGTATTTTGTTAATGTTATAAAGAATTCCATTTCATTTCCAGCCTCCGTTTGGTTATTTCTTATTTAGTAACCTTTGTTTGGTTACAACA
>CM042162.1:21483810-21508810 GCA_023376005.1 Doryteuthis pealeii | reverse complement strand
GAAATAGTCAAATAATATTCTTATACATTAAATTTTATATTTTATTATTCGATGAAAAAACATCCTGTTTTGATTATAGTCTGCTGTAAAATTTTGTTTTATGAGAGGTGATAATCAAAACAGAACGTTTTTGACGCCCCACAAAAGAAAATATTTGAATTTACCTGTTAGAAACTTGGTTTCATGAGAGAAAAAAACCATATTTATTACAATTTTGACAACAAAACTGTTTTCTTATTGTCTACCATTTAAAAAAGAATAAGATTTCAAAGATCTGTTTATATTTCTTACGAAAAAACGTGGCAAAAATTAAATTTTACATTAATTCTTAAATTGCCCGGGAGACATTTTTTTGCTAGTAAGATAGAAAAAAAAACCCAGGAAAAACTGTTTTACTCTGTACTATCTGTACAGTACAACACAACACTTTATTCTCTGTACGCCGATATTGTGGGAGTTCTTGTTGTGTAATGGTTATTGTTATGGAAAATGAACACGGCGAACCGAGTTCAAATCATGGACGAGGCTGATTCCATTTTCACATAGCGCAAATATCATTAGGAAAAATATGAATCCAACTATTCTCCCTACAACCATGGGTAAATATAACTGACTGGACGCATTAACTTTGGTAACCAGTCAAGGAGAAAAAAAAACTCTGAATTCAAAACCTGTTAAACTTCACTTTAAAAATTGACCTTGTGTCGCTTCCTGCTCGTGCGGAGGCGTATGGTAAATACACATATTGTACATGGAGGTCCAAAAGTCTTGTCCGCCTACCAAAATATAACTATTAATTCATTATTATCAGCTGTCAGTACGGATTAGTTCGAAAGTAAATGTGATAACGTGATTTGAGTTTGAACTCGCTTACTACGATATCGCAGTCCAGCATGTTAGTCACAACGCTACGGGGATCCCCGTTTCCCCCAAAAGAGCTGAGATAGGGTAAAGAGTCACATGTAGATGACTAATTTTAACGGCATGTCAACCCGTCTAGGTTTATTTTATGCATAGATTGCATTCATTATACATTCATATTTCCATTTTTGTGTTGTTGTTTCTTAAGAGTTTTTTTTTTGCACACGACCCTATCGAATCTACATAATAATACTGATGTTCCAACAAAGTATGACTGTTATCATCTTGCGACAACCTCTGGTTAAAAATGAGACCGTCCAAATGAGTATAGTCACCTCAGCTAAATAACAGATCATTTCGTGTATATTATAAAGGAAGAAAGGGAAGAAAAAAGACATGCCACACTGAAAAAAATATGATAGGAAAGAAAGAAAGAAAGAAAGAAAGAAAGAAAGAGAGTATGGTAAAAATATAGAGAGTGGTGAGAGAGAGTTAAATCAAGATTATTATATTTATCATAATAAGAGAGAAAAAAGAGCGTAGGGGAAAGATAGAGGGGATGAGCGCGCGGAAGATATAATGCTAACCTGTTTCAATCGGACATAATGAAAACATGAAAAGGAATGAAAGAAAAGTGTGTGTGTGTGTGTGTGTGTGTGTGAGAGAGAGAGAGAGAGAGAGAGAGAGAGAGAGAGAGAGAGAGAGAGAGAGAGAGAGTTAAATCAAAACTGCCATGCTTTTACAAATTGAACTATTTGCAATAGCTCTTAAGTAAACATATCAAACGTTGTAATAATTGAATTATCATACTTTATCCACTGGTCCCGCAAGCACGAGTAATTTTTAAACCAGTACGCTACGGGGACTCCTCGAAATTGAGTTTGATCCTCATTGAACGACTCTTCTGTTTTCTGCCTTGTGCCAAGATAAGCGAAACTTGGTAAATATCTTAATTCGCCTCGTCTTATCAGAGTTTTTTTTCTTTTCACTCGACTATCGTATGGCTGAGAAAGCCACGCATGCGCACGAATACAATTTATATAACTCCATGAATAGGCACGCATTTTTATTTATTAGTGTATTAGATCCAAGTCTGTAATTCTACTTATTGTCATGAAACAACCAAAAACACAACCCAAAATAATGATTACAACCCCCCCAAAAAAAGACAAAAAAAAAAAAAAAACAAAAACAAAACAAACAAAAAAAAAAAACATGGCGAATATCGACGAGTTTCAAAACAATTTTTATTTTTTATATTTTTATATTTATTTATTCATTTATCTTTTATTTATTTTTTAACTTTTTTTTTTTTTTGAGCTCGTAATATTTTCCTTGGAAAGATGCAGAACTATAAACCGTTCGTTCTGCCTGTATTTTTAATACAAGACAAGTTTCGTCTGCTGCCGAATGCTCCGAAGCATTAGTTGATTAAAATTCTACAACAGAAAAGTCGATCATTAATTAAAAAAAACAACAAAAAAAAACAAAACAAACAAAATACAAAAACAACACAGGAATGAGTTTTCCATTTAAATAATTTTCTGAAAATCTAAAATTTCAAGTTATAATGAATAATGCATCTGTTCATGTCAGTGAATAATTTAGATGTTTTGTATCGGAAGGAATTTTTAGACGTGTCTTTGAATGGCGATTCCTTATAAGAGCTTAATGGTCAGGATTAAGAAGGGGCGGTGGACATGTTGAGTTAAAGACATCATTAGAGGAATTGCCATCAGGTTATTTATTTCTAAGGATTCGTCTATATATCATCAGAATTATCATTATGTAAATATCATCAGAATTATTATTATCTACATATTAAAATTCTCATTATCTGCATATAATTAAAATTCTCATTAAATGCATATCATTAGAATTACATTTATCTTCCTATCATTAGAATTATCATTAAAATTCTCATTATCTATGCATCATTAGAATTATTATTATGTACATATCATTACAATTATAATTATCTAGTTATTATTAGAATTCTCATTATCTACATATCATTACAATTAGAATTATCTACCTATCATTAGAATTCTCATTAAAATTATCATAATCTACGTATTAGAATTCTCATTATGTACATATTAAAATTCTCATTGCCTACCTATCATTAGAATTATATTTATCTGTTGTCATCCGTCCGTCTCCTAAAGACGATGGCGTAGTGTCCACTTTGTAAAAAATCTATCTGCAACTGCGTGAGTGGCTGAAAAGACCAATTTTTGAATGGCAATCTTTGGTGCAGTGACTGCAAACAAACAGTGATGCTTGCTGGGGTTGCTGTTGTCTCTCCTTCCTTCTGGCTCTCTTTTCTGCGGCAGCTACTTTCCTCTCTTTTTCCCTCCTTCTCGTTCCTTGTTTGACGAGGAGGCGCAAGGTCGCAGGGTTTTTTGAACAAGCCTCCCATGTGTTGGTGTCTATGTGGCATGTCTTCATGTCCATCTTTGTAGCAAGATTCATTTGGCAAGGACTACTAATGGAATGAGGAGGAAGAAATAAGAGATGATAAAGGTTTAAAAAATAGTGATGAGCCAAAACAGGATGAATGATGGTTTGACCGTAGCGTGACCCCGAACGGAGAATTGAGTGTCAAGCGAAAGTCGGGTGTTGACCGCAACCGGAAGCTTCGGGTGTTGACCGGAAGTCACGTGGTGACGTGGAACGACGAAGAAAGGGACCGACCTCTTTTTGCTTTCGGACGCCTAGGGGAACGGACGGGTCTCTGGACCCTAGTATGGGGTCACAGTAGTTTAACAGTTTCTCTCTCTCTTTCTCTCTGCCTTTCCTCCTCTCCGATACAGCACACGAGACGAACCTACCCTGGAAATAAAGGCTAGCAGTTGTGACGACATATTTCTCGTGCTATAATTTCTATCAACACCATTTTAGCATTGTGAATTTGGAGGCACGTGGACGAGACCCGCTATACAATATACGCCGCCACCTGACGGATATCGTTAGTAGCGCTCGGAAAAAAGGACAACGTTACTTATATCATTTGGGTACCGTGAAAATATACCACAACGTAACATCTTGTAGACATATTTAAAGCGCAGGCGTGGTCTCCCTACCGGTCGGGTGCCCTCCACTAACTCACCATACAGTAGGTCTTTTGGGATGCGGATTGGAATTAGCATTATCTACATATCTTTAAAATTATCATTGTCTACCTATCATTATAATTACTAGCAAATATATGCACCCTCCGGGTGCAAGTATTTAAGTTTTAATATAATAAAATATCATGTTAAATTAGAAAGTCTAATGAAACTGAATAAGAATGCAGATAAAGATATTTGGAACAGAGGGGGTATAAGGGGAAAATAGAACAACTTTGAAACTAACTCTTCAATCATTTTCCATTACTCCCGTCTTTCAGTGTTAAATTTTCCTAATTTAACTATCTAGTTAAAATAGGAAGTAAAGAATAATATTACAGTTATTTCTTCTTGTTAATGGATTTCTTTTAAGATTTATTCCCGAGATTTTTGCTCATATTCAATAAGATAAAACCAAACAATTAGAAATCAATAATACTAAGCATATATTTATTAAAATCAAATTTTTAAGATCAATATGCAAATTAGCCTTCCCATTCATACTGTGAACCGCTATTTTGTTGTATATATATAGATACAATTGCATGTTATTAGTATTTTGATGTTGTTAACAGTCTTAATTATGTAAAACAATTTTACTAATAATTGAGGTTTAAATAAAAAAATAAAATCATGGAGAATGTAGTGTAAATAACAAAGGGAATTGTGACTTGTATAGTAATATAGTTTCGGTTACAGACAGACAAACCCACAATCTCCATTATAATAAGATTATGCACATATCATTAGAATTATCATTATCTACACTAGCAAGTATTTAAGTTTTAATGTAATAAAATATTATATTAAATTAGAAAGGCTAATGAAACTAAATAAGAATGCAGATAAAAAGATTTGAAACAGAGGGGGTGATAATAGATAAATAGAACAACTGAAACGTACTCTTCCATCACTCTCGCCTTTCCTTGTTATTTTTTCTAATTTAAGTATTTAGTTAAAAGAGGAAGTAAAGAATAAAATGACAGTTATTTTTTCTTGTTAATGGATTTCATTTAAGATTCATTGAAGAGATTTTTGCTTATATTCATTAAAATAAAACCAAACGGTTAGAAATCAATAATACTAAGCATATATTTACTAAAATCACATTTTTAATATCAATATGCAAATTAGCCTTCCCGTTCACACTGTAAACTGCTATTTTGTTGTATATATCAATATAATTGCATGTTTTTCGTATGTTGGTGTGGTCAACAGTATTAATAATGTAAAACAATTTTATTAATAATTGAGGTTAAAATTAAAATAAAATCATTGAGAATGTGATGTCAATAACTAAGGGAATTGTAACTTGAGTAGTAATATAGTTTCGGTTACAGACAGGAAAACACTCAATCTCCATTATAATAAGATATCGTTAAACGGACCGGTTTAGAGCAGTTGGTAGATCAGTAGCCTAGGAACCACAATGTACCGCGTTTGATACCGATCCTCACTAATGAGTCGCACAATTTGGCTCTGTGTGGTAAAGTGGGGAGCTGATGGTAGGTGTGACACTCCACCCCAGACAAAAAATAATCTCCCTGATCTAACGTTAGTGAAAACAGGATACACTCTCTCACTATCCGGCTGATAATGACAATAGGCCACTCCACCGTCTTTACTTCCATCCATATCGTTGTAATAGTAACCATGAACGAATTCATCCTTTATGAAGGCCCTTTCAATGAGACTTGGTTTCACACGAGAACGTGCGAGGCGGGAAGCGACGTACTAAGGTACGACTCGGCGAAGAATGCATTCTTCAATGAAGCTAATGGCATGGTTAGTAGGTTCTGATTCCCCTCCCCTAACTTGATGGTGCATTTAAAATAAACCACTATATCATGTAAACCTTTATTTCTTAGTGATATATAAGACACATTACAGGATTTTGGTTAAATCGAACTTAACGGACATAAATTCCGAAAGAAAAATTACTAAAAATCAAGGAATTAACCGAATTTAATGAAATTTTCAATGTTCATTAATGAATAAAAGATATAAGGCACCAGTTATTTAATTTGAGAACTTTTACATTTTTTTACGTCAATTAACATTGAACCTCGTATGTTTGTGAATCTGTGTTACGCCTCAAAGATACGTGGTTCAAAGTCAACTGACCTAAAAAAAAACGTAAGAGTTTTCAAATAAAAGAACTAGTGCATTATGTTGTTTATTCATTAATATATCAACACTGAAAATTTCATTAAATTCGATTAATTTCTTGATTTTTAGTTGTTTTTTTTTTCTTTCGTCGGGTTGACATACGATGCTGGAATTCATGTCCGTTAAGTAGGATTTAACCAAAATCCTGTAATGTGTCTTATATATTACTAAGAAATAAAGGTTTACATAATATAGTGGTTAATTTGCATACTAGTTTTTAACAAAACCGGGTTTAATAAATAATTACTTAGTATTATTAATCTCTAATATTTTTATTTTATTTCCCAACGTATTGAAATCAATCCTATAAATGATTTTATATAAAAAAAACAATTAAGATATAATTAAAATAAGTGTAATCTTTTTATATGTGTTCTTATTTAATTTCTTTAGTCTTTATAATTTAATATATTTCATTACATTAAAATTTATCACTTAACTTGATGGTATTGAGAATAGCAACCAATTCAACCAATTGGCTTATCAACTTCAAATTTAGTACACACATTCTCTGCTAATATTTAAACTTGGAGTTGTTTAGTATTATCTGCATTATTCGGACTATTGTCCTAATCTTCATTGTTATCTGTACAACGTTTCGGTCGATATGCCCTCCGACCTTCTTCTGGTATTTCTTGTCGGACTCGGGAACCTTCTTTTCGGACTCGAAATACCCGAAGAAGGACGGAGGGCATATCGGCCGAAACATTGTACAGATAACAATGAAGATGAGGACAATAGTCCGAATAACGCAAATCATCAAGCCTCATCTCAAACAAATGGAGTTGTTTGTTGTATAATGGTTATCATATAGTTATTTACTAAGCATAGCCCAGATGTGGCACAAAGTCAGAAGTATGGGTCACCCAGTGAGACTCGAACTCACTAACAATGTTCTGCTAATCTAGTTTGCTAACCATTACACCACATGAGGTGCCCAAATGGTAATCATATAGGATTAGATGATTTCATATAACTATGTTTAAAATAACATAAGAAAATACACAAAAATGTAAATATAGATATAAAATATATGTAATTCCCTAGCCTATTAATATAAAGTAACTCTAGACAGATTGATATGTTAAAATTAATCTGGTGTTTTTTTCCCGGGCGACATCAAGTTCCATTGCTAGTTAATATCTCTTTATGTCTGCTTATTCATTACTGAGTACTTATAGCTGGGAGAATTCAAAAGTAATTCCTGATCCTTCTGTTGTGATGTTTTAAAGACGTCATTTGCAAAACTGTATATTGAATGTATTGTTGTGCATTGTGTAAAGAAGCAGAAGAAGAAGAAGAAGAAGAAGAAGAAGAAGAAGAAGAAGAAGAAGAAGAAGAAGAATGTGATTGAACATAGATAATTGGAATCGTGTTGATAGATATATTGAATGATCGATAGATTGGTAGATTGCTTTCTACATAGACATCTAATGTGAATGTTTCTTCAAAAGTGATCACACACAGACACACAGAGACACACACAGGTATACAGACACACATGTATTTACAATAGGATACTAGTTTGTTACTTAACGTAGTGGTCTTGTAAAGAGATAACAGTGAATTATATCTTCACAGCCAACAAAAACTCAGCTTGAACTAGTCCAATTAAATTTCTCCAATTAGATAGACAGACACACACACACACACACACACATATATATATATATATATATATATATATATATATATATATATATATATACATATATATACATATACATATAGATTGTGTGTGTGTGTGTGACAAGTTTTGGAATAAAATCCGACGGAATGAGAAAAGGAAGACAGCACGGAAAATTGAATTGCCATGTTTCGCTATAGGGATGGCTGCATCAGAAATAAAATTTTATGTCGTAAAGACGAAGTCTATATTATTATTACTAGCAAATATATGCACCCTCCGGGCGCAAGTATTTAAGTTATAATCTAATAAAATATCATATTAAATTAGAAAGGCTAATGAAACTGAATAAGAATGCAGATAAAAAGATTTGGAACAGAGGGGGTATGATTGAAAAATAGAACAACTTTGAAACTGACTCTTCCATCATTTTCCATTACTCCCGTCTTTCATTGGTAAATTTTCCTAATTTAACTATTTAGTTAAAATAGGAAGTAAAGAATAAAATAACAGTTATTTTTTCTTGTTAATGGATTTCTTTTAAGATTTATCCCCGAGATGTTTGCTCATATTGATTAAGATAAAACCAAACAATTAGAAATCAATAATACTAAGCACATATTTTTTTATATCAGTATGCAAATTAGCCTTCCCATTTACACTGTAATCCGCTATTTTGTTGTATATATAAAGACAATTGCATGTTATTAGTATCTAGATATGGTCAACATTCTTAATGATGTAAAACAATTTTATTAATAATTGAAGTATGAATTAAAAATAAAATCATGGAGAATATGATGTAAATAACACAGGGAATTGTGACCCTGTATAGTAATATAGTTTCGGTTACAGACAGACAAACCCACAATCTCCATTATAATAAGATATGCTCCTTTTGAGTTTTCACATCAGCATTAACTGATGGTCTTTCACTGGAGTCTGACAGCAAGTCTCCTCAGGTCTCCAGGACTTTTCTGAGTATTCTGGCAGATTACAGCAGTGCAGTGTTCTGAATGGTTTCAACCCTTCCTCTGATTTCCAAACATTCCAGACCCT
The DNA here is from genome assembly GCA_023376005.1 of Doryteuthis pealeii. Taxonomy (NCBI): domain Eukaryota; kingdom Metazoa; phylum Mollusca; class Cephalopoda; order Myopsida; family Loliginidae; genus Doryteuthis; species Doryteuthis pealeii. Next base: position 21,499,981 of record CM042162.1, on the reverse strand, counting down.
TTTCCAATCCTTTTGGGACTGTTCCAAGTGCACCAACTACAATTGGTATCACTTTGACTTTCATATTCCATAACTTTTTCAGTTCTCTAGCAAGGTCCAGATATTTGTCCATTTTTTCATTTTCCTTTAGCTTCACCCTGTGATCTGCTGGAACTGCAAAATCCACCAGTTGACAAGTTCTTTCTTTTTTGTTTATCAACACTAGGTCTGGTCTTCTTGCTGGGATAAGGTGATCCGTTTTTATTTCAAAGTCCCAGAGAATTTTATGCGTTTCGTTCTCAAGAACAGATTCTGCTTTATGCATATACCATTTTGTTGTATGGTCAAAATTTAATTTTTTGCATAATTCCCAGTGGATCACCTTCGCAACTATTATTATTATTATTATTATTATTATTATTATTATTATTATTATTATTAAAACTGCTACTCTCAAAAACTAGGTTCAAATGATATTTAATTATATGATATTTTATTTTGACTTAATTGAAAATTTTTTTCTGATACTAACTTACTGGAACCGAAAGACTTCTAGTTGTTTTTAGAAATTATAAATTCGAAAGATAATATGCATATCTTCAAGTTTTTTGGCTATAATGATTATACTTAGATTTTTCCAGCAGACAGCCATGGAGAAGAATGGAAAAGAATGAGAAAACCTTCAACGAACTATTAGAATCTACAGACAAGAATGGAATTGGAGATTGAAAAATTTAATGATATAATGGAAAAGAGAAACAACAAAAGGAATAGAACTACACAATCATTTCGAAAGAAATGTACTCGATGACCAGAATTCAGATCCTGGATGAGGCTAATTGCATTTCATATAGCTTTAATACCCTTGCAAAAGGTATGAATCCGAGTATTCTTCCTCCAACTATGGATACATAGTAGAGAGGACTGGATTCTTTTTACCGTGGTTGGCTAGGAGAAGGAAAACTCTGAATCTAAACCTGTCAAATTCCGTTTATGAAATTGACAACATGTTGCATCCTATTCGCTTTTACAGTACCCTGGGTTGTTAAAAGTTTTTTTTCCAAAACGAAAACGGTCGTTTATTTTCATTCGGATTATTTGTTGTTAAGAAACAGTCTGTTCTCAATACATTGCCTCTTTTAGTTGACAATAAAGACATGAATCATAGCAATCCTCACTTTTTTCTGTTAATTTAAAAGTAGAATTTAAAGACTTAATAGCCATGTGCGGCTCTTATGACATATATATGTAATCCATGCAGCCCTCTCACAGATCGCACACGGAGGACAGGTCCACAAATGAAGACACGGAGTGACGTCGTCTGGACAATTAGTTACTCAGACAGACAGACCAAAGTACAAGAGAATTGATGACGATGTCAAAATATGACATAGACTATCTCTGTGTTTCAAGAAAAGAAGGAGAAAGATGACTCGCCAGCATTGAGGACTGTGTAGATGCAACAATTCAGGGAGCCGAGGAATGTATTAAAAAATACCTTTTCTTTTCTTTTCTTTCTTTTTCTTTTTGGAAGTCCGTCGTAGACGACGATGACGTAACTCTATATCTTCATTTGGTGGCTCATTAGTCCAATTCTGGACTTGCAGATGCGGTCACACACATTGCAGGGGAAATTCCCATCTACATTTTGTTCTTCATGACGACGAAAACGTCGCCGCTCTGCAGTCCTGTTTATCTCATTATAGAGCTGTTTAGCTCCTGTGCAGCAGGCGTCTCGCCAACCCTGTCTGTTGGAGGCCAGACCTTCCACGCTTGAAGGTGTGATGTTACATTTCTTCAGCGTTGTCTTATTATGGTCTTTGAACCCCTTTTTTGGGTGGGTGGGTGGTTGTTGGGCTCCTGTTCTCCGTGTGTCATCTGTGAGTTCACTGTAAAGTAGTTTACGGGGAAGTCTATCTGCAGGCACGCGGATGATGTGACTCAACCAAAGAAAGACTAATTACAGCAGCCAGTAACAGAAAAATCAAAATAAATGAATCAGATACAAACAGTAAATCAACAAAATCTATAAAATAAAGATAGGAAGAAAAGAAAAACTATATGAATACTTCAAGCCAGAATGTTTTATTATTTAAAAACAAAAAATATGAAGACATGAAGAAGAGTGCGATATTTTAAGAAAAAGAAAAAAATGAGGTGCACGAATTTGATCTCAATCATAGTTATTTACTAAGCTTAGCTTAGTTGTGGCTCAAGGCCTGAAGTATGAGAACACACAGTGAGAATCGAACTCGTTAACAATGGTTTACTAATCTAGCTTACTAAATATTACATTACGTGAGGTAACCACCTGTTTCCATATCGTTATTTATTTAACTTAGCTTAGATGTGGCACAAGGCTTGAAGTATGAGAACACACAGTGAGAATCGAACTCGTTAACAATGGTTTACTAATCTAGCTTACTAAACATTACATTACGTGAGGTGACCACCTGATTCCATATCGTTATTTATTAAACTTAGCTTAGATGTGGCACAAGGCCTGAAGTATGAGAACACACAGTGAGAATCGAACTCGTTAACAATGGTTTACTAATCTAGCTTACTAAACATTACATTACGTGAGGTGACCACCTGATTCCATATCGTTATTTATTAAACTTAGCTTAGATGTTGCACGAGGCCAGAAACACGAGACACCCAGTAAGAATCGAACTCTTTAACTATGGTGTAATAATCTCGCTTGCATTGCATTACGTGAGGCACCCAAATTTGGTCGCTATCATATTTTTTCGCTTTGAATTTCACCATCTTTTTTCTTACAATTTTTTTTTTTTCATTTTAGTAAAGTTTCGTTTTTAAAGAATTGCTCCAAGAAGGTGCCACCTGGATATCTAGAATTTGACTAATTGGAAGTGTGAGCAAGATTGATGCTTTAGATATTTTTTTAAATTTAGATATTTTAAATTTTAAATTCAAATAAAAAAACGTATGTATAATTAAGCAACTTATTTAATAAAGCGATTATGTGTAGACGTCTCGTTGAAGTGTCAATTCTTAATCAGCAGTCTTCTCGAATTATTACGTAGTGCCTTTTCTTTGACGGTACCAAATAGATATATGTTGCATACCTCTTTACCGGCACTATACATCTATATGTTATATACTTCTCTTCTGGACGGCTTGGTTCTTCTATCATCTATCTTGGTCTGGTATATATTCTAAGGTCTGGTCTTCTTGAGGATTCCGTGTCTGGTTTCTGTTGGGGATCGTTCCTTATCAGAAGCCTTGTGTCATTGACAGCTTTTAGTAATAACCACAAGACTTCGATTTACTTTTGATGTTACTTTATTCGTAGAACCCTAGACCAGACAATCACGCAGTGAGACTCACATCTTGCCAGCTTCGCTTCTAAGTTCTAATTCTAACTGACTGAGTTGCTTACACCTTAAACCGGAAGGGGCTTCTATTGCCTTCCGATTCTCACGATCATCCCCAGAACGCAAGGTCAGAATGAGGTCAAACGCTGTCACTCACTCTCAAGGCCATCAGCTGCACTAATATGATGTCTACACTATTGTCATAATCATTAGGTATCTAATGATTATGTAACAGAATATAAAGTTGTTTCTAAGAAAAAATGGCTGTCAGAAATACAACTCATACAGTTATTTACTAAACTTAGCTTAGGTGTGGTACAAGGTCAGAAACATGGAGCACCCAGTGAGAATCGAGATCACTAGCAATGGTGTGCTAACCTAGTTCGCTAAATATTACATCACGTGAGGTGCTCACCTGATTCCATATGGTTATTTACTAAGCTTAGCTTAGATGTTGTATAAGGCCAGAAGTATGGGGCACCCAGTGAAGATCGATCTCACTAACAATGGTTTAGTTTTGTTTTGTTTTGTTTTACGGCATATCAACTTCGGTGGGTCATTATGCCGATAAAGTTTTGAAATAAATCAATTCTTAATGCATCATACAATTTTGTTTATGTGTAGACGTCTCGTTGAAGTGTCAATTCTTAATCAGCAGTCTCAAATATAAAGTTGTTTCTAAGAAAAAATGGCTGTCAGAAATACAACTCATACAGTTATTTACTAAGCTTAGCTTAGGTGTGGTACAAGGTCAGAAACATGGAGCACCCAGTGAGAATCGAAATCACAAGCAATTGTGTGCTAATCTAGTTCGCTAAATATCACATCACGTAAGGTGCTCATCTGATTCCAAATGGTTATTTACTAAGCTTAGCTTAGATGTTGTACAAGGCCAGAAGTATGGGGCACCCAGTGAAGATCGATCTCACTAACAATGGTTTAGTTTTGTTTTGTTTTGTTTTACGGCATATCAACCTCGGTGGGTCATTTAATGCCGATAAAGTTTTGAAATAAATCAATTCTTAATGGATAATACAATTTTGTTTATCAACTCATGTTTTGCTATTTAACCCATAACAGGTACTACCACTCCGGGTCAGAGTGGACCAGGGAGCAATGGTGATGAAGGGGCGCTCCACATACCCCAAACCTCCAAAACTGGAACCTCACCATCAGTTAGAGTTTTACGTCATTCCTAGGACATGTAGACCCTCAGTCACAGCCTTTTAGCACCCATGTGATAAAAAGGGGTTGGGGCTTGCCATAAGGGCAATAGAGTTGGGAAAATCATATAGGTGCTAGGGCTTGACGTGACCAGCCGATTGATCGGAGGGGACTAACAATGGTGTTCTAATCTAGTTTGCTAAACATTACACCACGCAAGGTGCCCATCTGATTCCATATAGTTATTTATTAAACTTAGCTTAGTTGTGGCACAAGGCTAGTAAAATGGGGCACCCAGTGAGGATCGAACTCACTAACAATGTTGTTCTAATCTAGCTTACTAACCATTACACCACGTGAGGTGCCCATCTGATTCGATATAGTTATTTACTGAGCTTAGGTTGGATGTTGTACAAAATGTAGTAACATGGGGCACCCGGTGAGAATCGAACTCACTGACAACGGTGTGCTAATCTAGATTGCTAAACATTACACCACGAGACGTTCCCACCTGTTTCCATATAGTCATTTACTAAACTTATATCTTAGTTGTGGCACAAGGCCAGAAACACGAGGCACCCAGTGAGGACCGAACTCATTAACAATGGTCTACTAATCTAGCTGGGTAAACATTGCATCACATGCGGAGAAAGATTTTGGTCGTTATCATATATTTTTTACTTTGAATTTCACTGTTTGTTTGTTTTTCTTCTTACAATTTAGTTTTTTCGTTTCATTTTGGTAAAGTCTCGTGTTTTAATTGTTTGCACATATGACACATTATATTTCCAGATTTTCCATTCCAGAAGTTATGGATGCGTATTATATATGAGAACTATATAATTAACTATTGAACGGAAGCGCGTGGTGTAATGGTTAAAGTCATGGGAAATGGACGTCGCTCCGAGTTCAAATCCTGGACGTGATAATTGCATTTCCCTTTGCGCTAATACCTTTGGGAAAGGTATGAATCCTACTCTCTCTCTCTCTCTCTCTCTCCAGCTATGGATAAATAGTAGGGCAGACTGGGCTCTTTAACCTTGGTTAGGTAACCCATCTAGGAAAAGGAAAACTCTGAATTCAAACCTGTTAAACTCCGCTTAATAAATTGACCTTGTGTCACGTCCTGCTCGTGCAGTAAATATATATATATATATATATATATATATATATATATATAATCAACTATTTACAGCCACATACCTCGCTATATTCAGGACAGGATGACCGAAAGAAAGTTATATCTATAGTTCAAACTAATATGTTTAACACCGTTACAGAAAAATATCCACTGGAATGTGTGTTTATTTATAATTTGGTTTCTACTAATGTGAGTTCATTTTTGCTGCAAGCTTGTTGCATTTTTGTATAAACACATTTTTGAAGAACTCAATAAAGAATAACTCCAAGAAGGTGCCACCTGGATATCTAGAATTTGACAACTTGGAGGTGCGACCAAGATTGATGTTTTAGATATATATTATTTTTAAATTTAGATATTTTAAATTCTAATTCAAATATAAAAAAAACGTAAGTATAGCTGAGCAACTTATTTAATAAAGCGATAATGTGTAGACGTTTCGTTGAAGTGTCAATTCTTAATCAGCAGTCTCGAATGTAAAGTTGTTTCTAAGAAAAATGGCTGCCAGGAATATCGTTTATATATGAGGATTTGAATATTTCCCCGCCTTTTTGATTTTATATAATGTCACTAGACAAACGGTACTAGTATCCTCATTTGATTTATTCCACCATAGAATGCACACAGAATGCACTTTGTAGATGATACAGAGAGAGAGAGAGAGAGAGAGAGAGAGAGAGAGAGAGAGAGAGCCGAGAGAGAGAGAAGGGGAGAAAAAGAGAGAAAGAGAGAAAAGAAAGGGGAGAGAAATGAGATAAAGAGAGAGAGAGAAAGAGAGAGAGAGAAAGAGAGGGAAAGAGAGAGAGGGAGAAAAAGAGGCAAAGAGAGAGAAAGGAAAGGGATAGGAATGAGAGAAAGAAGAGAGAGAGAGAAAGAGAGAGAAAGAGTAAAAGAAAGAGAGAAAAAGAGAGAGAGAGAGAGAAGAAAGAGGGAGAAAGGGGTAAAGATAGATAGATAGATAGAGAGAGGGGGGACAGAGAGAGAGAGAGAGACATAGAGAGACACAGAGAGAGAAAGAGAAGGAATAAAAGAGAGAGAGAGGTAAGGAGAGAGAGAGAGAGAGAGAGAGAGAGAGAGAGAGAGAGAGAGAGAGAGAGAGAGAGAGAGAGGAGAGAGAGAAAAGAGAGAAAAAGAAAGAGAAAAACAGAAAGATAGAGATTGGTGGGGGTGCGTTGTGTAATGGTTATAGTCAAAGGAAATGAACAGAACGATACGGGTTCAAATCCTGGACGAAGTTGTTAGCATTTCACAGTACCGTAATATCATTGGGAAAGGTACGCATCCAACTATTCTCCCTCCAGCTAGGGGTAAATAGTGGGTCAGACTGGGCTCTTTAACCATGGTTTAGCCATCAGTCTAGGAGATGATTTTTTTTTTAAGAAAACGTTTCATTCTTTGTTCATTTAGTGGTGTCCCCGTGGCATAGTGGCTAACGTACTCGTCCACAAGATTGTAGCAAGCGAGTTCGAACTCCAGTCGCGCTATTTACCTTCTCTTTGAGATTAATACCATTGGGAAAGGTATGAACCCTTGTTGTATACTCTTCTAACAAATCTAGTATATAATGGAGAGAGAGAGAGAGAGAGAGAGAGAGAGAGAGAGAGAGAGAGAGAGGGAAATGATGACGATATTCCTTACTTGTTACTCTTTGCTTCTATTGATTCTAACTCGTCTGTCACCATGTTCTTCTGGGCTGATTTCTTCGGGTTGCTTTCTCTTCTTTCTTTCTTGGGCTATTTTCTCGGGCTGATCCTTTCTTGTTTCAATGAATCAACAAGACTTGTTGTTTTTCTTAAGTCTTTATTTAACAACCCAGCCTCGGATTCCACGCGGATCTAGAGCGACATCTCGAGAGCCGTCCGCTTGCGGCAAGTGACTAGTCGCATCTAAACTAAAACCTAAACTAATACTGTCACGCCTCTAATGGCGCGCTTTTAAAGGGTCCAAGTAAAAAAAAGTTATCACCCGTCAGTAACTGTCGAGGTGACTTTCCACTGGACTCCCGTTATTCTGAATCTAACAAACCCTAATTCAAAAATATTCTTACTACAGTATGTACACAATTTATAAGCTGCCTATGAATTATGTAACACCCTTCCATCCCCTCATATATGGGTTAAGTAGTACCAATACTTGTACATGAATGGCTTTGCCATTAAATAACCCACGACGGTTGATATGCCATTAAACCAAGAAACAGAACCATCTTTAAAAGAAATCAAATCTTTATTTATGCCTTTGTAAATACAGTTTCAGTCTTGATAATTTTTTCACTGAAAAAGATCCCGCCTTGTCGGCTGGGGCTATAGAATATACCAACTGCACCTCTGCAATGATACCACATGTTTGCTGTTGGTGGCAACTCGTGATACTTAAGGACTGAATCCTGGTGGCTGAGCAATCTATGACATGCAACACTCCACTTTGTCCATTACTTTTGCTAAGCGGTCGGCCGGAGAGGACCCCTCCGATCAATCGGATGTTCACGTCAAGTCCTAACACCTATGTGATTGTCCCAACCGTATTGCCCTTATGGCAAATTTCCAACCCTGTTTATCATATATATGTGCTAGAAGGAGGTGGCGGTGGTATTATTATCCTAGGTATGAGGTTAAACTCTATCTAATGGTGAAGTTCCAGTACTGGACTTCTGTGGAATGTGTACCCGTTTATCGCCATTACTCCCAGATCCACCTTGACCCGGAGTGATTGTACCTGTTAGGGTCCCATCTACTGGTTGAATAGATAAAAACTAAGTTTAAAAAAACGTGTTAAAATTAAGTTTGAAAAGAAAAAATTGAATACCCAACAAGAATGAATAAATCAAAATGTCTTCGACATAAAATAACCCAGCAAGGGTTGATATGCCGTAAAATCCAACCACATAACCAACCAACCAACTAACCTAGAACGAATAAAACAAAAGGTCTCCAGCATAAAATAACCCAGCAAGGGTTGACATGCCATAAAATCAACCAACCAACCAACCAACCAAGTTCATAAAGATTAACTTGAATATATTTCGGACTCGAGGTAAGACCGTAAATCTGCTTTTTAATCGCAATCATTTAGTAACGAGTATCTCCGGCTAGGCACTGAAGAGAATGCTACCAATCATCTGATACTCTCACTCTACGACAAGTGAAAGTGGCTGTCGTGACTGGTTTTGCGGTCTTTAAATAAGATTCACAGTTTGATATATTTCTAAATTTTGATTTTTTTTCTTCTTCTTCCATAATCACGTCTCTTCTTCTCCCCGCCCCTATCCATTTCTTATCTCGACAAAACTTCCTGTGAATTAATTACTTGCTTAGCAAATAGGTTAATAGATTTGGGTGTCATTTGATGCAAACATCTGGGTCCGTATTCAGGGTGCCAGGGTGGGGCTATCTGTTTATCTTGACCAGTCAACACATTTTTTTATCTCTTTCTTTCTTTCTTTCTTTTTTTCTTTTTTCTCTTTTCTTTTTTCTTCTTTCTTTCTTTCTTTCTTTCTTTCTTATCTTCTACCTTTTCTCTTCCTTCCTTCCTTCCTTCCTTTCTTTATTTCTTTCTTTCTTTCTTCACTTACCGTTGTTCTTTTTCTTATTTTCTATTTTCCTATTTCCTTTTCCTTTTCTTATTATTATCCTCACATTGTGTTGACCTTTCTTTCTTTCTTTCTTTCTTTCTTTTGTCTTCTATCACTTTTTCTATCTTATACCTTCTCTCCACCCATTTCTCTTTCTTTCTTTCTTTCTTTCTTTCTTTCTTTCTTTCTTTCTTTCTGTTTTCGCTTACCATTTGTTCTTGTTATTCCATCCTCTACTGTTTCCATCTTCCTTTTTCTTTCCCTAATATCAAACCGAATTGTTCTGCTTTTTTCTTTCTTTCTTCTTTTCTTTTCTTTTCTTTTTCTTTCTTTTTTTTCTTTCTTTCTTTCCTTCCTTTCTTTCTTTCTTTTCTTTCCTTTCTTTCTTCTTTCTTCTTTCTTTTCTTTTCTTTCTTTCTTTTCTTCTTTTCTTTCTTTTCTTTCTTTTCTTTTCTTTCTTTTCTTTTCTTTTTCTTTCTTTCTTTTTTTTCTTTCTTTCTTTCTTTCTTTCTTTTCTTTCTTTTCTTTCTTTTCTTTTTTCTTTCTTTCTTTCTTTTTCTTTTCTTTCCTTTCTTTCTTTGTTTTTCTTTCTTTTCTTTCTTTCCTTTCTTTCTTTTCTTTCCTTTCTTTCTCTTTCTTTTTTTCTTTCTTTGTTTTCTTTTCTTTCTTTCCTTCTTTCTTTTCTTTCTTTCTTTCTTTCTTTTTCTTTTCTTTCTTTCTTTTTCTTTTCTTTTCTTTCTTTTTTCTTTTCTTCTTTCTTTCTTTCTTTCTTTCTTTTCTTTTCTTTCTATTCTTCTTTTACCATTTCCCGAACTTTTCCAAATTATCTTTTTTATTCTATGTCATTTAAAACTTGTCTCCACAATCTCTCGCATCTACACGTGTCAGCACGACACCTCATCTCTTAAACAAAAATTAAATACATAAATAAATAAACAAAAATAAAAAAACGCAAAGAAAGGAGCAATGAATCAAGTTAGGGATTGATATCGAAGAATTCTTTTTTTGGGGTCCTAAAATCAGCTGCCTATAAGAGGTAGGCTTATCAAGAGGCATCACACTGCGATCTTTATTTCCTCCTATCTACAATTTTGTATTTCTTTTTCTTTTGACCCCCTATTTTTTAACACCTTACTCTTTTTCGTCTTTCCCTACCCACACCCTTTTTTTGTTCCTTACCCCCTAAAGTCTTCCCCATTACGCTTTTTCTTAGAATCCAGCTGTAAATATATCTTCCCCTGCAAGAGTCTTACCAGCTATGTAAACAGTCAGCCATTTTTGTGGCTTCGTACTTTCTTAGTTTCTGTCTCGTACTTCTTGGAATGGGCAAAGGCGGAAGATGATCTTTTTTTCCTAAACATTATCCAACGCTTTTGTTATTTAAGTAAACATAGAACGGGGGGACATTTTAAAACCCTCCAGTCTTAAATCAACTACATCCCCCCCTTTCTTAATTTGACATTCTCGCGCACATATGGTGACATTCTTACGATAAATTGAAGATTAAAAGACACTTGCTTCAATTCCCCCAAGTTGTGAAAACAGGGATCCACCGAAAGGTATACAGATTTTCAGAGCAGGCACTCTTAACAAGACATTTTGGCACATATTATTTTCAGACGTGTCATTAGATAAGAAGGTGGAGCGGGAAAAATTGTTACTGAGCTAAATTTGGTATTCTTTGAAATTTGAAAATTCCTCTTTTTGACCACCTAGAGAAAAAAGATTATTGCAGGGGTGGGAGTATGCAAACCAGATCTAGTCTGGTAGATAAGAAGGTGGACCGGGAAAGATTGTTACCAAGCTAAATTTGATATTTTTTGAAAGCTCAGGGTATCCGCTTTTGAAATTTGAAAACTCCTATTTTTGACCCACTGGGGAAATTTTTATGGGGAGGGGGTATGCAAACCAGATCTACTAATAAACATGTTTTTTGGAGTTCATTGAGAATCTGTAAACAAAAAAACAAAAAAAATAATAATAATTTTCGTCCAAGATCTTTATCTTCCCTTCCACGTGGGTTTTCAGGACGATGTCGGCTATTCCATCTGATTCTGTGTCCAGTCACGAACGATGATCTAAGATGCGGCATCTACAAGGCAGCCAAGATAATAGTCTAAGCCACAACGCTACAATAATTTATACCACCAATTTCTTGGCCAGAGATTCAGAAAAATCAGTACGTATTTAAATGCATCCCGATTTTTGACCCGTAATCTACGTGACGCCTCGAAAGGTATTAGATTGCAACACGACGCCCATCTAGGCGAGCGTTGGGTAGCGGTTATCGTCGTAGGAAATGGATGCGACAGTCCGAGTTCAAATCCTGGACGAGGCTGTTTGCATTTCACTTCGGGCTAATGTTCTAGGGAAAGGCATGAACCAATTCCCCCTATGTATGTGTAAATAAATTGTAGAGTAGACTGGATTTTGACTTTGGCATAACAACCTAACAATTTGGAAGAAAGAAAACTATTTCTAACTCTCTTAAAGAAAAAACTGACACCGATGACTTTATGATAAAAAAGAAATCTTTTAATGGTTTTGGAATCAACACGTTAATATCTTCCATTTTGAAACTGGCAGCAACAGCCATGTTGGTTGGTTGGTTGGTTTTACGGCATGTCAACCCTTGGTAGATTATTTTATGCCGAGGACGTTTTGCTTTATTCATTCTTGATGGGTACTCAATTTTTTTAAAACTCAATTTTTAAAAACACATTTTTAAAACTCATTTTTATTCTCTATATCCCATAGATGGGACCTTAACAAGTACTACAACTTGGGGTCAGAATGGATCTGCGATTGATGGTGATGAAGTGGTACTCCATATTCTCCAGAACTCAAGAATTGGCACTTCACCGTCATTTAACGTCATATCCAACATATTAAAAACTTTGAGCCACCATCTTCCAGCACATATATGCTAAAAAGAGTTTAGCTTGCCATAAGGGCAATAGGATTGGAACAATAATATAGTGTTGTATACCCTTTCTTTACTTCTATTATTCTTCTGCTCATCTTTGGTATCTTACGTTCCTCTTCTAGCGTCTGGACTTCGTCTAGGTGGTCGGTCGCACTTAGTTCATTTCTTCTTCTAGATCAGTCTTATTGCCAAGACATTCATCAACCACAAAACCATATTATTTATTTAAACCTTTATTTACTTAACTAAACATATTTCTCTAACTAACATAGCGCGCGTGTGCAGTGAGCTTCAAGCTAAGGCAGTACATCTTCTCTGCCTGACGTCCAAGCTGAAACGGAGAACCAACCAGGTCCCACGTGACTTCACGTATTTCGCGGGTTTTCTGTAATATTCCATGGAAAGTCCCGCCCGTGATATGAAAAGGGGCCATCACTTCAGAAATACAGGGGGTTGACAATAATCTATGCATAGATTATGTAACAATAGATGTTAGTGCTTGTGACCAGCCGATTGATCGAGGGGGGGCTCCCGGACCGCCCATCTAGCCTAAGTAAGAGCCAAAGTGGGGTATTGCATGTCATGCACTACCCAGCCACCAGGGTTCCAACCCTTTAACATCACGGGTCGCTACCACGACCTATAGGTGGCACCATTGGGGGGAGGGGTCTTACCCGACTGTAGATTGTGCAGTCGATGTATTTTTAAGCCCCAGCCAACAAGGCTGCAGCCATGTTGCATTGGTGAAACAAAAGGTTTAATATTAGAGAATTTAGAATCCAGCTCTCTTTTCATCAGGGGACTTTACTAGCTCGACACTTATGTGCCTTAAGCCCATTGCTCAAACCATTGTGCTTTACTAACAAGTACTCGAACCATGCCCGAAAATGTTGCTGTAAGCTTTCTCTCCCTGTCTGTCTGTCTGTCTGTTTGTTTCTTTCGTCTCCCTGGCGGATTCATAAACTAACAGCGACAAAGTGGCACCAGACAGAGAAAAAAAAAGAATCAGACCCAAAACTTATACAGGAACTCGAATTTCTATTTATTTGTATAGTGTTGACATACTGTATAGAAAAACAGCAATGCGTTATATATATATATATATATATATATATATATATATATATCAGTACTCTCTTTCTTTCTCATTCTCTCTCTCTCTCTCTCTCTCTCTCCTCTCTCTCTCTCTCTCTCTCTCTCTCTTATATATATATATATATGGTCGGATCTCACCAAACTACAGAACACCAACTGCGATTTCTCTTATTTGTGGTTGGTCCAGCCAGGAAAATTTTATTAAACTAAAAATAGTTTGCAAAATCTATACATGCCGTCCAGGCGGTCTACGCAGTGAAAATGGAAAAAAACCAACAACAAATAAAAACAAAAGAAAAACACAAAAAACACAAACAAACAAAAAAAACCCCAAAAACAAAAAAAAAAAAAAACAAAAACAAAAAGATGACAGGATCGTGCTGGCTGAACAGTCCATGACACGGGTACTAAGTCGTCCCGTAACATGCAACACTCCACTTCAGCTTTTATTTGAGCAAAATGACCGGTCGGAGAGGCCCCATTTGATCAATCTGTTGGTTTTGTCAAGCCACAGTACCTTATGATTGTCCCGACCGTATATTGCTCTTATGGCAAACACCAACCCCTTTTTATCAACTGTGTGTTAGAAAAGGTGGTAGCTGAGGGTCAACCACGAGTTTATTAATTCTACCAATTTATTAATACACATGGAATTAATAAAACTAATTTCAAACCAGTTTCATAAACCAAAAAACAAGCAAAAATATTTGATTGGTTGGTTGGTTGGTTTGTTTTGTTATATGGCTAATCCACACCTATTTTTTGGGCCATTCAATGCCGAATCAAATTAATTTGATATCAGGTTTCTTACAGTATTCTGTCGCTTAATGATCATCGGATTGATTTCCTCTTTTTACACTCATATATATATATATAATATATATATATATATATATATATATATATATATTATGTGTGTGTGTGTGTGTGTTTGTGTGTGTGTGTGGTGTGTAAAGTTGAAAGGGAGCGAATCCGACGGTATGTTGAAAGGAAAAATAACAAAGGAAAGAAAATGCTGAATGGATAAAATAGATTTTATCCATTCAGCATTTTTGTCCTTTGTTTTTTTTCATTTCAACACAACACACACACACACACACACACACACACACACACACACACGCATATATAATATATATATATATATATATATATATATATATATATACCCCACCGCTCCCGCACGAGTAGGATATTACCCATGGTCTTAGTTAAACAGGTTTGAATTCAGAATTTTCTTTCTCTTTAACTGGGTTACTTAAGCAAGGTTAAAGATCACAGCTCGCCATACTATTTACCCATAGCTGGAGGGGAGAATAGTTGAATTCATTCCTTTCTAAGGGTATTACCGCTATGTCGAATTCAAACATCCCGTCCAGAATTTGAACTCGAGTCACCTAGTCCATTTCCTACGACAATAACCATTACACCCGTGCCTATATAGCTTCAAGTAACTATTTCTAATGCAATTAATTTTAACATAGTTTATATGGTTTCAAGTATATTATTATTTCCGATATAATACTAATAATTTCTAATATTGATAATTTACGCTCTCCAGATTTCCAGAGTCTCGCCGCTGAATGCAATTTTAGTTTTTGTACTCAGGACAACCCATTTTTTTTTTGTGTGGTGTATTAGCTTTCTGCCGTGGGGTGCAGTCGTCGTAATCTGGTCCCCTCGCCGTTTAGGGAAAAAAACAGAACTAGGCTGAAAATTTAACAGATTTCTTTTAAAACAAAACAATTGTACAACTTAGGAGGAGGAAAGAACATTAGCTAAAAAGTATTTTGGCTTCAAGCCAAATAAAAAACATTTTATTTTTGGATAGTGTCCTGTTTTCAATGGCAAATTAGACCGATATTCCCCAAGCGGTCATTCAGTACTTGTTAACGAAAAAAAGGCCCGAATACCATAAACAACTTTTCTCAGTGTAATTTTCTGTTTAGAAAAGAAAAATTCCGGATCTTGGATTTATATCATTGCAAATAAAAAAAAAAAACAATCTAGGTGTATGTTGCTACAGATTTCTTTATTTTTTATTTTATTTCTTTTTTCTATTTTTTATATTTTTTAATTTTTTAATTTTTTTTATTATGATTTTAAATTCAATCAGTAATAAAAAAATTAAAAATTAAAAAATATAAAAAATAAATAAATAAATAAATAAATAAAAAATAAAGAAATCTGTAGCAACATACACTTAGATTGTTTTTGTTTTTTTATTTGCAATGATATAAAACCAAGATCCGGAATTTTTCTTTTCTAAACAGAATTACACTGAGAAAAGAGTTCACTCTTTGACTACGGTGTGAAAATATATTGGAATTTCTAGCGCCATGCCTTGTGAAACTATCGTCAAATTCATGGCATTGTGCCCTCTGCGACCATAGTCGAATCCCCAGCGCCGTGTCCGTGGAAAATATAGTCGGTTTCCTAGGACTGGGTTTCTGTGCAAATATACTTGAATCCCAGCGCCGGTGTCCTGGGCAACTGTTCCCGAATGTCCTCCTAGCGTTTGTGCCCGTGCGACTAATAGTCTAAATCCTAACGCTGTGTCTCGTGAAAATATATTCAATTCCCAGTGCCTGCTAGTGTAGCATCCAACATGAAGCAATGGCGGCTTGGTTACTGACGACTATGCGATTCTCAAACCAAATATTTGAGAATTGCATACGCGAGAACTGTCAGTAACCCAAGTGCCGTTGACTTCATGTCTCACGTCACTCTAACTTGGATCACATGGTTATATCCGACTTCGGCTACGTATAATTATATATATAATATATGATATATAATATTATATATTATATATTAGGAAAAATGAAAAAAACACAGTTTAAAAAAATAAAAAAAAACAAAATTAAAAAACAATTGAAAAAAAAAAAAAAATGGGTTTAAGAGGGTAGAGTTAAGTGAGTTTATTTTTATTGGCTGACGCTGCAGTGTTTCGA